>JADLZK010007525.1:1200000-1571259 GCA_015847255.1 Hyparrhenia diplandra | reverse complement strand
CCTCTATTTTGTTCTTTCACTCCTGGGCCGACGTTGGACTGCAATCTCTCTCTCTCTCTCTCTCTGACCATGGACTCTGAAATTTCCCGGTCAGGTGCAAACATGTTTTAAAAGATCAAATTCCAGAGTCGGTCGGCGGCTGCCAGATCTACTGTAAGGTACCTTGACGTGCAGGGTGTGGAATCATATGTTTTCTTGCCTCATTTCTTGAACTGTTGTGTTCAACTCATGACTCCAGTCACTGGTTGGGTGTGTACGTGTCCCTCAAAAGCACGGCAAAGAGAGAGTATGGCTTTCGGCTGTTTAACACGGTCGTCTCATCCAGAAGCTGCTGCACGTGTGAGGTCTGGGAATGGATTCAAGGGAATATGCTGCCTACTATAGCAGCTGCCCTGCAGTTTTCCCCTGCTTGTTAGGCTGTGTTTAGATCCGTAGAAGCAGTAGCGAGACAGCTGAGCAACGTTTGTGGCGTGTTTTGAGTTTGTTTGTGCTATAGTATCTGCCAGCTGAGCAGGAACCGAAAAGAAATAGATGCCATGACGTCTTGTCCCAAAGCATGGAATTGCGTTTGTCTCGCACCACGTTTGACATCTGCTCAGGACGTGCGTCTTTTGGTGCGTTTAATGCTTCGTGGGATGGAGATTTTGGAAATTTTGGTATAAAACACCTGACTAAACACAGGCTTAGGCGCTTATGGATCTTGACTTGTTGATATGCAGGGTTCTCTTCTTGAGCTTGGTGGCCAAGTGTCAATAGAAATAGAAAGACCGAAATCAAGAGTTACAGTCGGAAATCTAGTTAATTTTCCTTGCCAATAAAATTAACAAATTTATGAGTTACCTTTGCCAAGGAGATAGTAATCAAATAAAGAAAGAAAACACGAGGGTATATGTCTTTCCAGATAGCCTGCCTTACACCTACGCAGCCAACCACAAAAGGCCAGCTCTCTCAAATTTTGTCTACAAATCAATTGTTTTTGTGTGTGATGCCACAAAATCTGGTCTTCCTCACCACAGACCTAGAAATTGATTTGCTTTTATGAAGATTGTTTGGTCGAAAACCGAACGAAGACATGTATAAAATAATGTAATGTATGAGACCACGTCTGCATGTCAGAAATACCGCGTGTTTCGATTAATTAACTTTCTTGAATATACAAGAAAGACTGTGATCATGATGTCTTCTTTCAGTCTTACATGAGCCTCATGCCGAGAGGGAGTCAGGCTTAGTACAAAAATTGGTAGTTAAGCAGTTCGAGGGGCACATTGAGCGCGGCAGGTTAATGACTATCCGTAAGGCGAGTTTCTGCGAGCACTCCAGATGAGGCTGCTGCGCTTGATGGTCGCGTCGAAATATTTGGATCGATGTCGATCGTTGATGCGGCATATCACGATATAGTGGTACGTAATGTAATAGTATGGGTGGCTTTATAGTTTGCGAGCTTCGATCAGGTGACATTTGTCGCCATCGCACGTTAGAAATGCGCGAATTTGTTGATAGTGAAGATGACTTTTACGCTTCGTCGGTGCCGGTCATGCTTGGCGGCCTTCATTAACGACGGGCGTGTATGTGAGTTGCTTTCTCGCTCGGGGTGCCCAACAGCGAGTGATGATGCGATCCGATTAATTGGGGCGTGTCGAGTGGAGACCAGTGCAGCCTGCGTCGACGCGGCCGAGGTTCGTCCAGCCTCGTTCGGCGCTAGATGTGTAGTGGGCGATTGTATGGAATTCAAGGAACTGCAACAATTAGCGGTGCAGGAGTGCTTGGACGATGCTTTGTTCAAATAATGATCAAACGGACGAGCCTCACCAGCGCCAATATGCTTGTCGCGACGAGGCGGGGACGCATCTCGCGCGTCTGTCGTCGCACTATTCTTCTTCATCGACTGAGCGGGAGAATCCGTCTCCATGCGAGCACTTGATTTTCACGCTTCTTGATGTCTGTCGTCGCGGGCTTAGATTTCACGCGTCGTGATGTCATCGCGACGAGCGGGATTCTCTCGCGCGGCCTTGGTTTTCTTCGTCGACGACGAGCAGATCCGTACTCGTGCGGCTTTTGTCTCTTTTGTCACCGGCAGCTCAAGCTTCCGTCCTCGCGCGGCGAGGGTTCCTACGTCAAGTTGCCGGGATCAGCGCACTAGTAGATTGAAGTCGCGCTCTCGGCACCGTGCCATATATGCTTTGCATGCGCTTGCTAATACGAATAAATCGGCCGCTCACCAGGAAACACTTTTGACGCTGCTGAACTGGCCACGGCATGAAATGGTCACACAATCCAGGAACATGGCAGCCATGATTTTTGTACATCATGCTTAGTATGTCACACATGTTTGATCTAATGCTTTCGAATTTAGTCGTGAGTTCGCATATAGTGGTTTAATCCCAAAAGTGCTAAACCTCATTTTAACGTATTTTACTTATGTATTTAGATATAATAATATACCTAGATCACGTAGCATGAAATAAATGAGTCCAGCTTGTTTACATTTAGTGAGAGAGCATTGATGCGTCATAAAGGTCCGGAGAGAGTATGGATGACTTTTGAGTCTGGAATGCTGTGAATTCGTTTATGACCATGGCAAGTAAAATAAATAAAGTTATGATTAAAGGCTGTAGTTCAATGATAAAATAAGTTGTAAAAATAAATAATATTTATATAAAATGAGTTATAGGTAAATAATATTTATATAGATATAAGGCGAGATGAATTCGAAACGAAAATGCCGCTGTAGACTCCAAAAGCGACAATGGACGGAGCGGAGGTATTTGTTTAGGAAAGAGCTGGCGACGGCGTGAGGTAGTAAGTTTGACTAAGTTATATTGAAGATTATAAGCATGTACCGTATCAAAGAGGTAAATTATGAAAATATATTTCATAATATATCTAATGATACTATTTTAACGCTAGAATATTATTCTTCTTTTACATATATAAACTTTGAATGGGATTCTAAAATACAGATTCTGGATAAAAATAATCTCTGATGTTTCTTGTATTTTGTGCCTATATGTGTTACAAAAATCCTCTAGAATCTTTGGATAGAATTCTAAGATTTTAAGATTTTTTCTATTCGGATTCTTAAAATCCCTATGGATCTAAACAGTCACTCTCGACCGATCAATACTTGATGGAAACAGTATATACTTGGTTCAGATTTCTGGAAAGACACCGCGCGCGGTTAACTTGTATAAAGTGAAGCTGCTGCAGCAGCCGCATCGGTTGTTGCTGCAATCACAAGTTAACAGACCGAATATGTTTTACTTGTTCAAGTGGTGGTCACCGTTGTCCTCAGCTGGGTGCCGTTGGGTTGACTTTTAGTGACTTTGTCTTTGCACGGTGTTACAAGACTTCAGGGTGTTTGGGACTGCTCCACGAATTTTTGCTCCACAAGCTCTACCGTGGAGCAGCCCCATAAAAAATCTGGAGTTTGTGGAGCATCCTCAGGGTGCTCTCACAACCCCACCCTTTTTCTCGAACCGAACCGCGTGGAGCTAAAACCGTTTGGCTAAAAAAATGTGTAGCGGAGTTGAAAAACGTAAAGGCGAAGCAGTCCCAAACACCCCCCTTCGCCTCATCAACCTTGGGACTTCGGATCTTGATCTAAGGACTTCACCTTGGTGGCTAGGGACTAATTGTCTGCTCCCTAGATACTTTTGGCTTCAAATCTCCACCTTAGTTTGGCCGAGAAGTCATTTGGGATGAAGTATAAGAGTGTGTTGTTTGGAGGACTATCGAGGGGCGCCTACAGGGGCGGAGCCAGGAATTGCGGATAGGGGGTGGGTTAGAATTAGCACTTGAACCAACAGGATTAAAGAAACTATGAATTGTTTTCTCCTCTTCATATCACCTAATCAAAAGAGGATTTGACTATTTGAGATACAGATCAAGTGATTAGATTAAATAAACTATAAACAAGTGCTATTTTAAAAAAAGAGGTTGTATTCTACTGTAAAGAAGAACCGAAGAAAAAGACACAAAGTGACAAACACAAAGGGGGTGGGGGTGGAGGCGAAAGGCAACATATGCCTGGGCGTGGACATCTGGGCACGGCGCCGCAACGCCGGCGTCATGATTGCGAACTCACGATGCCTCAGGAGGCAGAGGCAGGAGTCTTGGAGCGCCCGCCTGCGGTCTGCTTGCGTCTCGCTGGCTCAGCCACCGCAGTGACGGAACCAGCAAATTGGTAAAGGGGGGGACAAATATTGTTACACAATACCAAATTATAATATACCCTATAATATATAATGTAAATATTCAAATAATCATAATTTTTGCTGTGAGAAAACGCAAAATTGACTCTTTTTTGGAAAAGATGACATGTGAAACTTGGTTTTTTTTTTTTTTTTTAAGCGTGCATTAGCACGCATTGCATTAAGAGAAGTTAGAAAGTACAAAGAATTCACGGTAATCCATAGATTACTTGGACGAACCCTGCAAAACACATATAGCAAGCAAAGACGGTGTAACAGACCCTCCACCTAACAAGCCCAACAACTGAATCTATTACAACGGAGAACTCAACATTTGGGAAGCTAGCAGCGAACGGAGGCGCTAGACACCACCTCGGCAGCAAAGCATCTGCCGGAAAGAGAGCACCTCGGCAGCAAAAGAACCTGCGGAAACGACCAACGGAACCAACATTCACCAGCTAGACAAACCCACCTTGATTTTCATTCAGGAAAGAGGACAAGAAAAGTAGCGATTAGTATATTGTTTGGGAATATATTAACTATACCTGCTTGGCTTGTGCGGGTAGCGCCGCTCTTGTACCTGCAATCTACGGACCTGCTCCGGCCTGCTCTGTTGATCGAATGCAGGCTAGCAGTTCCGCACCATCGATAGCGAGGGCGCAAGACAGCGATGAGCCATGCCCGCTTGCCGCGAGGCCGCGTTGGCCGATGGCATGGAGAACGCGCCGCTACCTTCTGCCCTCAGCTCTGCTGCCGTAATAGATGCGAATACCATGGGACACGAGTAAATCGAGACGGTGAACAAACAAAATTCGGCGGCATAGGGGGCCGCGGCCCCTGGCGCCCCCCCCTGGTTCCGTTCCGTCACTGGCCGCTCGGCCAATGCTCCTGCCATCCTGCCCCGTTGGCTACTGCCTGTTGCGTGTGGAAGATGAACAGCAAGGAGTCAAGGAACAAGATGATCAATACAGACTGCCGACTGCGGATTGGAGTATGAAGAGTCACGCCTCGTGTCGCGGCACATGGAATTGGGTGCAGCTGTGCATGCACTTGTAGGTTTATTGGACTGCATCTTAGTTGGTTGCAATCACTTATTTTTTGGTCTCCAATTGAGGAGGGCAGCCTTCATAAACTAACTAATATAAGCATTGATATTTAAATACTTATTGAAGGATTAGTGGGCTGTTAGGTGATCCCGTTTTCACTAGTGTTTGGTTGCAGGAGAGGAGAGCCGCTAGTAGAGAAATGACTTTTTTACGTGCCAATTTACTCGGTTGGGTTAATAAAATCCGGGACTAAAGGGAGCATTATTACCTGCATGGGCACGATCCTTTTGTCCCGTTCGCAATATGAACCGGGACTAAAAGCCATCATTTAGTCTCGGTTGGTGTTCACATCAACCCGGACTAAAGGTCCTCCAACCTAAAAGGGTGGCCTTTTTAGTCCCGTTGGTGTTACAGCCTAGACTAAAGGTCTTCTAACCGAGATTAAAAAAGTCCTCTACGGGTCAATTCAGAAGGAATGCGCCCGGACTTTGTCACATGTGGTGTGCAGCTAAGTTGGTAAAGGAATCTACACGCGATGCAAGGGGGTCTTGGGCGGTTGGAATATCACACACTTTGCAAGACAGGTCTCCAAAATTTCATTTATTTTTCATTCGAAGATGGGCTCTAGTCCTGGTTTAGTGTCCCGGATTGGTAATCCGGGTTCCCAAAACCCGGGAGTAAAGGGGTTGGGAACGAGACTACAACCCCCTTCTCTACTAGTGGGCTGAGTCTAGTCCGCATGGGAATATCTGGTGAAGTTGTGGCGTGAGCCTATCCATTAAAACAAGGGGACAGATTTGTCCTAGATTGATGTTGTCACTGTTCATCTTCAAAAGGGGTCTCCATGGTGGTGTCCGTGGGGCGTCCCGAGGCGGTGGTGGCAATGCTCCTCCCTATGCTAGAGCTTCCCTCTCCCACAAGTGACAAGTTCTCGACGCAAGATGAGGTTGTAGAGGGCGACGCGACCGGAGGCGGAGACTAGAGAGGGCAGCGCGGGGAGAGGAAGATGGTTTTTGTAGAGAAGAATAGAAGATGTAGGTTGACATGTAGGTCCCTCAATTGACACTTTCTAGTGGTGTCAAAACATCATCCATCCTATTTGGTCTCATCCTTTTTATTAAGCATAAAAAAGTAGGATGGATTCATCCTCAACCAAATATGAGACGGAACAACCCCCTTCCCACACCATCTTCAAACCGTACACGTGCCGGCATCTCCAAAGTTGACTCTACAAGGTCAATTTAAAGACGGAATATTCTTGTGAAGGGACCATTTGCCGAAGTCTACTTCCCAACGACCGATTGGTGCCTCCACAAGTTGTCTAGTCTGTTGTCTTAACATTTGAGTAGTGTTGTTTAACTGATTTGTGTTGTTGAAAGAATTTCTCTCATATATGTGATATGTCTTTTTTTATGTAATATATTTAGATAAAAAATGGCGCCAAGAACATGTTACAGCTTCGAAAACCAGAAAAATTTGAGATTGGTGATCTAAAAAGATTCACACAACAGTTCTCTCCGAAACTAATAATTGGAAGAGGTGGATTTGGAACAGTTTACAAGGTATGCCATTCCTTAGAGCTTTTGAGACATTTACAACAAATGTGCAAGAGATAAATCTTTATTGCGAGAATGGAACAGGGCACGAAAGACAATGGCGAATATATTGCAGTGAAGATGCTTAATCAGACAGAAATTGCCCAACTAGATGATACCCAGTTCGAGAGAGAGGTTTTTAATGTCATGCGCACTTCTCATCCTAATATAGTAAGACTCGAAGGCTATTGTATCAATAAAGATGCGGAAATAGTTACACACGAAGGAATACATCGTTTGGCGGAGAAACAGAATAGGCTGATCTGCTTCAGTATCTGCAGGGTGGAAGCCTCCAGGCGTATCTTAGTAATGAAGGTATGGCAATATATTCTACTCCCTTCTTACCAAATTATAAGATGTTTTGGCATTTTAGATACATAGTATTTGTTATGTATTTAGACATACTACACTATGTCTAAATACATAGTAAAAAAATAAATGTACAAGTCAAAAACGTCTTATAATTTGAAAGCAGTACAGTATGTGACAATAGTGTTTGCCCTTCATGTTGCTATTTTTCTTCTGGTTTTGAAGTATACTGTTTTGTTTTTCAAGCTGCTATATTTTGTCATTATTATTTTCTCAAATCAAGTAGCATGGCATTGTGGCAAATAAAATTGTAATATATATACCTATATCCATGTATCAGTGACAAGAAGCTGAATCAAACTAGAATGTTCTGTGTACCAAAGGTGTTTCACATTCCATATATCAGTACCATGCAAAGGTGCATGTTTAGACAAATTATACAGTTGTGATTATTACTGGTTTTCTTCTCTACAGATAAATGTCGTCTACCAAACTGGAATGAGCGTTACAATATAATTAAGGGTATTTGCAAGGGTTTACATTATCTTCATGAGGGTCGAGGTGGTAAACATATTCTTCATTTGGATCTAAAACCTGCCAATGTATTGCTGGACAAGAACATGATACCCAAGATTGCAGACTTTGGCCAGTCAAGACTCCGACAACTTAATGAAGGACAAACTCACACTACAAAATTAGTAGGGACATGGTAAGACAAAAAATCTTCAGACATCTATTTCTCTATTCTTCTAAAGTACTGTATTATGTTTGTACTCCCTTCATTTTGTATTATAGTGCATTCTAACCAACTCCAAAATTCCAAATCGTGTTGCATTCTAGGCACCGAGTCCATTTTTTCATGCTTTATAAGAATTTAGAGTCACAACTCTATTATTTCTTTTTACATTTATAAGAATTTAGAGTCACAACTCTTCTTTTTTTCGATACGGAGGGAGTACATAACTTAATGGATGAACCAAAAAGTCAAAAGCGACTTTTTATAATTTGGAACGGATGGAGTAGTTGCGACATATGGACTGATTGTTATCATGCAGTGGATACATGGCACCCGAACACATAAGACGCGCGGGCTCGTGCCTAGCAAAGAGACAGACGTATTCAGTCTGGGCGTTATAATAATGGAGATAATAGCTGGAGAGAGGAAAATACCCAGCCGATCAACTTGACGAGGTTGTATGACTTGACAATAGTTGTATGGAGTATATAGGTATATCGTTTCACCTTTTTTTTTTAAATGCAATAGGTACGTGAAAAAATGGAAGGAGACGACATCACGCGAAGAATACGAACAAATAGAAAAATGCATTGAACTAGCGCTGTACTGCATGGAGGAAGAACCTAAGAAAAGGTTTCACATGAAACAAGTGATTGAGATTCTTGGTATAAGTGAAGACGATATGAACCATCATCCAGATGGAATTGAGAAGAAGCACTGCAGATTTGTTCTTTGGTTTCCTGATCCTGCTGTTGTTCTTTATTTTTCCCCCACGTGTGCATGCATGTACACTTCCTTCTTTGTTCGATTTGCTAGGTCTCGAAGAGTGCTAGGATAGGAAATAAATCTGAGAACATAGAAACATTTTGTTATTTTATTTATTGCCTTTTAACTTATTCTAATTTTTCTTTTTACGATGATTCTGTTTGTACTAATGTGGTAAACATCGATTCCATGAAGTAGACCCATTATTAGAACAATCGACATGGACTCCTTCAAAGATGTACTCCCTCAGGGATGGTATTAGAAGTCGTTTTGGACAAGGTTTGAGTCAAACATCGGAATATAAATCATCAATAACTTTTAAGTTGTTGAGTTTGTAAATGTAAAAATTATATGAGTAGATTTGTCTTAAAAAATACTTTGATAAAAGTATACATATATCACATCTCCATAAATATTTTTATAATAATAAGAGGTCAAAGTTGTGTTTTGGAGACCGTGGTGCCATTTGTCTAAACGACTTCTAATACCATCCCTGAGGGAGTACGATGACAGCAGATAAAAGAAACTCACCGCCGGAAATCACGGAGAGAGAAGCAGGACGGCAAAGTGACCGTAAGAACCCGGTTGCGGAGGGTGACGAACTCGGGATTCTTGTGTGGTGTTCCCATTATTTGGCGTGTCAATATTCTATTACTAGGATATAAGAATGGTTACACACATCGCCTTAACTCCAAAACTATTCACAGAGCAATATTACACCCTTAATTCAAACAGTAGCCACATCATCAGGCAGGTACTGCCTAATGTAAAACTTCATCTGCAGGGAGGCATAGTGCATATAAGAATGGTTTCAGGGTATAAATGCATGTTGCAATGATCCAAAAGAATACATATAAAAATAACATCTAATAACTTGATCTCACCCATCCTATGTAACAGGGGAACTCGGTTTTATGAAACAAAACAGCTTGCAGTATGTACTATATACCAGGAGGTCTGAAAAGTTCTTAGATGTTTTCGTTGAGCCGTTCCTTCCCACCACTAATTGCAGAGGTGCTCTGATCGGATGTTTGTGTTTGTGTTGTGTGTGTGTGTGTGTGTGTGTGTGTGTGTGTGTGTGTGTGTGTGTGTGTGTGTGTGTGTTTTCACTTGTGTATAAGTCAGACACCCAGGCTATCACTCCAATTGTCCAAGTTTGAACCAAAATTCACTTTAGAAAGAGAGAGGGTATTTGAGCTCACCCATGGCCAGGTAGGTGAAAGGTCCTGGTTTGATTTTAGTAATTGAGTGACAAACTAGGTGGACTAATATGTGCTTATGTGAGATACATAGATGATTAGTCCACCGCTACATTTGTGTGAAGCAACACATGCCATGGAGGTGAAAATGGCTTGAATATGTTGCAAAGACTCACACATGTGATAAAATAGCTCATTACATATGAGACACGTGACATGGAGTCATCAGTCATATGACTAAAGTGGAGAATCTTGTACATAATATTGGAACCCCGGAGTGGTGGATGGGTATTCACTAATGGAGAGAAGCGCAACCAAGTCTTTGTGACTTAGGTGCTCCAACATGGGTTAGGGGCTATGGCAACACCCTGATACCATAGGGAAAAAAAAAAAATCAAGTTGTCTCTTTTTGCCTTGCTCATTTTATACTTGATTTACTGTCATTGGTTGCAAGTTTTATTGTATGATAACTAGAATCTTCCCGTAAGAGTACGTGCTTAACATAGATTTATTTATTTCATGCACCTAAGTCATTAGATTTATTTATTTTGTTAGTGTGATCATGAGCCTTACTGTAGTAGCTTATGTTTTAGGTTGTATCGAAGCTTGTGTAAGGCTTATGGTAGGTTTTGCATTGGTTAGCTGTATCCTTTAGTGATAAGGACTTGTATAGTGTGACGCCTTTAGGGACTCATTAGCTTTGTGTTTCTAGAAGAATTTAGGAGCCATGGTGTTTTGGGGTTTATAATTTACATAGACTACCAAGGTTGTCATTTTTGATTTTTTTCTTAGATCAAATTCACAACCTCAAGAGCATTCGGTCCATACATCAGGGGAGATCAAGTCCCATCGGGGGGTGAGGGCTTCTGCCATAATGATACCATGGCCGGTGGCCCGGTACAATGGGCCACAAGGCCCGAATGATGACCAATTGTCATGCCAGAAGGGGAGGCCCAGGCCCAAGGGACTTTTTTTGGGGGGGGGATGCCATGTCGCAGCCCACGACAACACAGAGGCTTGGGAGTAGTTGATCCTCAGAATGAGTTGAAGACTGGTTTCAGTATGGAGAAAAGCGTTGTTCTGTTCTCGAAGTCGAAGAGCATGAAGCCGGACACGAAGGAAAAGGTGAATGAATCGTCAAAGCCGCGGACTGGAATTGACCTGGACATGGGATTTGAAACACGTGGTTGACTGATTGATTTTTTGTTTATGCCTCTCATCTAGGTACAACTTTAGTATCTGCTCATACACAAGCATGCCCACTCTACACACGCCGTCACACATAGCACCCGTGTACACACAGACCTACTACTACACCCAGACCGAAGATCGCGTCCTTCGAGATCACTAAAATCCTCCCGATTTCGTAGGCGACGGGGCCCGCGTTGCATTCCCCTTGTAAAACCAGCGTAGAAGAGGCGCGCGCCTGGAAACAATCCAGGGGCGGAGACTATTCCTTATTTGGGAGAAAATCGGTCGCGACACCGAGTTGCGTCCCCGGGGATCGAACTCGGGTGGTGGCTTAACGGAGGGCCTCACCACTGCGCTACACGAAGGCCCGTGGTTGACTGAGGCCTCGTTTTAGATTGCAAAATTTTGCAACTCGAACTCCTGTAGCACTTTAGTTTGTATTTGGTAAATATTGTCCAATCATGGACTAACTAGGTTCAAAAAAATTAGGCTCATGATTTACAACCAAACTGTGTAATTAGTTATTTTTTTACCTACATTTACTGCTCTATGTATGTATCCAAAGATTAATGTGATGGAGAGAGAGTGAAAAAAACTTGAAACTTGGAAGCGAACTAAACAAGTCCTGATTGATGATGAAACAGAAATGTTGAAAAACACACGCACATAACACATCCACACAGTGCTTCATGAAATCCCAAATTTTGCCGCCACAAAAATTCGCGATTCTTTTGCTTGACATTGTTGTCGAAAAAAAAGACATCGTGAAGTCCACCTACATACCAAACAGTCCATCTTTTTTTTTTTTTTTTTACACGAGATCACCTTTTTTTTTTTTTTTTAGAATAGATCGCCTGTTTCTGTTGCAATACGAGTTCAGAGGACTAAAAAACAGAAGAAGCACGACAAGTCGACAGAAAAATAGACAAAGGTCTGCTCGGCTGCACTTCTTGCAGCGCTGCGGCTGCGACTGTTTAGGGCACGTACAACGCGTCGGTGGGAGGCGTCTCTACGGTGGTAATTTTGCGAAAATCCCCCCGCTTTAGCCTGCAGACGGCCCGGCCGTCGTCTCCCGAGTCGACGACGCTGTCCCGTTCCCCCACGCTGAGCCGACGCGCGCCCCAGGGTTGTACAGGTCCGTCTCTTCCAAGCGACGGCGGTCTGGATCCCGTGCGCGGCACCCACGCTCCCCCACCAAGAGGTCACCGCGCGCCCGCGCCCGCCTTCTTGCTCGAGGCCACCGGCGGCTGCGGGAACGAAAGGAGACAACGAGCGATAGAGAGACAGAGGTGCTAGCTCGGCCGGCCGGAGATGTCTCGGTACGTGGAGATGCTGGACATGGGCGTGCGCATCGCGGCGAGGTTCGACTTGCACTGCCCGCAGATGGCGCGCATGTACTGCAAGCTGCCGCAGACCCAGTCGGCGGCGACGACGACCTCGTCGGCCGATGAGGCCACCAAGGCCAGGAGCTTCAGTCTGGACGCTGCGGCAGTCCTGCGGCCTTTCGCGTCCGCGGCGGCAGCAGGGGAGTTCCGGCCGTGGCGGGGCTCCATCTCCACGAGTTCGACACCGCGCAGGTCATCGTATACGATAATACTAATACCAGATGAATGTCGACGTTCAGCAACTGTATTGCTTGTTGGGATGCGCCTGGTGGTGGTAGCCCAATTTCTCCTCCATTTGAGAATCCACCAAATTGTTTTGTTCTCAATCAGAACTATAGTATTTACTCTCCGTGAATCTCAGTTAGCTATTGATCAAGTTCCTTTTGTAACCTGATGAGACTGTCAATTGTTCAGTAAGCAATTTCAGGAATAACAATTCACATCCTCCTAGTGGATGCAAAGCTACTGCCACTGCTTTGCTTGTTTGTACTGAAGTTACCTGTATGGAAAAACTGAATGGAAATTTCAGGGACTGTGATATATGCATGAACCTAGAGTGAATACTTTTATCAAAACTGAATGTTTTTTTTTTTTTTTTTTTTTTTTTTGAGATTATCAAAACTGAATGTTAACACTGATAGAATGGCAATGCTACTTGATGACAGCTGCTTGTCAGTCCCAAACTCTGAAAAAATATAGAGAAAAAAAACTAAGATGGTAGAGGGATCAATTTCTTAGCTTTTGTTTAAGGTATACAAAAACTATTTATAGTTCCTAAAAAAATATTGTAATCATGTTTCTATTATTTATGCTTGATATTATTCTAACAAATAGCCACTCATGGTATACACAAATATATTTGCATTTGATCTTAAGCTACATGCACAACATTAAATAGCATATAGCGGACTCTCATGCGTGGGTTGTATGAACTGTCTTCATATCTGTCTATATGATAAATTCGAGGTTTTGCAGACGACTTCGCCGTCTGTGGGTTGTACATGCCCTTATGATAGTTGACGCTACACTAAACAACCGCAGGACACAGCCAGGGCAAAACAACTGATTACAGACTGCTCTTATATGAGGTAGAAAGACCGTGCAGAGCGTCCAAGCAGTCGAGGCTTTAAGGGCACGTTGGTTGGGTGCCAGCGGCAAGCGGAACAAATATTGGCCGTGTTGACTGTGGGCACATGCTCTGTTTGGAACTTTGGATCATAGCCACGATTTGGCCAGGCACAGACATAACTAATGATTTCATGACATCCTTATTCTGAAATCATTTTTAAATCACCCAACACATAGCAGCAATTCCAAAAGCATGGACGCTCTGTCCACTGGGAAGCCACGTTTTAAAACCAAAACCACGCTTGAGCTAAGGAGCTACTTGGTTTCGGGGCGTGGATCCCTCGCCTTGCCTCGCTTGGTAAGCGTGGAGCACAGGAGCTTGCCGATTCGGCTCTGCAAGACAAAACTTGCCCCGCACAAGCCACGAGGCTATCAAGCAAGCCTTCCAAACAAGTAGGTTGACTGTATCCTCATTGGACAAGGCAAACTACTATTAGGAGAAGGAACCAAACAGACTCTAAATTCCTGGGCTCATTAGTAGCGCCGAGACAAGTAGGCACAAAATGCCTCGAAATCACTTTGGCAACCGAGCTTTCAAAAAACAGACGTGATATTCTCATCTTCCTCACAAACGATGCATTTTGGATCACCGATCCAGTTTCTCTTAATCAAGTTATCTTTTTGTTAAGATTGCATTATCATTCGTGAGTCACATGAAGTTTTTCAATTTTTAGAGAAGACCTTCCCTTTTCGAACCTGTTATGCAGCACTACTTCAGCCGTACTTTTCAGTGAAGGAACATTGTTTTTCTCTCACCACATTTCAGCAGCACCAGCCTAAGCCAAATTTCAGTGAAACGAACATGACCTATGTTTGTATGATAAACCTGAGTCATTAGTACTTAAGCATTGTACATGGATTTCATTGCACAGAGAAAAAAATATAACTATTTTCCCATTTCCGGCCGGCTATATTTATACTCACAATCCACCTTAATCGTTGTGCAAAATTTTTGCAAGGACGAAAAAACAATTTGTCAATCCGAACGCATAATGTCGCTGGTCAGTTGGGCCTGGGCCCAAGCCCCGACCCAAAGAAAATGTGGCCGAGCCCGAGCTAGCTGAAAAACCGCCCGGCGACCGCCGGGAGGGTCAAGACCCATCGGCGTGTCAACGTTCCCACCTCCCGCAGCTGGACCACCCATTGGAATTCGAAACGCAAAAGCATATGCCGTGGGCACCGGCGGAGCCAGGGCACGGGGGCCGGGCGCACCCCCAAAGCACACAGTGATTTCCTTTATTTACATATAGAAAATTTATTTGGATAGCTAAAAATTATTATTTCACTCTATTTTGATGATAAAAATAGGATACAATTCATTTGAATAGGCTAAATACATATAGAAATTTTAACATCATATCGCAGAACATATTTAGCATGCTTATGAGTGTCGTCGTATTGTCCGGGCCCCTTATTCAAAAGTTACGGCTGCGCCCGTGGGGACGAGGGCAGGTCGGAGGGCTCGAGAAGCACCGACACATCGGCCTATTAAGCACACGTAGCGACAGATTCGTTTGCCTAAACCGAGCGAAGGGTGCGGAGGCGCGCACTCGCCATTTGCCTCCGCCTCCTTTTCCTTGGAACAGAAGAAGAGGAGAGGAAGGGAAGGGAGCGCCCGCCCGCCCCGCAGCCGCTGTCGAGGATGCATTCCCACCAACCTCCTCCTCGAGGAGCCTATCCGGATGGCCTCCTCGAAGCGGGGAGGCCGATGTGTACAACATCGGGCGTGCTGGCCCTCGAGGCGCGACGGGCAAGGCGCCGGCGGCGCAGCACCTGCGGCGCCGGCGCCTTCCGGCGCGCTGAAGAAGGGCAACGCGCGGCGGCGGTCACGGTGATGGGTCTCCCGGAGTGGGTGCGGTCGGTGGTGCGGAGGAGTGGGCGGCGGAGGTGTTCGACGTGGAGCTGCTCCGTTACAGGGACATCGAGGAGGAGATGGTGGGCGCTTCTGCGTGGCGCCGCGCCCGACCCGGGGCCCTCCATGGGCGACGTGGTGATGATCGAGGAGAGCGTGCCCGTGGAGCAGTCCCCCGGCGCCCGAGAAGGACAGGGGACGTCTCGGTCACGTCCCTGTCCATCGGCGTCACCACGGATGATGGGGATGGTCGCCTCAGCTACTAGTTATCCGCGCCCAGCCTCTATTTCTTGTCTTTCTTTCTCTTGTGTGATGTTGATTGACGTCTTCTTCCATACTACTCCCTCCGTCCCAAAATAAATGATGTTTTGGGTTCCACAAGTTTGACTCGATTTGTATAAAATAATGCAATATTTATATTTCTATATAAATTTATTAAAAAACTAGACTTAAAGATCTTTCCGATGATATTAATTATTTAGTATAAATATTTATATATTTTAGTATATAATTACCGGCAGATGTTTCTCGGGAGGCAAAAACGTCACTTATTTTTGGGACGGAGGGGGGTATATGGCTGGCTGTTGAACACGTCTCGCCTCATCCGGCTTTTGCACGTCTGAGTCTAAGTCTGGGAATGGAGTCCTTCCATGGAATGGTGCTCACTATTGCAGCTGCTGCAGTTTCCCTGCTTGTGGATCTTGACTGATACGCAAGGTTCTCATCGCATTGTTGAGCTAGTAACCTGCTGTCGTATGGAGTTCATGAAAGATCTCACAAACACATCTGGAGTTCACGTACCTCAAAACCTACCGGCGAAACTCCACTTCAGGGCTTGTTTGGACGGCAGCTTGGTGCTCGGATCTATGGCTCCCCGCCACCGCCGCAACCGTGTGAGGTTGGGACAGATCCACGAGAGACAGCGGCGAGGGGCTGGTTGAAAGCACTAACCGAGGAAAGCCTGGCGTCGGGAAACAATTCATAGAACAGCTTGAGCGCGTCATCCAGGCCGAGGATTCCTTCCTGGGGAAATAACGAAAAAGCCAAAAACGAAGATCGAGTAATTCTGGTAGGATCTGTCTACTCACAAACCGGCTATTTTGGCCCTCTCTAGACAGCCGGCTATTTTAAACAACAAAATAGCCGGATTCAAGGCCCCCAAAAATCCGGCTATTTTGAACCTAAAAATAGCCAGATTTCTGCACCATCAGATCAAAATCTAAGGGACCAAAGCAAATACAATAAAATGAACACACATTCAAAATGACAAAAAACTGATGGACCAGTTTTATGGGCAGGAAAAATTGAAAATGCAAAGAAGATTTACAAATTACACACACTTAAGTGAGCAAAATAAGTGAGCACAGATTAGACAGATTAAACAGACATCACAGACACTTTACAACTCAAAAAGAATTCATATAGCAAAAATTACACCACTCTATCAAAGAATTTACACCACTCTATCAAAGAATTTACAGCTCAAGAATTCATGTAAATCTAGATATAACAAACTGTAAATGAATTACCTGAATCTACAAGAAAACTGAAAATCATTCATTATCAACTCAAGGTAACCATGAACAACAAAGAAATCTGGATGGAGTAACCTTGATCCACCAAAAACCATCTCAGCATCTGTAGCAAGGCAGTGGATGATTGATTACATGAATGTCATGACAAGCCATCTATAATACAGATGCCAAAAGAGCTGAAATCAGGATGCTGGATGGGTGCAAAAGTCAAGAATTGAAGGTTACCTTTAGATCAATAACCACCAGATCAACACGCTGGAATGGGTCACTTGTCATTTCCACCATGCTACTCCCATTTCTGAGCCACCCGCAAGCACACAGACACGTGCTTTGTTACAGAGACAGCTCAGGAGCAAAACCAAAACACCATTGACATCAAGTATGCAACAAATGAACAAGAAAACAAAAAAAGTTTAGTCAACAATAGGAAAATATGGTATTCAAAACAATTTGAATTAAAAAGATTACACATAATTGCACATTTCCCAAATTCAATTTGCAAAATTGGACATGTTACAAAATATCTACTAGCCTAAATTACATGACTAAAGCAGCATTGAACAAAAATTTACACCACTCTATCACAGAATTTACAGCGCAATAATTGATGTAAATCTAGATATAAAAAAAAAGTGTAAAATGAATTACCTCAATCAAAAAGTCATTGCAGACCTTCACCTTGAACCAGCAAAATCATCTTGGCCTCAGATTACTGAAAAAGCACACAGAACACATGAAAAAAAGGACACAGTAGCAAAAATCACCTTGATCAACACGAAATAGCAACCAATCCTAAAGCTAGGACCCTAAAACTTTTAAATCATTCACTGCAACCAAAAAATACATAGCACCCAAAGAAAAAAACTGGGATTATCAAAACTTCTAGTCATTAGCTTGGATTAACCACAATGGCCAATTATTGTGAGACAATTGATCATTGATTACATAAAATATCATGAGAAAGCATCTATAATATGCATGCCAAAAAGAGCTGAAAATTTAATTCTAGAAAAGTAGCATCCATCTCGAAATATCCTGACTAAAAAGCAGCATTGCACAAAATTTACACCACTCTATCACAGAATTTACAGTGCAAGAATTGATGTAAATCTAGATATAACAAACTATAAATGAATTACCTCAATAAAAAGTCACTCCAAAACTAAAAAGATCTTCACCTTGAACCACCAAAAATCATATTGGCCTCAGATTACTGGAAAAAAGGACACATGACACATGTAAAACTAGACATATATACGAGTCTAAAAGTGATTCTAGACATAACAAGGTCAATTTGATGGCGACTACCAAATCCTAAGTGTAAGTCCATAAACCATTACAATTATAGGACCTGTCAGTACAGGTAGATAGGGTACAGAAGAATTTCGTCAGTTAACTCCCAGTTGCAACTGCAACCAGCTACTATAAAATAGATAAATCACGATAGAATGCGAGTAATATAGGACAGCGCCAAAGTTCAGATGCGGCAATTTTTGGTAGTATATACGGATGCGGCAATTCCTATAGAACCGACAATTAACAGTCAGAAAAACAATTAACAGAGAGAGTAGCAGGATCCAAAAGCACAAGCAAACATGAATTCTAGATGGGAATGTACATACCTCAACAAACCCTACGGCTCCCAGTAGCTGCAACAAAATCGATCCAAACACCAGTCGCCGCGCCACAAATGGAACCAATTAATCACCACACCACCACCAGCCGCCGCCGGCCGGCGCAAAAAAAAAACAAGCGCCAGTCACCCGCAAACCGTACACGCCTCCAGGAAACAATAGAGGAAATGGAGAAGAGCAAGATAATCAGGATGCAGACAACCACAGAGCACAAAATCAAAGCCATGGGAAGATACAGCAATCAAATAAATGACATAAATCAGGTGGGGCTTGTAACATCCCCCGATTTCCACGAAGGGAAATCCACGAGAATGAAGTATAACACGATGGTCCCCCGAGGATCATTCCATCACATTATCCGAATTACGATCGATTCATGAGTCAAACTTGAATAAAAAGAATACAAGTAGAAGGGTTACAAAAATACATCGCCACTTGGCGGAATCAAACAGTCACACAAGCATCGGAACAGCATCGAAGACCGGAAGCTAGTCGGCGGAAGCATCATCATCATCCATCTCCGCGGCTTGAGCGTAGGCACGACCATCTAATCCTCCAAGTCGCTGAAGTCCATCTTGCAAACTAAAAACCGCATTTCGGTACATTCGCGTCTCGCGGCTAAATGTTTCCCCACCCTATGCATTTGCGTTGCTTTGTGGTGCTTTGTGGAATGCGATAGGGTAGAACAAAAGGCCTATTTATGGTCGTAGTTTCCTATCGTAATATCAAGTTTATAATAATAATAATTAAGTTTTATTCCCATTCCCATAGCCACACCAATCCCAATCTCCAATACCATATCTTACTACCACACACATCTCAAATCTCGCACACTTGCTTAGCGACAAGACACTCCGGCTCATACGCCTTGCCTAATCGGCTCTCGACCCTACGGGCTCTCGGTAGTAACTCAACACTCACCACACCACTTTTCCGAGGTAAGAAAAGAAAGGACACCTCTCCTACTCGCGGCGAAGAACCGATGGGGTAAACCCAAGGCGAAAAGCCGGCGCACACCCTTAGGTTGTCCAGGCTCGAAGGCGCGCACACCTTTAGGCGGTCAAGGCCCAAAAGTCGGATCCATGCCCGGCGGCGGACAATACGTATTGATTTAAAACTCTGCGAGGCGTGTACACAAGACCACCCCCGATCACCATCATCGATGCCCTAGGAGCACCTAGGATGATTCGGCTGCCTTCTAACTAGCACGATGCCACCCTACCACTCAGCCACTGGGACACTCAGGAGTACCACCGCACGCGAGACCGTGTGAGACGCATCAGGGCCCATCGGGGATACTACGCTTCGAGGAGAATGTGGGGCTCGACAACCCCTGGCTCCCTACACTAATCCACTAACAACCTAGTAGTAGTGGCACCGCTAGCCAGTCGGACTACCCGTCCCCCCGCCCATTTGGGGCGAGTGGTGAGTACCGTGTTCCCACGATTCCGTCCCAACGATACATCGGTCCTTAGGTTGACCGGACAAGACATCTTCTCAACTTCTGTGCACTCAATGGCACCTTCGGCCTGGGGCTTCATCCCACAAAGGCACTCCACCCCAGAAACTCTCGGGAAAATCACCATGTACCCGCCACAGGTACCTTTCACTTGGGGATGCCTAGGTCGCACCCTCGGCAAGACTAGTCCTCTCGACTCGTCGTGGATCCTGTCCAGTCGACTCGACCCTCACAACACACCAAGGCACACGCAGAGTCTCACTCACCGGTATCACGAGTCACCCCGGGTATCATAAGGCACCCGCACCATAAGTCACCATCCAGAGCACATATACTCCGGTTTATATATATAACCAGTAAGTGAGATATAAAGCACAATAATAGAGCAATAAAATAATGAGCGCGTGGCTAATCTATCAACGGGTATGCAGGTGATGGTTTGTGACAAGGTAGAGGCTTCACAAGCAATCTATCAATGCCACCTAGCATAAAACATTGCAACAGAAAGTAAAGCGCTAGCATTCTACATTGCATGTCTAATAGGATCTACGAGGTGGGTGGGAAAGTAGCACCTCTGAGATCGTAAGTCAAGTCCTCCACGTACTCCGGGTCGTCCTCCTCAGGCAACTCCTCCTCTGGAATTGAAAACGTAACGTAAAGTCGCGATAAGCGACTCCTATAGAGGTACACAAAGAAGCAATAATATTCAAAAGATCCAAAAAGCACTCATGGATAACCCTATGACGTAGAGCTCGAAATTAGAAAAATTTGGACTCTTGTTTCATAATTTTTCTCGAGCTAGTATGAATATTCTATGAATTTTCTAAGGTTTAATCAATTTCTAAAAAAGGGAAAAGGCTGGTTTAATCTAGTCTTGCGACACGTGGCGGGCTGTGATTGGCGGGCGGCGTCGGCATGGCGTCGGCAAGGTGAAGTCTGTGATGACGTCGGCATGGCGTCATCAGCGGCTGTGAGTGAGGCGGATGGCGTCGGCCCGGTGGCGCGTCAGCGGTGGCGTCATTCTTGGCGGCGTGGCTCCTGATAATAGCGATGTATGGCGAGGGGGCCCCCTGCGGCATGGGTGCGTGACGGATGGGGGGCCAAAGCGATCAACGTTGACCGGTCAACACTTATCGGGCCGAGTGGGCCGGATATGGGCCTGGCATGGGTCGAACATGGGCCGGGTTGGGCGCCGGCCGACTGCGTGTCTGTCGATGAGGGCGGCCCGCGTAGCGAACTTGGGCTGCTGTCGGGGCGGTGTCTGGCGGCGCACTGGGCCGGTCCATGGTGGACATCTTTGGCGGTGGTCATCGACCACGGTGCGGTCTCTTGTGGACCACGTCCCACCCTTCTTCTTCTCCCTACGGTCTAGCGTGGGCGAGGGTCCGGGCGCGGCTGGCTCCATCTCCCCCCCCAATCTCACGCCTGCGCTCGCGGGGCGCGCGTCTGCCGGCGGCGGCTCGCGTGGCCGCGCCTCTGAGCTACTCGGCCGGGAAGGCTATCGACTCCTCGCGCCGGGCTCCCTAGGGCGGGCAAGGCGGCGTCGACAAGAGGCGGCAGGGGCTTACAAAACTAAGGCTAAACGACGGAGGCGGCATCGGCAGACGGCAGCCAGCGCGGCTGCGTGGCTCCAAAAGACACTAAAAATCGGGCGCTTTCTTCGATTAGGCTCGTGCACCCGGGCGTAGGGCGCGCGGCGACGGCTTCTGCTTGGCGGCGCTCACGCGCAATGGAGCGCCGGCGGCGGCACTGGCGTCCATGCGGGCCCGTCGTCCCTCTGGCATGGGCGAGGCTTTCCCTCCAGGCAGGCTAGACGGCTCGTGCGCGATGTCGGGGGCGAGGGGGTCTACTAGCTCCCAAGGAGGCGGCTGGGGTTGGTGCGGAGCAGGCCGCGCGCGGCGCTCCCGCGCGATCTGCTGCCGGCATGGCGAGGCCGCGGGGCGGCTAGGCTTTCTGGGGAAAAAAAAAAGTGAGCGGTTTCGCATGCCCCCTTGGCCCGGCGGACATGATGGAGGGATGTGGTGGGTGGCCACCATGGCGGGCTTGCCCGGGCGTCCATGGCGGCATGGCGACTAGTCTTGGCGTTCCCGAGCCGGGGGCTCGGCGAGCCCGGGCCTTGGCTGCGTGCGTGTGTCGCGGTGCGGCGGGCGAGGCAAAGCGCCCGACTCGGCTCCTCAAGTTGGGGAACGCGGCGGCGGACACGGGCGTGAAGCACGGCGGCGACATGGAGCGAGGAGGATGCTCACCGTGGGGCTTCAGCGGGTGGCGGCGCGGTGGCGGGTTGTGGCGAAGTGGCGAATCGGCGCCCGTGGTGAGGTGGTGCGGTGCCGTCTTCTGGCGGCTCTGCCGATGTAGCCGATCGGGGCGGCGACCTCCCTCCGGCGGGCTCTGTCTTGTGACGGCGACGCAGCGGTGCTCGTCTCTCTCTTCTCCCTTTCTTTCTTCCCCTTCTTCTTCCTCCCTCTATCGGTTCTTGGCGGGGCAGAGCAAGCCACCCGTGGTGGCGGCGGGGTCTGGGAACCCTAGGGGCGGGGTGCGGCGGCATAGGGGACGGCGGCACCATGGCGGGGAGGTGGCGGTGGAGATGGAATTTGGGCGTCGGGACGGTGATCGCGGGGGCTCGAGCTGGGGGGTTCGAGTTCGCGTCGCTTTCACGCTGGCCGGGAGTCCAGGAATTTGGATCGATGACGGTCAAAAGGTGGAGACAAGGCTTTGGGCGCGGCCATGGCGACGGCCTCCGTTCGGCGCTCACTTTTAGGGTCTCCTATGTGTACAAACAAGTGTGCCAAGCATGTGTACACTTTTAGGGTGGTCCACTAGGGGTCATTAGGGTTTTAGGTGGAATCCATGTCCAAGGGAATGGCAACACAACACTTATAAAGTTATTTGATTTTATAAGTCATCACATGAAATCATAAGATCCAACTCAAGCATGGTGGTTAATTATGCAAAATGCTCAACAAAAAATTTAATAGGTGCTACTTGTGCAACTAGGGTAGGGTTTACCTACATGACATACATCATTCATGGGCTATTTAAGAAAAAATTTTGTTGGTTGCAATTTTTAGGTTTTGAAAATTCGGGTTGTTACAGGGCTCCAATTAAACAGCCACCGAACTATTATGTGTTGACAGGTAAGTAACATAACAACAGTAACAGAGGAGCAACTCGAGTAAACAAAGGCGAAAGTGGCATACCCGGGTGAGCAGATTGCGTCGGTACCCCAAGAGGCGACTCCTTCTGCAAACAAGAGCAAAAGATACACAAATTAGCATGGGCTACCACCCCAAAATCATCAGCTATTCCGTGAAGATTAAGCACAAGCTCATACAACCTTGGTGGTGTAAGCCTTGTCCCCCTTCTTGTTGATGTAGTACTGGAGATACATCTTGAATCCACGTGCAGGGATGAGCCCTGATAATCCAACGAGAATAAAGAGGAATTACTTACTATACCACCAAGAATCACAGCAAACGAAAGCAGGAGACTTGAGACATGTAGCGAAGTTTTCTTTATCAAGTATGGTAATGGAAGTATTAAAACGCAAGGGATGTAGAAAGACCGGTACAAATACATCTTAGAGACCCAAAACAAAATTGAATAATCAAGCAAGCCCCTAGGAACTTAAGAAGATCAGAATGAGAGCACTATGGCATGAAGGCTTTTGTGTTTCCTTATTGATCGTAGCTACAAAGAAATTTCTGAAATATCCATAATGATACTCTCTCCGTTTTTGTAACACGATAAGTATCCTAATCTCAATTCTCAGCCTAGAAGCTTGAACAACTTCCCACCATCATTAACAGAATCCGTTAAAGCTGTTTGATACAAGCAAAAACTACAAGATGACATCCATCCTTCAACAAAGTTTATGCATGTACACACATCATTTAAGTTAGTAGGCATAAAACATGCATAAACTTGTAATTAGATCAGATCATATCGTAATCCAGGGCTTGGTCCAAGTTGGATTGTTCATAACTGACGAAACGATATAATATTGCTGATACAGTATAGGAACAAGATAGCTGAATGAATATACAGTTCCATTCTTCCAGATACACAACATTTCAACTTTGGCCTTGTCATCAGTTCAAAAGAAAAAGGACGACACAGAGCCAGGATTGTCATCTAGGCAATCCTGGGCCCTGGACAAGCGCACGGAACGAAATCGCATCAAAACCATGTAGCCCTTCCACCAACAGAGCTTGGACGTCTCCTGACTATGTATATTCTACTAACAAAACTAATGCTACAGCATCAGAGCACATAGAGAATATTCAGATTAAGCATCTCATCACAAAACCAGACTATGCAAACCTATAAGTTGAAACCTATTAATAGAAATATAAGCTCAAACCTATTAATAGAAATGAAATCGGCATCAATCAGATCAGCATGCAACAGCAAAACACCAAGGAACACACCAAATCGGGGGAAACCACACGGCCACCTTAGCGAAGCGAGCTCTCTTCTCCCACCCCAACCACACAACCAAATCCAACCTGCCGCGCGTACCTGCGCGCACCTCACTCACTCCTCCCCTTGCTCGCGTTAGAGAACGTATGTAGCGTAAGCTCGCCAAACCCTACAAAATCGTCGCGACCGGGAGCAACTCGCCCGGAGGAAGATGATACAAAATGAGAGGCCGGGGAAAGGGGGGAAACGGACATCGAAACTTGAGCGCACCATCGAAGAATGGCACAACCACGCCAAAAATCCCAAAATCGAATCGCCAGGCGCGTAGAGGGGAATCAATTGCAGGAAAACAACGATGAAATCGCGAACCACGAGAAAGGCCAGTAGAGTGAAATCAAACCCTAACAAACATAGATCGAAGCCATAATGAACAAACCTGGCCAAACTCTTCAAATCGCTGTCCGCCCTTGGAGCGCCCACAAAGTGCCATCGGGAAGAAGACGAGGCAGAAAAACAAGAGCTAGAACGGGGAACGCCAAACGGATGGGAGATACACACGGGCGCGAGTTCCAAAAAATGAACAGTGGCGCCGACAAGACGACCCCACAGCTCAGAGAGGCCATGGGACAGCCAGATCCAACGGATGAGAGAAGGACGCGTGGCAGATCAATGTACCAAAATCCGAGTACAAACAGGGACAAAACAGCCGGGTGACAGATAGCAATTAATTCCTATTTACAAATAATCAATTTACATCAATCGAGTACAGAACTTACACCCAAATAGAAATAGTAAAATATAGTTCAATATGATGTAATTTGCTCCAACTAAAGTAATGAATATATATACTGTAGCAAAGCATGCACTGCAACGCTTAAGCAAAGCTGCATGCGCTCCACCGCTTAAAAAGCACTCCACTGCACCATCGCACTTCATGGTCATTAAGCAAAGCTGCATGGTCACAGGCTCACTTGGCGCGTTGCTGCGCCTGCGCCTGCACCTGCACCTGCCGACACCACCCTGTCACCCTGGCCCCAAGACCACCGCTTACAATCTGCTCCGTTGACAGCGCAGGATGGACGATCACGGAATCGAGTGAGCGAAGGGCTTGAAACACCCGAGGACATAAAGATTTACCGTTTTAAAAATACTTTAATGGACTCATTTTTTTTTAAAAAAATAAATTAATTTTGTGTGACTTTCGACTTCGGCTTGGCCGTTAGGCTCGGTTTAAAGTTAGGTCACAAACAATTTAAGAAGCCAAGATTAATAATCTTTGATTTCCCGTCAAATTCAAAAAAGTGATTCTATTAATCGCATCGGTCAGCTAGTAATCTGATGTTTGTCACTCTCTCTCTCTCTCTCTCTCTCTCTCTATCTTTCCTATCTCATGATTTCAAATTCAAACTTCCCCAAACGACGCTGGAAAATGTGTGTACGGTGGAGAAAGGCAGTATAGGAGTATAGTGGTAGTATTAATTTCCATCAAGCTACTTTGTTACACAACTACACAAAAGGGTTCCTGCTATGATTCTTCAGTGGCTACGTTTATACGTGTACTCCTTGTCTGATCGGGGTACAGTACAGAGCTGAGTTGCAGAACGGGTCCTCGTGTGTTTTGCATAGATAGAACGGAGAAAAGCTTTGTTATACGTATACTCCCTCTATCCTTTTTTTTCGTTATTGCTCACGGTATTTGTATCTCCAAATAAATCTATACCTATTAATAAGAGCGAAAATTTAGTTTTCACCTTTTCTTTCCACCTTTTTCTTCTGCCCTTTTCTTATCTACTGATTCGGTTTCCTACCACGTCCGTATAGAATACATCCGTTTCCTCGAATTCTTGTCCAAATCCAAATAGGTCGACGGAGGGGCAAAAAAAAACTCCACATATGACCATCCCCCAAAAGACCTAAACTGAATCAAAATCCCCATGGAAACCAAATCCAAAGTAGAAGGGCCATGCCATCCTTTTCTAATCGAGTTGGAGAGGCTGGGCCCGGCACGCGGCGTGGTGGCCTATCATGGCGTGGCGAAGCCAAACGGTTTTGTCTTTACTTTTATACAAGTACATACACAATAATCGTATTCAAGCATATTCAAGTTAAGATAATCTCGCATTTCCGTTTCAAATTATAAGATAAGTTGTCCAAGTGTATAGAGAAAAAAACATATGAGACTCTTATTGTAATAGTAATTATTATGGGCTCTCAAATTTATTTGATTTAAATTTGGATATAACTCAATTAAATGTAAACAAAATAGGCGAAGTGTTGAATGAGCTCTGTGATGCGGATCCCGTGGCAACGCACGGACGCCTTTACTGGTTTATTATAAAAAAGGAGTATGGCCCTGTTTTATACGGCTTATATCCGAGAAAACAATTTTTAAAAAAAAAACGGCAGTCAAATAAGAAGACGTTTTCTAGATAGGCTATACAAAATAGAGTAAAAACGATGGTCAAAATAAGCCAGGTCTGATTTGGCTTTATGCTTTTATTACAAATAAGAGCAGTGAGGAGTAAACGTGACAGGAATAAGACGAAAAAAAAAAGCACACATACTCCATTGTTGGGCTGCCGAGGGATCTCCGTGCCTGGTGCATGTCATCGATGGCGACGTGTCGATAGCTCGTCCCCAATCGCATGCGTCGTGAACGTACGAGCTGTGAGCTTTTTCTATGCACGAGCCGTGTTTTCTATCCAGAAACTGCCTTATGCACGATACAAGTATGGTCATGCGACGAGGACGAGCTGCTCATCAATCTGCCATGGTGATCTTGGCTGCTCCATCAATCTGCCTGCATTGGGAAGAGAGAACAACTCCACCGTGCAATGCAACTTTTTGATTTTGAATCGAGCTGGTGGTGTTTGGGGACTGAGGGTGGGCAGTGGCCCACTTGTGCCAGTGGGACCTTCACCCACTGCTCTTTTTGGGCGTCCTCTCTCACTTTTCTGCTTTTGCTCCTGCTCTGTTTTGGGGCCCTCTAATCTGGGTCTGGGGCCCTCCCTTTTCTAATCTGGCGGAGGGGAGCAGGCTTGTCCATCACACTACCGCGCGCCACTGTGCAGCGAGCGAGCAGGGAAGATATAAAATCAAAGCAATGATTCAAAGCTGAATCTTAACGAGAAACGGAAAGGTGTGTTTCAGTAACCCGCTTTTTCCGGAAGCCGTACTGGACAACACGGCCGCAGGGCAGGAGTAGGAAAAAGAAAAGGGCCAAGAATCACCGTCGCTGGCGCTGGCGGGGAAACTTCGTGTCACGGAATTTGGTGATTCATGTAGGTAAAAAATGGCCATTACGGCGGTTCAGATGCGTTCTTGAGGCGATTAACGGCTGGTTGCGTCGTGATGGGATACGCGTTAACGAAGCGAAAGCGTCTTCTGATTAATGCGATGTGGCATGCATTAAATCGGTCTTGAAATTTGGGCCGAAATTTGGATGTTAACACACCGTGATTTCCGCATGAATTCAGTAACCCGCTAACTAGTGCGCGCGCGTTACTCCCTGTTTCTGGAAACTGCACGGGACAACACGCCTGGGGCAGGAACGCGGGAGGACGAAAGAAAGGGCCAGAATCAATCGTCAAAGCTGGCGCTGGCGGGACTGGAATTGACCCGGACGCGTGGGAACACAGGTTGATGATTCATTGATACGTTGCTTCGTGAAGATGAAAAAACACAAAATACAAATTCACAGTCCTTGTGCATGTGCAAAAAAAGGAAAAAAAAACAAAAAGGAAAGGATGTATCGGATCCAAAAACACATGCCGCTGCTCATTTGGGCTGGGCTGGGCTGCGGGGCTGGAGCCTGGATCCGATCTATTGGGGGTGGAGTGGGCTCAGAAGCACGTCGGCCTATGCCTATTTCGTTTGCCTAGTACGAGTCGTTAATAACTGAGCCGAGAGGGGTGTCGGCGCGCGCACTCGCCATTCGCATCTGCGCGCACTCGCCATTGCCGCCCCGCCGCCGGCAGATGCGCGTTCCACGAACCTCCTGCTCCGAGGGCCCATCGGATGACACTCCATCCTCGAGCCCTCAAGCCTGTAAGCACCGACGGCGCGATCCATCCGCCTGCCACCTGCCCGCCCGCCGTCATGTTCAGATTCGTTTCGTTACTGCTGATTCCGGCGGGATCGATCGAGGAACAATTTCTACCTCAACTGACAAACAAGTTCCTTCGGTGTCGGGCGGGATCCCTGTCTGGTCTGGAACAAGGCTTCCGGCGATGACTAAGATCGTCGGCACGCTCAGCCCGTCGCGCGCTCCGTCGACACCATCTCCGCCTGCCTCAAGGCCGCGGCATGTCCAGTAACTGCTCGCTCCTCGATCGTCTCTCCCTCTGTCTGTCTCTCTCTCAATGCCGTTTCGAGCTTTGCATAAATTGCATACTGACACTGGAGCTGATTTGTTACTTGGTTCGTCTGGTTTCCTGCGACCGACTGCAGTCGCCCGTTCGATTTCTCGTGGGGGACGCGGCGTACCACCGGAAGACGCTCGACAACCTCAAGCTCGCCATCAAGTCCGCCAAGAAGCTGTGCGCTGTAAGTACCCTCCACTCGGTCGCGGTCGCGGCTGGTCGATCGATCGGGTAATCTTTTCTTTAGGGGTCTCCTACTAGGCTGGCTGGCAGTTTGTAGTAGCGCTTCTGGCGCTAAAACTCTATTCTCTCTTGTTAATCGATGCCGGAAAACAGTCGACGCCGCGGCTCCAATGCGAATGCGACGGGCTGACAATTCCATCTCTCTTTGCTTACCAGGTCGTGCTTGACACCGTGGGCCCCAGAACTGCAGGTGGTGAACAAGAGCGAGACCCCAATCTCCCTCGAGGAGAATGGCACGGTTCTTCTCACCCCTCACCGGGGCCAAGAAGCCTCCCTCCAGCCTGCTGCCATCAACTTCTCTGGACTCGCCAAGGTTGGTACGGTTCTAGATTGTGGATGACCATGCTTTCTGACTATCAAGTTTAGATTTTTCTATGGCAGTGAAACTACATCAGTTTGGTTGCGGAGGTAAAAAGCCTTTGGCAATTGGCATACTGTACCTTTGCATCTTATATGTTTCATACGTCTCTTGTTTCCATTTTCTGATAAAAAAACTCTTTTTAGAGGGTTTCAAAATTTTTTGTAAAAAATGTTCCTTTCACGCTGATTGCTGTGACACCAGAGGATAACAATATTCGTGGGGTTGCTTTGAAATCGTCTCCTTCCATTTAGAATTTCACATTCACTGGCAGTGAAAAGTTGCAGACCATGTTCCTTTATCATGATTTGCATGTAATTGGGTTATCAAGAAATGTAAATAAGATTGACTTCCTTTCTCTATCTTACACAAGACATGCAGAGGATGTGCGGCAGGTAAACAACTTGCATTGTTGACCTGTTTGTCCTCTCTGGTTGCTAAAGCATCTTTTATTTCTACAATGTTTCATACGTCTTTCAGTTGTCAACCATGCTAATTTTGTTTCTTGTTTGTCTCTCTGCCATTTTCTGATAAAAAAAAACTCTTTTATCTTCCTGATGCAGGGCTTGAACCATTTTGGTTTCTGGTATCATTTTGTCAAGTCTAAGATACTTCCATGAGTTTTTACCTATACCTAATATTTTAGCAGTTAGATACCACAATAAAGGTACACACACCACCTCCATGAGACCTGGTACTATGTGGATTTGTTCACACGCTGCATGATCTTATAATCAAGACCAGATTCATACCTGCCAGTTTACGAAAATCCTAAGGCGTCGAGGAAAGATGGACCAACACACATGAACGCTTAAATTTACTTCTAGATGAGGATGCAAGGACCATTAGCACCAAAAATCTGCTCAAAGTGTGATTTATCGTGTTGTGGACAGTATGACTGACAACCTCAGAGGCCTATAGGGCAGAAGGCCTTGTGTAAAAAGTTGTTAAATTTTTGTTGCTTTTTTGAAATCGTCTCCTTCCATTTAGAATTTCACGATTTAGCAACATGAACATTTATATCCAGTTGGACAGTGGGCGGCTTGATTCGTTGTAAAGTTTCATTTGCAAATTTGACCTTGTTCGATTTAGTAATACATGCTTGCCAATTGCCCATCAACCAAGATTTATGACTGTGATGCATGACCCGCCCAGCTTGCTTCCTCAACTTGTGGTAAGATCAGGTTAGATCAGAAAATGGGACAGTTCATTTACTCGAATAAAGATTGACTTCACCTTTTCGGGCTCTATCTTACACAAGACATGCAGAGCAGGCTGATCGTGCGGCAATTTCTTTCTGTTGTAAACAACTTGCATTGATGCATTTGATCTTTCCTGTGTTAGATGTATTCTGTCTATTATTGTCTCTTTCTGTGAATGGTAACATTGGCCTGTGAAGTTTCTCTTGTATGAAGCATTGGAGCATGTCATGCATGCACTTTGTACCTTTTTTTATTTCTACTGAATGACTATATAACTCATTTGTTGTTGTTTTTTTTTTCTTGCAGGAATCATTTAGCTATTTCCGATGCTTGATGGGCTATCTACTTTTAAGTTGTCTACTATTTGCCCATAAGGGGACGAAAAGGTTGTCAAGCATTTTTTTTTTTCAATTCATCTTTTATTAACTTGATGCTTTTCGGATGTCCTATGTTGTTTTCTTGCCATACTAAGGTCACAGGCACGACTTGTAGTACCTTCCATGAGGCCGAGTATGTAAAATTTTTGTATGTTATAAAAAGGTTTGTAGGCAAGAACACTAGAATGCAATTCACTGCACTTCTAAAAACAGAACATGGTCTGGTAGCATGGTTAATCAAAACATATATCTATTTTTTTAAAAAAATCACTGCTGGTTTATTTGTCTATATAGTAACTTTATAGGAGAAGTAGGGACCTAGGGTACACTGAGAAGGCTTGGAGTGCAATCCCACTTAACTTCTTGTTGCAGCTTAGACCCTTATTATGTCTGTCTCCCTGAGCAGAGACAAGTTTTTTTGTTTGCCATGTTTTTTTGTGTAATTTGTACTGTGCGCTGCAAATTGATTTAGTGTGATTGTCTGGTTACGTGGTATTAATCAATCTTCATTGTGTCCTTCAGGCTGAATCAACCAGCGCTACAAATGAGTCGGTTCTGAAGGTTGCTCTAGACCATGTCAAAGCCTCTGGTGTGATCAGGTCCCATGACCGTGTCGTTGTTTGCCAGAAAGTGGGAGATTCGTCAGTTGTCAAAATCATTGAGGCTGGATGATGTCGTTGTTTGCCAGAAATGAGCAGTTTTCCCAGACGCTTGTCTACTAGGGTATATTTTTGCCATCATAGGACTTAGCTTTGCAAATTTTTCCTACGGTGCCATCATAGGACTCTTTGCACGATGCCGTTTGGAAGTTTTTTTCAGAGCGCTGCTGCACGTGGCGCTGGCGTGCGTGGCACCGCAGCCGGAGCAGCGGCCCTCCATGGGCGACGTGGCGAGGGATGATGATCGCGTGCCTGTTAGATGCTTATGGATCTTGACTGATAAGCAGGGTTCTCATCGCATTGTTCAGGTAGTAACCTGCTGTTGCATGGAGTTCATGAAAGATCACAAACACATTTGGGCTCACGTGCTGTTGACGACAAAATGTGATCAGAGAGTTGAAGATGGATTAAAAAACACGTCAAGAAATAAACAAAAATGATCAATTTGGAGCAATTTGGGCATATTTTACAAAAATCCTGGAAGGCGGTTTTGGCGGTCGAATCAAATTTCTTATTTTCCTTTCAAAATTCATCGATCTCGTGGGAAATTTATAAATGCGTGTGAAAAAGGAGTTTCTTACTGAAATAGGATCACCCTCTATATTTACATGAAAGGATCGCGGCGATTGATATCCATGCATGTATCAATCGAAAAAAAACAATATCTACTACATCTTTTACCCTCTCTTTTCCCATCTGCCGCACTCCCTAAAGGGCGTGGGGTTTAGGTTTTCAGGAGAGCTTCGTCGGTGTGTCTTGTGCATCACGCTCCCAGCGAGGAGCTCCTCCGGCGACGCGTCTTCGTATTACGCTTATCATTGGGGCACCCAGGAGTAAGTGTTCGTTCTTGGAACTGCGCTCTTAAACGTCGGCCAGGCTAGAGGATGCGACTAGGTTGATCTTAGCACACTTTTCTGCAGAGATCTGGCTCCATCGTGCGGTGACCTAATTAAGCGTCGGCTTGCACAGCGGCTTCACTAGGGGAACAATTGTGTTTGTTGTACCCTACGGCCCGTCTTTGCACTAACCAATTTTTGGTTCTGTTACATCTTTTTATGTTTCCATTGCCATTGCATCTGCCCCCAAAGGCCAATTGCATCTGGTATTGAGTTCACTATTGTAAAGATTAACAATCTGCTATCAGGATATGGAACAACAAGTTCAAGGGCAATTTCATCGATTCAATGGGTCGGGGAAACATCATCATGTCTACACCTAGACTTGAGGTAAAGGCTTGTGGAATAACGAGGATTTCCCTCTTTTATCATGCTATAAATATGTTTATGTCTAAATTCGATGAATTAGAGGAAAAAATGTTTTGGGACATTGCTCCCTGTTGCTGCTTTGCCCCTTGAAACAACTAGTGGATCCGGCCCCGGCTGCTAGTCGATCTCAATATGGGAGACCGTTTCACTATCATTACAATCGAGCGGTAAGCATATGCTAATCAGTCCAAATTGGCCTCTTAGTGATACGAGAAGCCGATAGGGCCAGGTTAGGAAAGATTAACACCATACTTCTCTCTTCATTACCTCCAAATTCTGTTCATGTCTCTCGTTACCAGATGATGGGACAGCAACACCGCGTGCTTCTTTACCTCATGTTAGGGTGTTGTCTAACTCTCAAGTGACCAAGCATGATCTCTTTGCCTGATGCTTCCGCACGTAGACACCATCTTTGAAACTCTGACATTAAATAATGCGGCCCATCTGATTCGGACGAAAACAAGCCCGATTCCACTACTGGAAAAAAATATGATTATCGGTGATCCAGGGAACCTAGGAAGGGAAAAGAAAAGTCTTGGATCATGAGGTTGTGCTAGAAAAAGTCCAATGATAATTGGGAGAACCTCGAGATCGATCACTATCAAGTCTTATGGACTTTGAGGGCAAGCCAAAACTCCCATGGACAAGAAAAAGCGCGCCACTAGTGCTTTGTTGTTCAAAGGGTCTACTAAGCCGACTTTGAAAATTAGGCAAAAATCTATTCTAGTGTTAGTGGATGATAGTAAAAAAATCCGAAGCGGGGACCGTTTCATCTATCAAGTTATTTACAAAGAAAAATCGAGAGCACACTTGAATTCGAAGTACGGAGGGCCAAGGTGGAGTGTGGATACCTTACCCCATTAATGCTTACCTCACTGATGAAGGATGCACATGTAGGTTTTGCTCACGTGACAGTGACATATCGTTCATCGAGCCGTGAGGTGTGAAGACCGATTAAGCTAGTTTGGAGGAACCGATTCTTAATCATGTCTTCTGAAAGGTAGAACATCAGTGCGAAATATATGTGCCGAGGGGAGAAGGAAATTCTCACTAACCCCATAGGAAAACCGATGAGCAAGTAGTCATCAAAATCGGCTACGCATGTTTCGATCAAAGAGTGAAGGACCCATTGTTGTTGGCAATCCCCAGGTGTCGATGTCTGATGTGGAAGAAATATCGAAGGTACGATGTTGCTAGCTGCAATAATGGGCGAGTATTAGTGAATCGGCTTTGAGAACTAACCAACATGGTGCCCGCCGGGTTTGTCAAGGCATAAGGCGCAAACTCCGGCATGTGATGCAAGAACAACATAAAGCAAGAGGTACTTAAAACATGGAGAAGACATCTTCAAAGAAACGACCCCATATTCCCTCAAATGGAAAAAAATATAGAAACAACAGATGGGCTGAAAAAAAACGGTTTTGGTGGAAGATGCCGCTTTGATGGCGGTTGATGATCGGCGGCGTTTTGACCTTGGTGGTGTCCCCCTTGTTTGCCTGACTTCTAAGGTGTCCCGAGGAGACAGAGAAGAATTTTTAAATGATTATGAACCCACTGCGGTGTGCGGTCGATATGGCGGAGTAGAGGGGTGAATAGTAATTTCACAGAAACTAATTGTACGGCTAGCAGAAACTAAGGCGGGTAGGCTTAGCGAACTACACCTCTCTATCTATATCTCTAAAGCACATCTAAAAGATTCTAATCAAAAACAATCAAGGTGCTAGGCTAGCTAGAGCTTCGCCCTAACCAAGTCTAGATGAAAGGTCCTTTATTGGCGTTTCTTAAGCCCTTGATCGTAAATAGCAACTACTAAACGTTGTGGTATAAAATAATTCATCACTTACTCTAACAATTAAAAGAATATAATCATATGCATAAATTGATATCGCACTTAAGCACGAGATATATATGACTACGAAAATAAACTCTATATGTTGTAGCATTTCACCTAGAGTATTCGAGGTATCATAATTTATTTTCCCAAGGAAGGATTGTGGGATTTATGAAACTTATATGACTCATAATTAATCAATATTATCTGCCCCATAATAAATCAATGCATTCAAATACTTTAGTAAGGGGTAAATAATAGATAATAAAAAGAATAAATAAATAAAAGATGAATGATAAATGATAATAATAATGATACTGGGTAATAACTAAAGTAAATGTAACTAACAAAAGATAATAATGATAACTATGATAATTAAGATAATCCTAAGATAATGGTATTTCATAGAGATAGAAAGATGTAGAAACTCAACTAATGTGCTAAAAAAACAATCATAACTTCTACATGAGTAAAAGACTTCTAAATAACTACTAACCATTAAGTCTAAGCATAAACAGATAAAATATCCCTCATCTAGCATAGTTAAATCATAATTACAATAGCATAAGGAACATCAACTAAGGAGGCTTCATTATTAGATAAATCACCCTCCCTCAAGTGACCCATGCTCTATCGTTTTCTATATGGGGAGGATTATAGAAGACTCAATACTAAGGCTGTCACCCCCCTACGAACTACCCCCACAACCTAGCATATGATGGCATCCAAATCACTCATATCTAAGCACCATGCTTACATACGACTTACAACTTAACTCCCTCGAGAATAAAGCTAAGTTGTCCACGACCTCATGCATATAATAATCAATAACTAGAACTATATCTAATATCAAACTAGAATATACTAAGAACATAACAAAGAGTAATATAAAAATAAAAAGCATAATCATAATGAGAACTCAAATAAATTTATTACCGAATCTCCAAGAATGATAGATTTGAAATCCTCGAGCAATGCTCGAACTCTTCCTTGAATCTCTAATAGGTTGGCTAAGCAATCTTTTAAAGAACTAAAGCTCTAATCCTCTAATCCCTGGAAAACCCTAGTTGCTAATCAACTCTCTCTAATTACAATGAATCTAATAATGAATTCTAATGAATTAGGTTCAGGTGAGAGCTCTGCCCTTGCTTTTATAGCCTCGAGGATGAATCTCGACCATCGGATCAAACCGACTTGATGGATGGCCTAGATTGGATCTCAAGGTCGGGTTTGGGAAGCTGTGAAGCCGGACACGTGGCTTGATTATAAGGGCGGGGCGGCACAGGCCCCAGGGCGGGCAGGCCTGGCTCACCGACAAGTGGGCCCCATCTTCAGCGTGATGTTTTCTTTGTCCTTTAGGTCCCTTGAATTTATACTTATGCTTGGTTCTCGTCCTTTTCTTCTTTCTCAATTTCTTCTTTTACTCGCTCTCGAGTTCCATCACCGCAAAATTGGGTATGCAACAAACTCGTGGAATTTGTCAGTAATAAAAATCTTTTAGTAACATTGATCCCTTTATTGATAGCATATTTAATAGTAAATTTTAGACTTTATCTACCATCAACAAGTTCCCTCAGCTACCTTTTGCTAGTCCCTTAGCAAATAAATTAAAATTATAACTCAGATTCAAAGATAAATACACATGCATTTAAACAAGAACTCTTCTCTGGATTATAATTTTTTTAAAAATCGACTTCTAAATTCACTTATGTATCTTTGTCAACCATGGAGCTGTTAGCAATCACATAAATCTTGAGTAATTGAAAGACAGAACAATCAAGCGAGCACTATGTCTCAAATTCTTCATTCAACCTTCATTCCTAGTTTTTATAAGTTTTCAAATAAAATTCAGAGATTCAGCATGACACTCAAGTCTACCTCATATGTGGTATTTTTGATCCTCGCTACTAAGGCAATGATAATGATATCTCTTTTTCTCATCCCCAACTAAAGTTTATATATAGCTCATAGGTGAGGTAAAAAGCATGTACGATATATTTGTAAACATATATTGTAAAGTCAAACAATGGATCCAAAGAGAGTTAAGTAATACAACTAAATCAAGATGTGCATGTATGTGGAATATGGTGGATAATATATATATATAGCATATGTATTGGCTAACCCTATTTCTACTATGCTCCCTTTTTGAAAGAATACTGTCTCTCTTATTTTGATCTTTGGAAACATGCTGAAAATAGGGGCTATTTTTTTCTTTTCTTTCTCTCTCTCTCTTCTTCTTTAATGAGAGAGGCGGCATCTAAGTACCCATTTTTTTTCATTATGGACACTTGTCTATTTTTTTTAAACTCTCTTTTCAGAATTTCTTTTGCATTGCCCCATGCTTCTTTTTACAATACCGATATTAAGAGAGAGAGATAAAAACTTTGGAGTATTTATTACGTAAAACCTATAAATAAATATTTCTTGTGGTGTCTTCTCCTAGTGTAGGAGAATAATATTTTTGGGTGGATAAGATGGAAATATATGGATACGTACTCCCAGTGTAGGAATAGCATAAAGATATATGTGTGTGGAAGCGGAGGTACGTGATCTTGATTTAAGAGCATGACAAACCTCTCATAAGGTAAGGCAAACAAGGTTGACTAACTCAATGAAATACAAATAGCATAAGAGTGAAAGGTTCTCCTATATACTAAAAATATATAAAAGGTTGGCTTGGGTAGAATTTCACACTCTGCCATGTAGAATCTCATCATATAAATTTTTTCAAAATTTTAGAAGATAAATCTCGAAATCTAGTTTCACTTAGAATAAGACAAAAACAGCTAAATAAAACTATCTTCATAATGCATCCGCTAATTACCTAGATCTAGACGCTATTATGCATCCCACGCCGCTTTTAAAGTGTGTGTGAGGTGCTGTAAATTCTTCATGTCAAATTAATTTATACAACCCAGAAGAATTCAAATTTAAATACTGTGGTTTCTGGAAAGAATTATAACTTGAGCATTTTATCATATCTTGAGATTCTACTTATTTATACGACTCTTAAAAATAAAAACAGTACACTAGAAAGCAAACTAAAGCAAACTGACTAATGCAAACTTATATTACACACTCTATTTTTGGGTTTTCATTTAATCATGCAGAGATTAAAAACCAACTAATTTTTATTGATTTTTTTCTATACATTTTTATGGCTTTTTCTTATAAGATGCGTAGAAAAAATAGACAATCTTGCATAAAAAAGTAAAAATAAGTAAAAAGAAAAACTTACCTGACAATGGGGGTCCTCCCCCAAGCTAGCTGATGAAGTCACTGAGGCGGTGGTGGTGGTTGAATGTTCATGTTCTCAAATAGATATATCCAGCTTTGACTGATTCTGCTGGTGATACCTCTGATTTTCTTCATGTGCTTGATGATAAAATTCGCCTTTTGCTGCTGAAGAGTGCTACGCAGCTCTTGCTTTTGTAAGCGTATATATTAGATGAATAGACGTTTCATAGACACGTTAGATGCATGTCTAGACAGATTGATACGCTTTTATAGATATACATATAACACGTGTCTATTAGTGTTGTTACGTCGTGCATGATGGACGCTTTCATCATGTATGAAAAAAAATGTAGAGACAATATTGTATATACATTTGCAATTCGTGTCTACTACTATAGTCACGCTTTTATAGAGACGTGTTATTGCATATTAAGGAGTATAGAGACAATATATTAGGCGACGTTATAAGGTGACGCGGGCAAGGTGACGTGGCGGTGACATGGCAAGGTGACATGGCAGCCGACATGGCTTGTGACGTGGCAAGGTGACGTGTCAAGATGGCATGTCATGTGATGTGGCAGCTGACGTGGAGATGTGACGTGGCGGAGATGACACATTTTATTGTAACGCCTGACCACGTTATTAACTAAACTAGAAACGATAATGTAGCTGCGTTTTTATTTGAATCTACACATTGATACGTTGTATAGTAACGTCATAATGTGTATTAATACATGTAGAAACGATTTCGTGCATGCATCTATATTTGTATTAGCAATATAGGCACGTTGTATTGTAACGATTTAATACGTCCCAAAAAATATGTTTACATTATATATATAGTGCATCGAGATGTAGAAATTTGAATCAGGTTATTTTATTTTATTTTTTTTTTTCTTCTATGATTAATAATGGGGAGTAAAGCATAAATGATATTGCCTTTGGCCTTAAAAACATGAAGAATATGACTAACTCAATAGACAACATGTCCATTACTCAAATTACAATTGTGTTCACAAAGAAGCATAGACAAAATACCAATGTCATACAAATATAATATTACTTTATTAATTTTTGTAACAACTATAACCTATCTTATTCACTTTAAAATTTGTACTTTGCTTCCCATCTAGCTTCGACGCGTGTTGGGGCTACCACCTTTTTATGGGTACGAGATGAACTTCTAGCATGTATCACCTACAATTGAACATATATTGGATGAATAACTCAATATGAGGACATTACAGACACATGTACTACTTAAATTGAAAAAACAAATCAAACTTACATGTGTAGTTGGCCAAGCAATAATATAGCCAATTGCATCAATTAGTGTACGGATCTTTTCAAATGGTCTAGGTACCTCCTCATCTCCTTTTTATTGCCAATAGCATCAATTAGTGTACAGATCTTTTCAAATGGACATTACAAACACATGTACTACTTGAAATGAGGCTGACCTTTCATTTGGGACACCATTTTCATATGTCTCTACAATTACCTTTCCTCCTCCATCCAATGCTAGTAATTTTTTTTAGTGTGAATTCTCTATAATCTGTCTATCGTCTCCATTTGGACCTGCATTTGTGAAAATGTAAGATTCCACATCATTTCTAAATATGGTAGAACAAAAACCTGAAACTTACATATTATCTTAATTGGATTTCAAGGTTGGTGTGGCAAGCGCGCTAATAACCAATCAATATCGGGAGGGGACTGCAAACTTTCATTGTTCCCATTATCTGATATATTTTTGTGCTCCTCCTGAATAGGTTCTGCACGAGGTCCATCAATGTTCAAATTCCTCAATCTTGGAAGTCCTCTTGTCATGATTTCTTCTGCTTATACATGGGAGATCAAGAAAGTATAGGATGAACACGTTAGTTGCCTTGTCATATTGTATTCTCAGTTAAGAGGTAAGAAGAAATTTAGGAATTTCGTTCTACAAATTTCGAGGATGAAACAAATAGTACTGCAATTTTCATACACAGAATAGGCAAAATAGTTCATACTGTATTCCTAGTATATACTCCTAGTGCAGCCAACATACTGGATAATTTATTCCCATATGAATTCTGATACTAGCTTGCATGCACAAATCAGAAAAACACTATGCAATTTGACGCTAACTGAACACTGAAATTGTATGCAACAGCTGCTTCCATTTGTGTGAGTGCTACCTATGTCAAACAAATCTACCAGAGATAAAAAATCATTATAATATCTTGGAATGTGCCCAATATGTACGGCTGGTAATAATCGAAAGGAATCAAAATTAGAGGTATAAGTGTACACAATCATGGCAACACATTCAAACTATAAATAGTTATCTGGCCTCAGCAGCAGGGCAGAGCAGAGTAATCGTTGCGTTGCGTGCTGCCCTAGGAGTTATCTGGAACGCACAATGACGGATGGGAGAGAATTCAATTGGAAAAATGTGGAAAAACACAGGACCGCCCGGGCGTCTTGTGGTGAATGAACGTATAGATTTGTAGATGCTGAATGCATGCACAGAACTTGCTGCCGTCCGCCATCGCCATGGGTCGAATAACACTGGCACCATCGTTGATGGCCCATGCCCCTGCCCGTGAGCACGAGGGGCCAGCGCCGTGCAGCCGGGGCCTGGCCACCTGTGAGCATGAGGGGCCCGTGCCAGCGGATGGCAGGATGGCAGTTGCGGGGATCCGACGATGGCCGGTGCGGCGGCGGCGAGACGGCAACCGGTGGGACCGCAGGAGGGACGATGCTGGCAGGGACAAGGCAGCAGAGGAAGATCTGGGATGGCTGCGTACCTTGCGCAGCTGCGCTGATGGTGGATCGAGGCGGCAGCTGGCGTCAGGCGGCGCCACAACCACGGTTGACCAAGCACAGCACCCCACCGATGGAGAGATTGATGAGGAATGGCTGAATGGGCAGACTAGGGGGGGTTATGCGGGGTGGGTGGTTAAGGGATACGATTTGTGCGCTAATCACAGGACGCATGCATGCGGCAAATTTTCCGCGGCGAAAATTTCTACCAGTGGGCGGCAAATTTCCTTTCTCATCTTATTCTCGTGGGCGGCAATTTTTTTTTAGCTTTATATTATTTTCTATTTCTATAAATGGTCAACATATAATTATTAAAATTAAAAAGAGTGAAACAAATTTTTAAAGGTTTATATAATAATATAATCTATATCTACACGGTATAAATGATCAACATATAAATTATGTAATTATATTTATTGATTTTTCCTAATATGTCCGTCTAAGTGCTATGTTGGGTCATAACCATTGGAAAGTTCATGATCAGAGTAGCGATTTTATACATATGATTTCTAAATTTCTAAATTGATGATAGTGACTGAGGTTTTTGAGTTTCAAGAACATGATGATCTTAATGACATGGACAAAGTGAAATGGGGACTGGAGCTGGCTACACACGATGTTGAGACTGCATCGATCACTATGCGGAGAAGATGAAGAATCGAGTTGATAAGAGGTGTGGTAAGCTCTACGACGAAGTCAAGTAGGACAAGATGGCGTCGGAGAAGCACAGGCAGAAGAAAAAGAGACAGTCAGTAGGTGATTGACACAAGACGGGCAAATAACCACTCACCTATCCTAATGTTCACTGAGACCTGCTTGGCTAGAGTATGAGGAACTTCGATTACAAGATCTGCTAGGGTATTAAAATAAAAGCAGAAAAAAATGCATGCTAAGATCTCGAGTTTCCTTTGATGGTCCGTGGAATCCTTGATCTCCGGATCGTTCGGCTCCCAAGAGCTTGACGAGTTATTGGTTGTCGGTATCTCTTTCTTCCAAACACTAGTCTATCCGAGCGTAAAAACCGCTCATGATAAGGTTGTAGGATCGAGTTGATAAGAGGTTTGGTAAGCTCTATGACAAAGTCAAGTAGGACAAGATGGTGTCGGAGAAGCACAAGAAGAAGAAAGAGAGACTGTCACTAGGTGATTGACACAAGACGGGCAAACAACCTCTCACCTATCCTAATGTCCATTAAGACCTGCTTGGCTAGAGTACGAGAACTCGATTACAAGATCTGCTAGAGTATTAAAATAAAAGCAGAAAAAATACATGCTAAGATCTCGAGTTTCCCTCCATGCAATCCTTGATCTCTGGATCGTTCTAGCTCCCTAGAGCTTGACGAATTATTGGTTGTTGATATCTCTTTCTTCCAAACACTAGTCTATCCCAAGCAGAAATCCGCTCATGGTAAGGTTTTAGGATCGTAGTATGTTTGCCCACTATCCAAGGCACACTTCCCATCATGTAACACTCTATTTTTTTAATTTTTTTTTTTGCAAGTTTATAAAATTCATTAGAATTTAAATTAGAATATGGCCAATTACTAGTGGAGGAAAATGATTAAGATGTTCTTATGCTGCATTCATGCTCTTGCATTATCTTAATTGAGTGAAAAGAATTTATAAAATTTGATTTAGCTCGAATCATTTTGCTCCATTTATAAAATTAAAAGAAGTGCTTATAAAACTATTATGAAAACAAGATTAAGTTTTATCTCCAAACTATCCAGAATATTTCCAAAAGAATTACAAAATTTATTTGATTTTAAAAGGTCTGGACATAGATGATTAAAATAGCCTATCTATACCTACTAATAAAGAGAGAAAATTTCAGGCCCCACCTCTTTTTTCACCTCCTTTTTCACCGGGCTTTTCACCTCGGGGTCATGGCCCATGAAGTCCCACCTCCTTTTTTCACCGGGCTTTTCACCTCGGGTCATGGCCCATGAAGGATATAGCGTGAGACAGGCCCAACACAAGTCAAAACAAGTCATCGTGATCAGGCGGTGCGGGTGATCGGAGCTGTTAAGGGGTTTTTTTTTTGAGACGACGGAGCTGTTGAGTCCCACCTCGAAAAAGCAAAGTAGAGAAGGCAGGTGGAGGCGAGTACAAGTTGCGAGGGTGGGCTACCAGCTTCAACCATCTTTTGGCGTTTGGGGCCAATTGGGCCAATGATGATGCAACTTTTGAGGTTATATTGAGGCACGTCAATTAAGCCCACTCGAGAAAAGCCCTTCAAATAAATATTCAAATAATTTCCTGTGTAATGGAAAAGTTTTCTTGAAGTACTTCTTTGCGCAAAATTGTTTTGTATTGGCAAAAAAGTCCACTCGAGCTTTGTTGTGGACGCGCAATGGATGCGTTTATATTTTCTAAAGGGCAAAACTTTTTTATTACCGAGCAGAAAGCGGAGCGCGGATGTCCGCCATATACCGATACGTTCTTTTTGTTGTTGTAGACGACGATTCTCGCGTACGTGTCGTCCCAGTCTCCTCAGCAAAAGCGGATATCCACATGTACGTGTCGTTCCAGTCTCCTCCCCATCTTCAAGGACCTCACCATAGTGGATGTTCTATTGTCAAAGGTTTAAAATTTCTTGCATTAACAGAAGAAAAATTTCTCAGATAATAATTATTGCCACCATCATTCTCTTCTCTTAGCTCTAACGCATTTATTATACATTTTCTGATGACGTCTCTTACAAATATTATTGAATATATATAAATATAAATGATACGAAAAACAGATCGATCATCTGATAATATTATTTTCAAGTTATAAATTTAAGTGCGGGCATAATAATAGTATAGTTTTTTTTTTTTTTCCCGTTGCAACGCACGGGCATATTTGCTAGTAAAAGATAAAGAATAAAAAAATAGGAAAGGAAGGCCTCTCTCATCCCGTCCCTCATTCCAGCCCATGTCTCAGCTCTCTCTGCGCCTGTCTCCCCTTCCTATCTGGTCCTGGCCCGTTAATCAGCAGCAGGCCGCACTCCCTCCTCGCCTATCACTCTCTCGCTGTCACGTTGGCCCGCCCTGCCAGCACTGTCTTCCACCTCCAACCGAAGCAGCCGGGTGACAAGCTCAAGCTGTCGTCCTTCTATTCGACAACACCAGACGCCGCGCGACCCTGCCACTCCACGCGACCAAGCCCCCCGCCACCGCGTCAGCCGCGAGGGTCGAGCAAGACGGGAACCAAACCACGATCCTCCATCCGCCCATTTTTCATCTCCTCCTTGGTCTAAATCCGCCCGTTCCTCATCTCTCATCACGTCCGCATGTAATAAATAAATAAATAAAAAAATATTGACCACGTTTTACCTATCTAAACTATTGGTGCAATGGTAATACACGTTGGTCTCAATCCCTTAGTGCATGATTCAACTCTATGTTTTGTCATTTTTTCCCTAATATTTGTTATTGTTATTTTTCCAAGAATTTGTTATTTATTACTTTCCTACTTTATCTTTAAACTAGAAAATATGTCCGTCGCGTTGCTTACGGGTTGTTTTTAAACTAAATTAATTCTTTGAAAACAACGTCAAAATCTTTAATTGTTGTACTCCACGATGGATTTGAATCTATACCTACTAATAAAGAGAAAAATTTCTTGACCCCCAAAATTTCCGTCTGCCTTACTTGCCCGTTACTTTTCCATATACTACACGCATTACTACTACGGTTATTTTTTTTTTTTTTTTTGAGAATTACACAGCGACAACGCAGACGCCACAACACGCACGCACACTCACCCCTATGAACACACGTCGACGCAAAACCCTACCCCTATGAGCACCTCCGAAGGACCGGGCAGCCGGCAGATCCGAGATTCTCGAAGTCACCATAGGCGCCTCGTCGCCGACGGAACGCCGCTACCACTTAATGCATAACGCCGGTAAATCCTTGGGAAAATCCCGGGGAAAGGTCGCGAGCACCGATTTGAACCCCGGTGGGTAGCGTCCCCACCTGGACCGCCCTACCATTGGACTACAAGCCAATTCGCTACTACCGGTTATTTTACTACACGTATATATATGTCCGCTTTCTTCTGTATCCCGGAACAGTCCGCCTGGTTTTAGTACTTCTTTTTTTGTGGTTCCAATCTGAGTCCATTTGAGCCCAACAGTCGGCCCACTCTTGGTTTCGTTTGCCTCAGCCCAAGTCGTCGCTGCTTCCGGTGCCGCCCTGGTCGGTGCTCTGTCTGATCCATGAATTCCTCCCGTCTCAGTCTGTATACATGATATACTCCGCAAAGGACAACCGGATCAAACCAATCCAAATCGAACACAAATTTCTTTTGTTCCAATCCTAACAGGAAAAACACAACCAAATCCAATTTGCCCATCGCCCGTGGTCGATCCAAACACGACTAATATATATGACGGTATATCAAAACAATTAAACGAACACCCAATCTGAAAGGATCATGTTCAGAACATAAGCTTAGGTGGAGAAAAACATACCTACCAGGTACAACACGGTGGACGTATCCATGTTTTAATTAATTAATTAAATTAATAATTAATCAAATCATAATGAGTAGTTTATTGCCTAATTTATTCTAAATAAAAATATATCTCTATAGTCTAACTAATCAAATCATAAAATAAAACATAAATAGCTTGATAGTACGAAATTCGATTCCAAGAAGTATACGTATTAGAATAGATAACACAGCCATTACATAAATTTTAAAATCACAAATCATCCATATAACCGATGAGCAAGTTGTACATCCCGGTGCAGCGCACGGGCATGTTTTGCTAGTTATATTTAAAATAAAACAAAGTATATTTGCATACATTATACGACCGCACCACATACCCATAATAAAAATATATTAACAAACCAAATCCTTGTCACGTTAACAACTTTTTAGTCGACTTTAATCAGATATTAGAATTACATATTTTATAAGTTCCGTAAAAAGAAAGCCACATGGCTCAATATTTAACTATAGCAACACTGCATATTATGAAAATTAAAGTTGTTCTATATCCAAGTTTAAATACTTTTGTGATTTGCGACAGAAGAAAAAAAGTTGTAAAGATGGTACTTTAAAGTGACACAGGCTTAACAGTAACATTATCATATTATTGCCAACATTAACTTATTATATTGTAGATGTCGATCATTACAAAATAAATTATAGAATTAAAATTTAACAAAAATAATAAAACACAAATAGATAAGTATTATTTTGGTCATGGTTTTCTATTGTTAAATGATAGGTTTTTCCTCCCGTTGCAACGCATACGGGCAAATTTGCTAGTAATCAATAAAAGTTGAAGAGAGTTGAACGCATATTCTTTTTCTGAGTTTTTTTTTTTTTTGAGAATTTCTGAGTTTTCTTTTTGTCTAAACATAAGAATATTAAAGCACTTAGTATTTATAAAACTAATATATCCACATCGTTCCATGCGGCCAGACTACAGAGCCCACCGCCGCACACATGGGCCTTATTCTTTCGACCTTTCGGGGGCGGCCGGGGATCAGTACGTATCTTATACGGACTGTGGGAGCGACCAGGCGAGGCCGTTTTTTTTTTGGTTTGATCCAGACCGCACTGCGGAGACAGACGCAGAAGGCAGACCGAAAAAGGAGGTGGACAAGAAATAGATAAAATAATATGAAATTTTTTACAATAATTGAGGAAAAGTTTGATGGCTCACATCGATCGAGAGCGATAGATCCGACGACAACGAAGGCATGAGGAAACAGGAGGAAATGGGGTGGAGGAAACGGGAGGAAAATGATGTGTCTATGGTCGGTGGGCCATGGGGAAAAAATTTCCTCCCGTTTCCTCCGCAAATGTGGGGATTAAGATCAGGCGGTAATTGCATTCTCGTAGTTCTTCTTTTTATTAAGGGTAAAACAGTAACTTCATAATTATGTTTTGAGTAGTATAGTTTTGAGATCATGATTCTTCTTTACTATAGTTAGCTAATATAAAGTATTAGCCTTTTGTTTTGTTTTTTTTTTACAAAATTCCTAGGGTTCGAGGGCCGCCGCATCCGGGCGGCGCCGCCGCCGCCGCATCCGGCCGCTGATACGGGATCCGGTCGCCCGCCGCCACCGTCGAGTCTTTGTGAAGGGCCGCGACGCCGCCGGGCATTGCCGGGGAGGGGTGCGCCGCCACCGTCCCTTCCCCGGGGCGGGCAGGGGTGCCGGGCGCCGCCGAGGTGGAGCCGGGGGCAGGGCGCAAGGAAACCGGTCTTTGGAAGCGAGCGACGCGGGCGCCGTGTCCACGGTCTTTGAGCGACCGGGCCGCGGCCGGCTGCGTCGAAGGGAGGAGGCCCGCGCTTCTCGCCCGCATGAAGGCCGCGGGGTCGCGCCCACCGCCGCCACCGCAACACCGTGCTTTCGCCCGCTAAAGCCGTGGAAGATCACGCCGCGACCGCCTCTTCCTCAGCTATCAGCGAAGCCCGGCGCCAAGATGCTCGACCCGAGGTGTACCCACGGCCCACCGGTACGCCATTGCTGTCTGCCTCTGCCGTGTGTGAATGTTCAGATTCAAGCTTGGAATTAACTAGAGCTCAACCTCTTCTTGTTACCCTTTTTGTTCAAAATGCATTCACCATGGTCTCTCTTGAATTTAACTGAAGAAACGGGTGCCACCCATAGCAGTAGGCTATTCCATGTTAGCTATGAATGTCATCGTGCCATTCGATTTCATTGCGACTACACTTGCCAATTGGTGAAGGGCGTATTTCCCTTTGGTTGCAGTAAAACTTACATTCCTTGATCGATTTTAGGTCTCTAGGACAGGTCGTGGCTATGAAATTAGGTATGATCCATACACTAGACACTGCACTAATAACCAAGCCTTGTGCCGTAGTGTGATCTCAACTAAATTGAGCCAGCTAGTTAGTTTTTATCTCTCTGAATTGTTTAGCTGTACGCAGTAGGCAAGCGCTAAATCTCTGTTTGATCAACTGCATGTTTACTAAATCTGTCATTTATGGGGAGCATAGATGACAAGCTAATTTTTGTTCGGTATTGGGACATAATCTGTATCTTTTGCAGCAAGTTAATGAGCACCAATCACCAGGCCATAGCCATACTTTGTCAAAGAATGTTTTCCTTGTTCATTGGTGAGCTTCAGTTAACATCTATGAGCGGCTTGACTTAGTAGCATAAAATTTGTTTTTATTGAAAATACGTTCTTGGAAAAGTGTCTACGGGTTCTGTTTGTAATGTGTCATCATTTAAGCATTTGTGGCTGCAATAGTATTATCTATGATCTATGATATACAGTTTGCAGATTGCTAAATACCTGTCATCCTACTGTATTTCTGCAGGTCTGCAGCTACCCATTCACAACAAGAGGCATTGTAATGGGTCACATTGTACCCAATCACGAACGTTTTCAGGTTCAAACAATTGCCTTTCTGCATGCAATAGGAGATAGCATCAGTACTGAAGTTTGTGCCGTCAGTGGCCAGTTGCTCGTTTATGCTTGATGGGCTACGTACGAAACAGAGGGCACATCGACGAGGCGTTCAGGTTAGCTTGTCACTTGGGTGAGTTGGGCATGGTGCCAAACCTGTTTGCGTGTAATGCACTGATTGATAAACGTCCTGTTCATTTGGCTGGTACTGGTTGGCTGATGCTGATTTGTTCTGAGAGAAAGGTACTTTGACCTGGCCTTTGTGAGAGAAAATATTGTTGAATGGCTGGCTGATAAGCGCTGGTAGTCCAAACGAACAGAGCGAAACTATGCAAGGACAGAAGATTTATGGAGGCAGAAAGGCTCTTCAGAGGGATGGTAAACAAGGGTTTAGAGCCAAATGAGGTGACCTATGCTATACTGATACATTCCCTGTGTAAGAGGGGAATGATGGATGACGCACTTTGCATGTTTAATAGGATGAGGGAGAAGGGCATCAGAGTGACAGTTTATCCATACAACTCTTTAATTAGTGGTTACTGTCAGCATGGCAATTTTCACCAGGCAAGAGGTCTTCTGAACGAGATGGTTGAGAAAGGATTGACACCAAGGGCCTATTTTCTGCTGCCCTGATGAGCCCACAAGGAGACGGGACGCCGGCGTGAAGCCGTAGACGACGTCGTCGTCGTCATGGGGCTGCTGCACGGCGCTGAAGACGCCGGTGAGGGTGAGCACGCGCATGAGGTTCAAGAGCTGGAGCTCGGCGTCCAGCATCACCTGCTGCTGTTCAGTGATACTTGTCGTGTGCTCTTGCTCAGGAACAAGTTGTGTGATGTTGATGCTCAGCAATTGTGTACTTCTTGTTTCCATTGACATGGCTGTAAATTGTCATGCAATTGTTTTTCCATGGCTGCAAAACTGTAAATTGACATGGCTTATTCAGTTTTCAGCATTCTGTAGATCTTATTCAGTCATGGCTGGCAGTTTTCAGTACTGATCTTATTCAGTCATGGCTGGCAGTTTTCAGTTACCTGTACTGATCTTATTCAGACTGTAGGGAAGGAACACTAGTACCGATCTTATTCAGTTACCTGTTCAGTCATGGCTGGCAGTTTTCAGTAAGCATTGCGATGATTAGCGAATAAATTTCAATTATCTTATGTCCCTGAACCATGACTGATTGACACTGAAATTTTGGGTCGTGAGTATAACACTACACGAAATTAAAATTTTGATACTTTTCAAAAAAAAAGTTTCTAAGATTTGTTTGAAATTTTAAACGATTCTAAGACTTGCAAAAAAAAATGACACCTTAGACGAGGACAACCAGCTAGGTCAGGCTCAACCATGCAGTGGAATGAGTATGGCTGGGTATTTAAGTTGTGTTTCTCGTTTCTAGATAGGCAAGGTGGGACTAAGATTCGTCCCCATGTGGTCTACGCTCCATTTTCCCACTGGGCTGAGCAAAGCGGCTTACAAAAACCCATGTGGCCCAGCCCATTACCTCTCCGACCATGGGAGCGCCGTGTGGGCCGGCTCCCCCATCCTCGACTAATGTTTAAAAGGCACAGCGTTGGACAATAAAATGAATTCAAGTCAAGTAGCATAATGGTAAGGCCCATGTACCATAAACCTCATGTCCTGGGTTCTACTCCCAAAAGAGACCTACTTTTTTGTTTTTATAAGATTTTTTTGGTTATTTGTTTATATTTCCCTTTCTCTATATTAATTTATATTTTTTTTTTGCCATTTTAACCTTTGTTTTAATTTAAATATATGGGTACAACCATGTCATTAAAATTTTATAAGATTTGAACTATGTGCAACTATGAATCCATCACAACCATGAACATCTCTCACTTCCACCATGATTACATGTGAGATATCTTTATGGTTGTGAAGGATGTGTGTCACCACATTCTCTAAATCATTTGAAAATTTTATGTCATGATAGTACACCAAAAAATGAGTGGTCCATACAAGTTTTTAGATTTTCCCTACCTAGCATAGGGTTTTTTTTCATTTTTCCTTCAATTTACCATAAAATAATCACAATAATAGGTAAAAATGTTCAGAAAATTGTATAAATGCACACAACATCATAGTTTGTCGCCATTACCATGTCATTAATTTTTCAAATGATTTCGACAAAGTGACACTATGGATCCATCACAACCATGAACCTCTCACTAACTCAAATGGCTCTATATGAGACATGTTCATGGTTGTGAAGGATGTGTATCACCACATTCTCTAAATCATTTGAAAATTTTATGTCATGATCCTACACCAAAATGAGTGGTCCATACAAGTTTTTAAATTTTTCCTCCCTAGCATAGGTTTTTTTTTTTTTTTTCCTTCAATTTACCATAAAATAATCACAATAATAGGTAAAAATGTTCAGAAAATTGTATAAATGCACACAACATCATAGTTTGTCGCCATTACCATGTCATTAATTTTTCAAATGATTTGGACAAAGTGACACTATGGATCCATCACAACCATAAACCTCTCTCACCGACTCACATGGCTCTATGTGAGACATCTTCATGGTTGTGAAGGATGTGCACCATCACATTCTCACATGACTATACTCCTGTTCCGGTTAGGGACAGTCGCTCGCATATGATTGTGTGTACCAAGGAGTCATTAATTAGTGGTAATTTTTCCATATTTTCCCTAATAAATACGGAGAAGGGTGCACTTTAACAACAAACGTTTTCTAGTCCTATTGGTTCCAAAGAGCCTGCCTTGAGGCACACGATGTTGGAGGTTGCTGGTTCAATTCCTCACCCGGTAGTTATTTTTGCTATTCATTGTTTTTGTATAGGGATTTTTTTGCGTCATTTTTCACTTGGCGCGTTGGCGGCGGAATTTTTGGGTTGGCCCCGAGTTTTTTTGTTCGTTACATGGACTGCTATTTTCATCCGTGCGTTCGTTGGCAACGGTGCATAGGATTTTTACATCATTTTTTCACTTGGCGCGTTGGCGGCGGAAATTTTTGTTCATTGCATGGACTGCTATTTTCGTCCGTGCGTTCGTTGGCAACGCCGAGTCGCGAGCACGTATAGGGCGCGCATGTAAACGTTGCATGTGCAAAAATGTGCGTTCGTTGGCAACGTTGCATGTGATTCAGTTGTCATCTAAAAGTCATCCAACCACATGAAAATTTGGTGAACAATTGGCAACTGGTCTACAAAACGAAACAAAAATCACAATAGAAACAGGTGTGCAAGACCTCTGCGGTTGTTCCAACAGAAGCAGTAGCAAAATGTCGATGATTTGGGAGTTGACGCATGAGGACCTGGGCAATTGGATCACAATCAATACAAAAAAAAATCCACAAGAAAAAAAAATACAAGCTAGCAGCTGAATTTAACATGATTGGCACGCACCACACCAATTGTGCATGGCGCATCGCCCAGCCTCAAAGCTTTGTCGATAGTTACTGCTAATCTATCCTCAATTACTCTAAGAGGCAGGGTAGCTCCAGGAAATAGGACAACACCTGCAAAACCAAAATGCACCATTATTTTGTGATACACTGTTTATAAGAGCTGACAGTTTTAAATTACAGCTGCAATCTGTTAATGCATAGTTCTGCATAGTGAAGTGAAAGATCGGTGGATGTGTGTCTCATCTCTAATGCACAGGCTTTGCAGCTAAGGCGAAAGTTTTTTTCACATAACCCATATCCATATCCATTCAAGGATCACACAAAACTAGTATAAATCGCAAAAACATTCTTGATTATCAAGAGAAACCCTAATCCTTCTAGACGTTCCTATTGGGCACCATGCATGAGCATGTTGAATTTTGCACATCCTATATTTGCTTTATGAATACGTTCCTGACATGATAATAATACTACTACTACAAAAACAAGACGAATTTCCACATACCCACAAATAATACCAGCAACTATATGGAAAAATTGTATCCAGCGAGTTAGAAGAGCATACTGCAACTTAGAAGAGCAGATAAAAATATGATAAATGAAAGTATAGTGGAATTGGAGCAAGTGTACTATCACCCTTAATGTAAAGATTGACCATCATCACCAAAAAAAAAAAAAGACTGACAACATGATCAAAAGAAAGAATGTAGGAAAGAGAATCCTACATCTGAAGTAAATCTCAAATGCTATTTTTTGCTTACATCTGACAATTGCTCACCATTCTGACAAGAATACATTGTTACACATAATGCAACTTACCTTTGGCAAATCAAATATCCAAAACATCCTCAGGGAGCATGTTTTCCTACAAAAAGAAGAGGAACATTAGCCATAAGTACACATGGCTTACAGACAGCCAAATTTTAGATTTGATGAAAATCACTCTTAGCTTACCTCGACTCTCATGGAGCAAGTTCGCGGTTGTGACCCTCACCTTTACATAGGGTACATTTCAGTATTCCTTCCTCACACTAAATCCTTTCTCATAAGCGTACTCAAGTAAAACTCAGATCCTTCGTTCTCACTGCCAAACATCTTCATAACAATTTCACTATACTCCCGCCAAGAATCATCATCCGACATTTTTATCAAATTCCTTGTTGTGCTAGATTTAATAGCTCAGGAAATGATCACACATGATTTCAAATCCTCATCAACCAACAGTAAATAGTTACTGCACTGTAGCTAAAAAGCACATTTTAGTCCATATATTCTCAACGATCAGCATCAACAAGAACATGAAAATCATTATTAGTTGCGATCACATAATGGTGACATATTATAGCAAAAGAATGACTCGAATGACTTCAAATGTTGGTCTTACGTGAGCAAAGACAAAGCATTCCCAAGTGCCCAATCCAAACAAGGAATGCAAGTCCTGTAAAAATCCCTAATAATCACCGATGTAGTTTCTCACAGCACTGTGCACTGTGCTACCAATGTGCTAGTACAAATCCTCCTTCCTAGCTTCCTATCTACCATGGCTACCAGCGCGCAAGGCTGCTGCAAGATACTGGATAAAAAAGACAAAAGCTACAAAGTGAGATTAGTGAAGTACGGTACCTCGCTGCTCGCCTTTGTCTGCCTGCTTGCTGCTGGGCCTGGCTGCTTCCCCGGCGCTCCTCAAGACCTGCTGATGAGGAAGAATCAGGTAAAAGTGGATTTGGACAGACTATTTTAATAATATACAGCTGTTTTGTATTTATCTTGTGGTGAAAATAATGTATAACTTGAGAAAATACTGTCTTGCCATATTAATGTTAATTCTTGGTTTTGCAGTGAAAGCACTATAGCGTTTAATTTGTGTCTACTCTCTGATAATGTCCTGTCATGCAGAATTGGATGAGATACAGTCATGTCTTGATAGTGCCTTGACCAGGCTTTTTTTTCTGCCTGTATGGTTTGAAGATCAACCCGACTCTTCCAAAGAAGATGATCTTGCAAGTACATAAAAATACAAGTTGCGGTGATTATCAAACCAAAGAACAGTGTGCTGATGTGTTTCAATATGTCCTGCCATATGCAAAAAGCTCTATCTGTGAGTAATTTACCATTTTGTTTCCTACTTTCAGTAGCTATTGACTCCAAGCATCAAATACAGTGTCTAATGCCTTGTCCATTCTTAATGTGTTTTAGAAAAACTCTGGCCTGGTTAAATTACGGAGAGTGCTTGCGGGCTATACGTAAACACTTTCCACAGCCACCATATGACTTTTTGTCAACAACCCTATAGATAATTTCTTGGATGGACCTGACTCATGTGAAAAAAAACTCTCTGAAATTTGTGAAAGCAATGAATCTAGGGAAGCTATCCCGAATGTACTGTTCCCAGTGAAAGGGGCTACGAAGCATTCAAAAAAAAGACATATGTACAGAATGTCAAATTTTGCAAAGTCCTCCACAACCTGATCATTTTAGTAGAGCATCAAACCACAGGCCAAAAGCATAGGTACAGAATGACAAAAGCATGGTGGCCAGATCTCCAGTACAATTTATCCTAACAGGGGGCAAGGGGGCACCGAATGGCGGTGACTTGGTACCTCGAGGATTGCCTCGGACTGGAGGGCGGCGAGGGGGGCGGCCACCGCGGGCCCCCTCGCGCTGGGGCGGAGGCAGCGGGCGCGGGCAGTGACGCCGTCGTGATGGCGATGACGAGGGCGGGCGCTGCAAGGTGTGCCACCGCCATCGGCGTCGAAGATGTACCACGCCCCTCCACCCACCGGATCGCCGCGCGCACCCCCTGGGGTCCCAGCCAGCGGCACCGACATACCCGGCCGGCGAGGGCGAGGGCGGCGGCAGGCTGGACGGCGTCGCCTCCGGACGGGGAGGGGGGGGGGCGGTCGGGGTCGGGTGCGGGTCGGGGTCCAGGTGCGGGGGAAGCGATGGCGGCGGTTCTCGGCGCGCCGGCCGCTATAGCCGGATCGAGCGGCGGCGGCTCCTTGCGAGAGGAGAGGTGCGGCGGCTCCCGGATGAGACGGAGCAACCGCGAGAGGAGAGGTGCGGAGTCGGGGTCGTGGTCACGGCCGGGGTGAGGGAGTGGAAGATCAAAATGACCAATGTACCCTTTTTACAAAATAATTAAAATGCAAAGTGAGGAAATGGGAGGAAACGGGAGGAAATTCCAAGTATCGTAAAAGAGCTCAAATAATATATGTCACATCAGCTCTATTGAAAGATTTGCCATATCAAAGCTTGTTATTTTTCCCTTTTAATTAAAATAATATATGCCACATCTGCTCAAAGCCCCTCGGTAGATTACACGCTTTTCAATTTCGCATCAAAAACATCTCTACATGGCTACAGACAAATTTTAAATACACATTAAAATGTCTTTACTGGCTAGTAATGCCAAAAAGCGTATCTAATTTCATGTTAACTAGAGATATTTATATATCGCATATATAAACATCTCTATTTGCATAAGGACGGTAACTTAGACGCTTTACAACGTGTCTTCATGCTAATCATGGTTGAAAGCATGTCTAATTATGTGTCAAATTTATACGCTTTTAGTGGCATGTCAAAAAGCATCTTTATGTGTCTATTGACGATTTTGAGATGCGCTCTACAACGTGTGTAGAGGTTATTGACGGTTGAAAGCGTAGCTAATTTCGTTTCATTTTAATACAATGTCAATAGCGTGTTAAAAAAATGTGTCTACATATCTCTTGACGTTGAAAGCGTGCTAAATAGCGTGACACTTAGATACGTTCTAAAATTGTATCAAAGAACGCCTTTACGTGTCAATGTAGAGACGCTTTTAATGGCGTTACAAATACAACGTAGCTAAAAGGGGGTTTTCTAGTAGTGTATAATATCCATATATATGGTTCAACCTCAACATAACTCTGAAATATTTAAAACAATTGAAACATACAACTCGCAAAATAGGATGGGGAGAGAGATCCTAGCACAAGGAGCCCCATGGCCGCCGGATCTGTGGGCATGGCACCTCCCTGGGGGAGGACGCCGAGGGAGGAGAGGGGTGCCGCCGGCTTGGGAGAGGACGCCACGGTGGGTGAGGCGCAGCGCCGGCTTGCAACTCGGGAGGGGTACGAAGGTAAGCGGCTCAGCTGGGCACGACGCTGTAGAGCGGGGGTGCTCAGCACAGGCGGGACTGGCGGCAGCGAGAGCTCGGGGAGGAGGGAGGGAGGGAGAATGGGTGCGCCAGCAGCGCAAGATCCGCATCGGGGTGAGGAACGAAGGGAGCGGTAGAGTAGAGGTTAGGATGAGGGAGCACGAAGGGAGAGGGAATGACGACAACTCGATCTGTGGAGGGCGGTGAGTCGTTCCCCTGTCAGCGCGGGTGGTTAGGCCGGGTTACTACATAAAATATTTACCACGATGGGTTTTGTAACCGCCACCAACAAAAGGCCGCAGTCAATCTTGTATTAACCGAAACGCTATAAAAAAGCCATGGTTAATCAGGAAAAAACTAGATCTGTATCCGGATCCCAGTTGGACCCCGCCACCGGATCTCGCTCTATCGCCGCCTGCTCTGGATCCGCTGTTAGAGGGTGGTCTAGACATGGATCTGCCTTGCCATCAATTAATGGATTCGCCGCCATCTCTATGTTAGCGCAGAGGGGAGCAGAGGGAGGGCCACGACGCGCCGGGATGCCGCCCTCATGCCCACCCTGCTTGCTCAAACAACCTCCTACACTCGTCGCTCCTCGCTACAGTACAGGGAGTGCTGCTGCCACACTCCCTCCACCCGCCAGTCCCTGTGCTGCACGTTCCTGTCCTTCTGCACTGATGCCCATCTCGGCGAGGCGCTAGTTCGGCCAGAGGAGTAAGATGCGGTCTCTCTGCATAGGGCACCACCAGGTCGTCGTGCAAGACTGCCACTGCCTGTCCGCGGAGCTTTGCACAGTTCTTGGTCTTCCAGGGTGCCATCGTCGCCGCCGTGTCGCGCTCCACCTCCCGCAACACCGCCTGTAGAGCACAAGAGCATGCATTTACCGAGCGAGTTCATGCCCTGACTTGGCGGCTTGTTCCAACAAGTCGAGCGGCGTGAGATGGTGCCGCGGCCTTCCAGGAACACGGCAGACATGCCTGCTCTGAAACACGCCTTTGGGTTGCCGACCTTGAGAGCTCGGTGATGAGACTCGCGAGAAATTCAAGCGAAGTTGTATGGCGCGCCCCCAGTTCGTCCGCCAGTCCAGCACCAGGTCCAGTGGGATGCTCCGTCCCACTATGGCGAGGCGGCACGTCTCTCGTGTCCAGGTACCGGTGGCCCTTAGATTCAAGAGGCCCTCCATAGAATGTTCTGCGACCATGGCGACGTGGAGCGCAATGTGCTCAAGCAACTCATGCGAAGGTTCTCCATGGCTCGAGGCGCAGCGGCACAGTTCTCCACGCACCCAGGTCGACCTGTAGCTAACATCGAGTGTCCTCACAATTCATGGTTGGCATTTGAGGACTTCAGAATGGATGATGAGCGGGAGGGTGTGAGCGGCAGCAACACTTGAAGGCCCAATGCAACCTGGTATGTAACGTCGATAATACGATTATTAGTGTTACTAGCTGCTCCTTCCGTCCTGATACGGTGCATTCTACCATTTAAAAATTTGTCCTCAGATATAATACATTCTAGAGGACAAAAACTAAGTTTACATTAAATATTTTCCATTTATCAACCAATCATCATTAATCACAATGATGATAGCATCTAATTAAGAAACAAAACGAGGGTACATGCATTTTTATGTTCTCTCCTAATTTATCTTAAAAATTACTATAATGTATTATATTAAAATAAGGGTACATGTGTCTTTTTATATTTCTATTTTAATTAATCTTAAAATTACTAAAATATTTTATACTTCAAAGAGGCCTAGTGCTCTCCAAACAATGGCTGATGCATGCACGCCCTTAGAACAAAAATGGCCGATACTTAGTATCGCCCTTTAGTTTCTGGACAACCAATATGATGGGCATTCATTGTTGTTTGATTTTTTTGTCTTGTTTTCGTGTTCGTATCTCTCGCCTGAAAACAGGGGGCATATGTTGACACCCAAAAATGTCCATACAAGATTTTTATGTGGATGCAAAAATGACTTGGACCAAGGCGCCGTAATTTTCCGTAGATGGTCAAATTTATGGTCACAAACATGTTTGAAGTTCAACGACAAGGCCAAAGATCAAAAGAGTCGACGAAAAGAACCACAGCCCGCGTTTTAACACGCCGTCGGACACTAGGGACCTCGCTGAGGCGCTCCCGACGACCGCCCCCGGGCGCCCGACGACTCGCCCCGCGCCCGACGACCTCCTTTCGACTGCGCCCGGGCGCGATGCCGAACGCTGGGACTTGGCGCCTGTCGCACCCCTTCTCAGCGTCCGGGCGGTGCCCTCTCCCCCAGGGCCTTCGGATCTGCGCCCGACGCCCGTCCGACGCCCCGATGCTAGCGTCCGCCGCAGCACGCGGCGCCGTTTGCAGTTCGTGGTTCGAACCGATTCGATTCTAGATCGTTTTTGGAAGGTGTTGGTGCTTGGAAACGCGCATCTAAGTCGGGTTCGTTAGGGGATAAGACCACCCCCCTATATAACAAGAGGTTCATGGCTGATTTGATCCCATCTACATCCAATCGTCAAAACACAACATATCTCTCTACTTTTTACCCTTTTCCAAACCTAATATGTTGTTCGACCACGTTCTCGACGAATTTTGCTGGCGTTCTAAGTGGTCTTGCCGATCCTAGAAGACCCTTCGCGTGCGCTCCCTAACGACGGATCCGTCCGAGGTCGCTTTCGAAGTCACTACAGCCGAGATCAAACTCTACATCGCCTCTACCGCTCCCTATATCGGTTTTTGGTGATCAAGTTGTGGTTCTTGCTGCTAGTTATAGGTTGATCGCAACCTCGTGGGCGTCCAAGGCCCTCCCAGTGTGTTAGTGCAAACCTAGCTTGTGTCAACACAGGTGACATTTACTACGCTGCGCGGCTCGTCGCTTTGCTGCCGCTGGGATTGACAGCAACAGCATGAGAAAAGCTTGACCATCGGTGCACACGTACAGCTGGATGGGCTCCTCCGGCGTGTTGTTTATTGTCCTCCACATTATTTACGAGCTACTACGGATGCATGGAACGTATGCGCAGCAATAGGCTCGAGCGGTTTGGTGCGAAGTCGTCGCGCGCGCACGTCCCATCCTTCCACCCATCTCCCTTCCTTTTTGCCCGGTTATTTCGCTAATCACATCTCCATCACGCAGGCCAGAAGGTTCACAGGTTGTGGTAGATGAGGCCGAAGCGTGTCCATTACATGTTAACTTGTATCTCCTAAATGACAACAGCGACACTACTGCGACTCTTTCTTTTTCTGCACAAGAAACTTCAACGATTCCCCATCATCACATAGGATTCTTCCAAGCATCTTTTACTATTATTTCCATCATATGATACCTAAGGTGTCTCCTCTTTTTATGAACGAGGGGCTCACAAGGTTTTTTCATTTTGTCCTCCACATATACACTACTACAGAATAGTACATCGCTGCCGGGTCCAAAACCCCCTTTACTGTCGAAAAATGAACCAACAGTAGAGAAGCGGTAGTGTTGTGCCCATGCTTTTTACTTCCGGATGTTCACCCGGCAGTAATCTCCGTATCTGTATTTGGCGAGCTGAAGTCCGGGCTGCGACACCTAGAAGGCCGTCGTTGTCATCGTTTCTGGCAGACGCATGCAACATGCAAATTTTCAGTCAACCGAAGTAGCCAACTGAGAAGTGGGTAGTGAGACTTTGCTTGCGATGTCGTCCTTGATGCCATTCTTTTTATTTAAAATAAGTTTCCGAGTGACACCGGAGGAACTAGAAACCTGTGCATTACATTTGAGGACATTATTTTAGAATTTTATTTTATTACCATGGTTTGACATCATTAACACCATTAGTAGCAAATGTGGATGGCATTGATGACTAAACTTTTTAATGGCTCATGGAATTTCGAACTTTTATAATGGCGCAAAACTAAAAGATTCAAGAAAAAAAAAAAGTGAGGCCATTATCGAGTCTATACTATCAAAATTATAGCTTTGGTTAATTACGATGGATGTGTGGTTATCATAAAAGAAATTATAGCTGTTAGAATTTTATGAAAGGGAAGGACATAAATAGATATGTAGCTTCTTGTCTTTTCTATTATTAATATTTCATAGTGTTTTTTTTTCCCGGGTCGAGCACGGGCATTTTTGCTAGTGATACCTAAGGTGTCTCCTCTTTTATGAACGAGGGGCTCACAAGGTTTTTTCATTTTGTCCTCCACATATACACTACTACAAAATAGTACATCACTGCCGGGTCCAAAACCCCTTTTTGCTGCCAAAAATAAACCGACAATAGGGAAGCGGTAGTGTTGTGCCCATGCTTTTTACTTCGGTGTTCACCCGGCAGTGATAGGCTTTAACAATAATAAAAATACAGCAAGCATGCACGCTTGGAGCATGCTCGCCCACAAATCGCATAAAAATCATACAGAGACACAATCCACACATCACAAAACAGGAGGGATTTATACAAGAAACAGTTCATAAATCACAGACAAACGAGGAAGGATTGTACACATCACAAATCTGAGATGAAAATAAAAGGAATCCAGAAAATCTTTCTGTTCTTCCTTTTATTTCCTCTTAATCCGAGATTGATCCAGAAAAGAAAAGAACTCTTAGCTTGCTATAAATCCCGTTGTTGCGATCTGCAGACATCAAAATAGAATTAAAAAAATAAGTGGGGATAAAATCAATGGGAGCAAACGGATTAAGAACAGGGCAAGGCTTCAGATCTGAGCAGAGCGTACCTTGCGAAAATAATAGGCCTAAAAATCGAATCTTGCAGCTAGAACAAGACCTCCCAAATCTGTGAAGAAAAGAACAAATATCTCTATTTAACTCCGTGATAGATAGCATGCATCTGAGTGGAAACAAGCTAAGATAGGGAACTGGAGCTCACCATAAATCAAATCCATGGCAGATTAGGGGCACCAAATCTGCGAGCTGGAGCCCAATCAGGTCCTGGCGGCCACTTCCTCCGGTGCTAGCGCTGTGCCAGCGAACAGACCTTGCGACAACCCGTAAATATGCATGAAGCTGAAATCAGGCAATGCAAATAAATAATTTACTAAATTAAGGCCAACCCGCCATGAAATCTATGAAATATGGATGTGTCCATGCTATCTATATAGATTCTTTAAATGCCGTGGCGCATTTCGCTGTACATTAACAGTGCAAACATCTCACAAAACCCTTGTTCATCGATGATGCCCGTCCGATCCAGCCGAGCTCCGATCCCTGCCATCTGTTTCCACATGCAAAGACCCTTCTAGAGCCTACCCGTCGCCTCCACTCAACACCAAGAAAGTCCCCCAGAATCGCTCCACACCACCCATCGCCCTGCCTCCACGCCGCCCCTGATCCCCGCTGCATGCGCCGCCTGCCCCGCCCGATCCTCTCCATCGCCACCGCCGCCCTCGGCTGCCTCTTGCGGCCGCAGCGGGAAGGAGTCTTCCTCATCCCTCCTGCATCCTCTCCGCCACCGCCACCGCAGCAGCAGGAGCAGCACCGCCGCACACCGCCTCCGCGCTTCACGCAGCCGCCGCGTCGCGCGCGCCCGTGCTACGCGCCACCGACGCCGCCGCCGGCGGCTGTCATACACTAGCTGTTGATCCTGCCGTCGCCAGGGAGGCCACATCTATCTATCCAAACGAAGTCATCCAGAGTCCTCATTCGGACACCTACGCTCTTGCTTTTCTGGTGACCTTGGCGGGTCAGTTCTCGCCTGTGCTAAACAAAGCCGTAACATGCTCTCAAAGTGCTAAGCAAAGGCGTCGAATGGTCGATGCACATTTTGAGTTTGCACACAACAATTATTTCTGATTCATTTGCAATTTCATGACCAATAATAATACTTCCATGATCAGCAGAGCACACATGTTCTTTTTTGCCACCAAACCAAATGTTTGCGGCTTAGCCATTACTATTTTACCATCTATCCGCCGCCCGCATGAAGCGCGGGATCACCAGCTAGTTGATTTACTAAATTTATCCCACCTCGCCAAGAAATCCGGCCGTGTCCATGCTACTGGAGTCCGTGCAGTAGAGGAGCACAGGCACAAATACCGTCGCTCGCTCGTCCACGAGCGCCACCGCCACTGCCTTCGTGGACGCCGCACCTTGGCAGCGCCGCCACTGCCTCTATGGGTGCCGCCGCCACTACCTCCACTTCCCTTCTGTGCTGCGGAGGCCTCGTGTCTGTGCCGTGGTGGATCCACGCATGTATCGCGTGCTAGGGTTGCTGCTCTAGAGAGAGACTGGAGAATGGGGATGGAGAGAATGAGAGAGCAAACGGAGAGGAAGGGGCCACCACGAGCGGACAGGGAGGAGGCAGGGAGATCGGACCTGAGGCGTGAGTTTACTGCATTGCATTTTATTTTTGGGTCCGGAGGCAGTTTCATTGTCGGTTCATATGTAAACACCGGTAGTGAAACATATCCATGGAAATCACTGTCGGGGCTTGTTTTAAACTGGCAATGATGTAACTCTTCACCGCCGGTTTTAGCTGAGTTGATAGATTTTTTTTGACTTTTCTGCACTGAACTGGCCATCACTACCGTGTGGTGTGAAATTCGGTAGTGATGCCGGGCGGTAGTGATGAAAACGAATCTGTAGTAGTGATAATGTACTAGCTAGCTAGTTACTACCTTCATCGATATATCACTACTGAATCCCACTCTTTGCCTAGTGTTTTATATCGAAAGCACTCGCAAAAGAGATCGACAAATTGTCTCTTTGATGAATGTCAAACCTAGAACACTTGACAAATAATAGACACTCAGCAAAGCCTAGCTTTTACCAAGTGCTAATGGCTGACACTTAGCAAAGAAGGTCGCTTCGCTAAGTGCCCACGCACATGTCACTTTCGGCCAGCTCGCACTCAACAAAGGTAAGCCAGCTGTTCACCCGACCTACCCATTGCCGCCCTCTCTTTTGCCGAAAGTGTCCACAAAGACACACTCGACAAAGAGACTTTTTGTGCAGCATCGACAAATTACAAAATAAGTTTTTTACTCGTGACCTTCAAAATTTTAATTCTCTCCACATATATATAACAAGTGTTACTCCATGCTAAAGTTTGGTGTATTTTTAATTTATTTGCTATATTTAACTTATTAGTTGAATTTCAAGCAATTTTTTAATCAAGTCAAATTTGAACCGCGAGTGATTCAAATAATTGAAAAAATAATTAGAGAAATGCTATTCATGTTATTGAGCCCATTTTGAGGCCTTACCTGTGGAAATAATAGGAAGCTTGAACATCTTGTTCAGGAAATGACACTATGAACGTTTGGCCCAATGGTTTGTAAATTCCATAAAAAGCAAATGAAGACTAAGAATCACAAAATTTGTCACGATGTCATGATTTCATATGTGGAGGCTGTGGAAAAAAGTTGAGAATGTTTTGCACAAGTTGTACGCTGCTTACAAACCGAAGCATCTCCGAAGAAGATTCATATAATTGAGAAGAATCTGGTTAGCTTTGGAGTCAAAGTGACGGTCGAGTTGTGGTTTGATTCAAACTTTTTGTATAGCAGTCGATAATAGAGATGGGTTCATGTGAAATTTTGGTAATTTTTCTCGAACCGCTTGATAATTTTTATTTTTAATTGCAATTCTTCGCAGAAGCATCCAATATCCATTGTTTAGTGAATGTGTCAAGTTATTTTGAAAGTACATTTGAACAAATTTGAAAATTATGCCGCCAAAAAGAAAGAGAGAGGAAACAAATATTTTTCTAAAAAGGGAAATTTGCCACAGATACAAAAAAGTGGCGCCGCATTTGCCGGAACACACTTTTGGATCAAACAATCACCACCAAAACAGTTGTCATTTGTAAACCATAAGGCCAATGGTTATGAAATTTTAACAGCAATGCGATATGATAGTTATCTACAAATCATCTAATACTCACTTCCATAGAAACCTCGTTAAGGACATGAAATCATGTGCACCAACAAATTATGGTCTGTTAAGGTTGCTAGTGTTTGCGCCGAAGAAGCACCCGCCAGGCTCTGGTTCGACTCCTCGGGAGAGCTAATTTAAACATGTTTGCATTATTAAAAAATTAAAAAAATAGGCCAGGGTTTCCCTTGCTGACTTCGGTCAAAAAAGGTTGCTAGTGTTTTCTGCCTCGTGAGGCCTATTAACATGCATTTATTTAAATAAAAATTACTTTAATTTTAACAACACATTATTTTTAAGTCACGTGTGATTCAGTAGTGCAGTGGAAAATGGTAAGTAAAAACAATAAATAACTTTTTCTGTGATTTAGTAGTGAAGTGGAAATGGCAAATAAATACAATAAATAAATGTTTTCTAGCAGGTGCGTGCTGCACGTGCATCTTAACTAGTAACTAGAAGGCTCCCTAGTATTGGGCGTAATGCCGTCTCTCCTCTCCTGAACCTTCTACCTCCGCCACCGCTTGGCCCCCCCCTTTCCCTCTGCCTCCGGCGTCTCGCCGGCGGCCAGGAGAGGCGGGGTCCCATCCCCTTATGTAGATCATGTCTTTCTTTTTAAGTCTCTACTGAAATAATCCCTCCATGGGCTCACAGAGGACCGTCGTCCTCCTCATCCTTCTCCTCCCGTCGCTCCTAATCTCCAACACCAGTAGCAGAGCCGGCAGAGGCCCGGTCAGGTGGAGTTGCCCATCCTCGACGCCTGATGGCCAGAAGCAGCAGTACACCGGGTTTCAGATCTCGAAGTCGAGGAGAGACGCGTCCTGCATGGAGCGGCTGCCGGCGGCCGTGCTATTTCTCCCTTCCCGAGAGAAACGGCTGCTGGCGAGGAGCACCCGCCTGGGCGTGCTCATCCCGGGCGCGCCAAACAAGAAGAAGGTGGCCGGCACCGCGGCGCTCGGCATCACTCAGTACATCAGGCGCACCTGGTTCTCCAGCTCCACGGTGGGCGGCGGCCTCGGGCTAGGCGTCATCTACGGCCGGGTGGCGAGGCGGCGTCGTGCCCCACGCGTAGGCGCTGCTGCCGGCCTTTGCTGCTCCTCCATGTGTACGCCGGCGCATACGTTGGCAAGGGGGCACCCTGCGCGCGAGGCTGCATCCTCAGTCGGACTGTGCCATGCAACCCCCGGCCCGCCTCATGCCGCCGCTCAAGAGCGCGGGTGACCGCGCCAAGCTTCTGCGGCCCGGTGGAGCAGACGACGTACGCCGGCGGGTGGGATAAATCCGCGATGCGTGGCTTCATCCAGATGCGGACTGCCCCAGCCACCTCCCGGCCTGCCTCAAGGCGGTGCTCATGGGTGTGTGCTGCCGCGCCGCGCTTCTGCGCGCTACTGGGTGAGCTCAGCCCCGTTCGACCTCTACCACGGCCACCAAGCTTCACGAGAAGGTCGAGATCCACGTCATCGGGGAGATTTTTTGCGGACGGAGAATTTCACTTCATGGGTCCCTCAGTGGGGCCTACAGAAACGTGTGCTTCATGCAGACCTCCGCATTTCTCTCCCTGTCTCAGCGACCAGACACGTGCAGTGAGGAGGCGTGCGCGCCCAGAGTCATGTGTGGCCATCGCCATCCTTATCCTCAGCATAGCCTCCCATGGTGTACTACTTTTTTTTTTTTTCCTTCTTTCTTTTTTCTTTTACTAAGAAATGCCCGCGGCAAGGCCGCAACGGAGAGCTAACTAAGCATTTACGGAAAGTGGTGAATTAGTCTACATATCTATTTATGTTTTTGTTTTCATAAAAGACATATTTTGAGACGTAGAAAGCTAATGTCATAGCCGGAGATTTAAAAACCTTGGTTGAGATGAGCCTAAATTTCTTTCTCACTATCTTTACCACACATTGGATCGTGCAAAAAGAATCTCGGGGGGTAACGCTCGAAAGGGTGCGAGCCTATCCCAACCGACCGAGCGGAACGGCTTGTCCCTGTACATCGTCGAACTCCAGCTCCATCCCCAGTAATGCTTCATGTGATTCTTTGGATAGCGGAGTATATATATATTTTTCTTTCTTTCATTTGATTTTTTCGCTCTCTAAAAATTTGATTTCCTTCTATTCTTTAAAAATATCTACAAGCATTGGCGGATGGTACACGCACGGTCTTGCCGGCATCGACGAAGAAGCCGAATCCGAACGACGCCGCGTGTCTGCGGCGCCGCGGGCGACGGCGATGGGAGCGGCGACACGGCGTGGTCCTTGCTACATCGCACCGATGAGCTGTCCATAATTCTATATGGCTCGGCAACTCCGCATCAATTCATGCGCGCCGCCCGACGAGACGACTCCGGCGACATCGTCGTGTGCCCGTGCCTCGCCCGCAAAGACTTCGCCAGTCCGTCTACATCCACCTCAACGACTCCGGGCATCCGCCGCGCCACGATTCCATAACATACGCTTCGTTCGTATGCATTAGTGACTTCGCCGCCACCGCTGCTTGGTACTATCAACTCCGGTTGCCATCTTGCCATCGCGTGTGGCCGCATCGGCAGGGGCGCTTAGGGCGTGATCTATACACGATCGATCGAAGTTCTCGGACCGACGTAAAGAAAAAAGAGAATTGATTTCTATTTGATCTTGATTTCTGATTTTGATTCCCGATGGAACAACACATGAAAGGAACCAATTAAGGTTCAATTGATTCGATTTCGCGACACGTAATCTATAATCGGACGGAAAAAAAAGTGGACAACTATTTAATCGCCAAAATCAAAACATAAAGAGGAGGTGGAAAAAAAAAAAAAACGCCGTTGATATGTCCATGATGTTGGAGATATTTTGATTTCTGCTGTTTTTGCTCCATAGGCCCGTATATATATAATTATAGAAGTTGCGTGGATTGTACCCGACCATATTTGCTATTGTATGGCGGGACGATGCAGTCCTATTTGGTATTGTACACAGCTCTCTAGGAGTCCTATTTGGACGAGGAACAATATTGGCGGTGGGCCCGATAAGGTGAAAGGAAAGAGGGAAGGAAAAGGTGAAAGGAAAAGGTGGAAGAAAATTTTTGGCGGAAATTTTCTCTTTTATTAGTAGGTATAGATTTCTCCACCGCTTTGTCCCCCGCCTACATCACCTTCCAGCAGCCTTCCAGCAAAGTAGATTCAGTCCACCCCGCAGCAACTTCAAGTGGTGCGCACCCGGCGATTTCGTCTCCATCCGGTTTCGACACGGTGCCTCATCCCGCACCGCCGACGATGATTTTTCTACACATTCTTCTGGCCGCATGGTGTCGATTCCATCTACGGCTCAGTCGTCCCTTCTTCAACCGACGCATGGCGCGGTTCTTCCATCCAGCAGATTTCGCCTCCGCGACACATCAGCTTTTCGCGGGCGAGTTCGCCTTCGTCAATGCCACTTACTCGTTGTAATCCGGTCGGTGGACCTTCGTGATATTACAGCCTTCACTGAAGGTCTGTATTGTAATATGGCTGCTAATCTATAAAGCTGTTAGTTTTTTTTAAAAACCTAGTAACTAGAAAAGCCAAAATGATTTACAATATAGAACTGAGGAAATAGTTAGTATCTATCTGTCTATAGATACCAAATAGCATCTCCGATAAGGTATAGGTGGACAGATGAGGCGAAAGCGTGTCCATCACATGTATGGCCTCTTAAATGCAGCGACGCGACACTACAGCGTGTTTGGACTGCACGATGGTGAGGCGACCTCGTCCGGAGTGACCATTACCCGGACTATTGCAGCCGGAAATGGCAACACGCTGTAAGCGACTCGTTCTTTTTCTGCAGAAGAAACTTCAACGATTCCACAAGATGCTTGCAAGTATCTTTCACCCACATGCTTGGTGTCGTGTTTCTAAAACGAGATGATTGAAAACCGTAATCATACCATATCCTGGGGCCTTAAATTGGGTTGAATAACATGAATATCAATTTTACACTCAATTTTTTCAAATATTTGAATGACCTGTAGTTCAAATCTCACCCGATTAAAAATATTGTTTGAAATGCAATTAATTAGTTATATATAGCAAATAAATTGAAAAATACACCAAACTTTGTTAGGGGTAGAAAATGTGATATGTGTTGAGGAGAAAAAGTTTGAAGACAATTGGGCAAAAAAAAAGTAAATCTTTACCGAATGCCCCCATGACACTCGGCAAAGATGCCCTAAGGCGAGTGTTTTTTTGAGTGGACTCGCAAAAAAAATAAATAGGCCGTGGTGTTCGGTCCTTCGCCGAAAGTGCCAGGTCAAGACACTTTCGGAAAAGGAGTAATGGAGGGGCCGACGTAGGGTAGCGGCGCGACGGTTGAAACTTCCGTTGTCGAAAGTGTCAACGTTAGACACTCGGCTTACCTCGCTTCTAAGCCGAAAGTGTATCTTCTTCGCCGTGTGTCGCCATTTCTAGCACTCGGCTTAGCCGGCCTAAGCCGAGTGTTTTTTTGCCGTGTTCCCCACACCGAGGCACTGGAGGTTTCAAAGGCTCTAAGCCGAGTGCCCGATATTTGGCACTCGGGCTTAGAGTCGAACACACGGCGAAGGCCGTGTTTCGTAGTGAATAAAGCCCAAGTTCACCATACGTTGGTGTATATCTCCCTGAACCAGTTTTCTCCCAAGGCTCGTTTTATGTAGCATTGTCAAGAGGTATTTCTCGTAAGAGTACATCAGTTTTGGCTAACACAAATAAGGATGTTAACCCCGCAGGAAAGAGCACCAAAAATATTGTCTAGAGAGATTTATTATTGATATGACACCGCTACATTCAATACTTTTGTTTAATCTTATTTCAGTTTCATAGATATAATACTAGAAATAAATATATTTATTGTACATACAAAAAAATCTAATTGTTATGACATGCATAGATGTTTGAGACCTCTATTGTTCTCGGCAAGTAGCGTTAAATATATGCATATTGACCTTTTGTTAAGACAACTCATGTGTTTTCTGCCTCGTGAGGCCTATTAACATGCATTTATTTAAATAAAAATTACTTTAATTTTAACAACACATTATTTTTAAGTCACGTGTGATTCAGTAGTGCAGTGGAAAATGGTAAGTAAAAACAATAAATAACGTTTTCTGTGATTTAGTAGTGAAGTGGAAATGGCAAATAAATACAATAAATAAATGTTTTCTAGGCCGGTGCGTGCTGCACGTGCATCTTAACTAGTAGTAACTAGAAAAGCCAAAATGATTTACAATATAGAACTGAGGAAATATTTAGTATCTATCTATAGATACCAAATAGCATCTCTGATAAGGTATAGGTGGACAGATGAGGCGAAAGCGTGTCCATCACATGTATATACCTCTTAAATGACAACAGCGACGCGACACTAAAGCGTGTTTGGATTGAGGCATCTGAGCCTACATCCAAGGCTACTAACTTGTTTGCGGAACCATCTCATTCCTTGCAAAATGGTGCGGCGACCTCGTCCGGAGTGACCATGACCCGGACTTTTTCAGCCGGAAATGGCAACACGCTAGCTGTAAGCGACTCGTTCTTTTTCTGCAGAAGAAACTTCAACGATTCCACAAGATTCTTGCAAGTCTTTTACTATTACTTCCTTCATACCTGAGTTGTCTCGTCTTTTTAAGAACGAGGGGCTCACAAGCTTGACAGTCAGTGCACACCAGCTAGATGCGCTGCTGCCTCTGCCTGTTCCTCGATCTGCCTCTGCTCATCATACTAGATAGCTACTAACTTTTATATATATCGTCCTTCCAACGTGCCATCTTGTTTTCGTGTGTTTGAAAGATATAACAGAAGCTCCATCTCCATCCCATGCGACAATTTTCGATATGGGTTCTGCAAGCACGGCAGCCATTCTTGTTACCGTGGTCGCCGGGCACTCCCTTGTGCTGATGATTCTAAGCTCGCGCCGGAGCCACAGCGGCCATTGGGCGCTCCGTTTCCTCCGCTTTGGCTTGTCGGCAGTGTACCAGCCGCTTATGTCGTTCGTACTGTCGTACGTGACCACCAATCTCTTTGCAACGGACCACACAGAGCAGATATCGATCTGGTTGCTCATGTCCGTTGTCCTCATCCAGTTTATCAAGGCCAAGGCCGACATGGCAGCCTTAGCCGTAGCTGCAGCCGCGTCGCCAGCTGCTAGGGACGACGACATCAACAGCCTCAAAGTCCGGCCATCGACAGAGAGCCTCGTCTATGCATTCTGGGTGGCCGGGCTTGTTATCTACAGGACCGTCAGAAACGATGACGACCTTGACAAAGATCTCATCTTTGTAATGTCGCCACTCTGGATACTCGGAGCTTGCAGGATGGTGCTAAGGTACGTGGCCTTCCAAAGGGCGACCATGTCCTGGGCACTCGGCCGCAACGTGCAGCTCATCGACGGCTACATGGCGCAGCTCCAGCTCCAGGAGGAGCATAGTGACGGAAGCTCATCCTCGGAACTCATCGACGACTACATGGCGTCATCAGTACCCCGTCTCATAGTGACAGGCGAGAGCAACCGGGACGTGGAAGAAAACCCTCTGGGATACCGCGTCAAGCGCTCTGCTCTGAATAATCCTGGAAGTACTATGCTGATCACACTGGACCGCATCTGGTCAGAGAGTAGCCCTCTCCTGGGGCAGCAAGGGATCAGGGATTTATGCCTCTCCTTCGCTCTGTTCAAGTGCCTGCGCAGGCGGTTCGCCGGGTACCAGCCCAGGGAAGCCGGCTCCAATTGGGCGTTCCGTTTCGTCCGTGACGGCCTTCTCGGAAGGGAAGACGACCATGAGAGGATCTTCAGAGTGATCGCCGTTGAGCTCGCATTTGCACGTGACTTCTACTACTCCCATCTCCCTGTGGCATCCTTGGGCACCCTTTCCGCGGCTTTCCACTTCCTCTTGTCCGTGCTCATCTTCGTCTATCTTTGCATCCTGCTGCTCCTAACACCTGTGGTCATTCTGGTGATTGACGATGACCTGGGCGAGGAAGCTTCCACCGACACCTACATTTTACAAGCGATTGCCTTTTTTCTCACCGTGGTCACGGCGTGCATTGAGATATCAGAGATGGTAGCCAGCGTGCGCTCTAGCTGGACCAAGATGAGCATAGTTGGCCACTACATCAGGTGCCACAACCGCTGAGCCCGAGGTATCTTCAACAGCCTGCTAAGACGTTACAAACCCAAAGCGCACTGGAAGGGTGAGATCGGGCAGATCGATCTGCTCGTCAAGCAAAATATGCCGGTGACCAAGGTACCTCAAGAAGCCAAGGCCTCTATTCTCCGCGCTTTCCAGAGCAACGACGGGCAGCTTTGGGCTGGCACGGCTGCAGTGCTGCGCCGGTGTGTTGCGTTCCACACGGACATCACCTGGGCGTGCCTTGGCAATGAGCTCACGACGAACACCGACACCATCCTCATATGGTGCATCGCCACTAGCCTCTTTCAGATCAAGTGTTCCTCTGCAAGTGCTTCTTTGTCCTCGTCGGAGCGGACCGACAATATGGTGGTCGCTGTCTGTTTATCCCGCTACTGTGCGCACCTGGTGGTGGAGGCTCCTGACCTGCTTCCCGACAATGCTGCCTGGACAAAACGTCACTACGAGGAGGTGAAGGAGAAGATCGATGCAGTGCTGCTGCCTAGGCGCAACGGTGGCGCGGCAGGCATCTACCATCACCTGCTTAATTGTTTCAGCAGCGAGAGCTCACACGAGGTGTTGAGAAAAGGCTCAAGGCTTGGAAAGCAGCTGGTGGACGAGGCTGGAACCCGGGTATCAGGGGAAGGAGAGGACGGGGCCGGCGACGAAACTGAAGCTCATGAAGCCGCGGTGTGGGAGCTACTGGCAGAGTTTTGGTCGGAGATGCTACTCTACCTCGCGCCCTCAGACAATGTCAAGGGCCACATAGAGGTCCTACAACGTGGTGGCGGGCTCATCACACTTTTGTGGGCGCTGCTGCTGCACGCCGGCATCACCAGCAGGACGGTCCGCCAAGATTCTCAAGTTTGATAAGTAGTAGTTGTAGTAGTAGTTTAATCCCGTATGTTAACAGAAATACATGTAATTTGTATGTTTCCTTGTTTATATCATTATATCAGGATTGGATTTTCCATTGTATATTGGGATTCATTCCCATTGTAACATTTACAAGGTAAGGTTGTGTGGCTTGGTTTTGCTACTTGTTGGTGTTTCTTTACGCAAACAGAAAGAGTTCCGCAAGCGCACGGAAATGCCATTGTAGCTTTCACCCGGAAGTATTCAGGGTATCGTATTTTCACAGGGAAGGCATGGTGCAAGGTCTCTAATAGAAAGATGGACATGATAACACGACTGTATAATAAACCAAGGTGTTCATAACAGGGATGGACAGGGTAGGTAAAGGATAACTTGACACACACACTCGAGCAATCTCAAGGATAAAGAAAACCCTAGACTGGAGCAAGGCGTATCCTATATAGTTGTGCAAAGAACAAGTTAATGATCATACAAGATATAAGGATAGAGGTCGATGGACGGGGAGATGCCCGCAGCTGGTCTGCCAGCCGATAGACACTTTCAGAACTCCTACTCAATACCCGGACGTGGAGGAGTACAAGGGACGGACATGGCTGTCACCACCTGCCGCCTACCTCACTACCGTAGGGCACCGACATATCCTGAAGGCTCCCGTGCACACGGGCTCCATGCCCGCGTGCACTAAGGAACTACCCATACCCCCCATGCACTCTGACCCTACGGATCAACGAGCTAGAATATGGGCAAACCCGAAGGTACGACAGACCGCCATCTAAACTCCATGTTATAAATGTATGAATGATTAAGCAGAAGTTCTATATGATGGAATCATAACATAGAAACTATAGCCTAGTTCATATGCAATGATTATATCATGAGGAACTATACTCTTGTTCTATAGCACAACTATAATGATAAGTAAGAACAAGAACAATGATGAAGAACATGAAGAACAATGAATTGCTCATACCAAGTATCTCCATGTTGATCTTGATCTTCTATTACATCTTGCCAAGCTCCTAGCTCTAACCAATAAAAGTAAAAGAGATAAAAGTGTGGAGGGAAAGGTTCTTGTGTGGTGTGTGTTGAGGTGAGAGCTCTCTCCATCTACTTATACACGTGAGAGGTCGGTTTTGGTAGTATTTTAGGAAAGCACCTCTAGAAACCGCCTCTCCTCGCATTAATGATACCGCCAGAAGAAGGGCGGTTCGATTTGGCGGGATCGCCGGTCCGGCCGGACCTACCAAGTCGGGCGGACTGGGCCTGGCCCCGTTCGGCCACTACCTTCTTCCGGTGGGCTTGTGGGCTGGCCTAGATAATTAATCACTAGGTGCTTTGGTCCAGTTCGATTCTGAGTTGGGCTTTCTCTATTCCCCTTTGATTGCGCATTTCTGGAATGTGTGTTCAGCTTTGCGCATTGCTCTTTACTTCGTGCATTTCCACTCGTTTCCGGCGTTTGTCCTGCACAACATGTTTTCTCGAGAAACAAGTGGAATGGGGTCATAGCATATGTATATGTGTCATAAGTATGCTTGTTTCTCCGGATTTGGATAAAAATTGGCGGTATAATATGGTCGATAACGACCGCCAACACTACTTTTGTGGGTAGCGTTCCGCTTGAGCTAGGAAGTCTCCTCCTTTGGTGCTGCTTATATTATGTGGTGGCACTCATGTTCTGATGGCGAGACACTTGGCACCATTCTTTTGATGGTGGTTGGACATCATGTTGGAACTTATTTGGTTTGGAGCGACTTCTGTTGCTATGGATGTTATGTAATATTCTATTGTGACTTTTGTGTAATGTAGTATATGTGATTTGAAATATTCTGGTGATTTGGAATGTGGGCTGCTTTTGAATTTAGCTAGGCCAGCCCATTAATAAAGGGTGAATTAGGTATATGGCCCTCGAAAAGGGTGAACTGAACACAGTATAAAATAAATCAATGGGCTAAGGAAACTATGTAAGAAAAAGAGCCCCTAAGAAAAATTGGTCAGGTAAAAACGGGTCTTTTTCTAAAAAAAAATGGGCGGAGAAAAAAAGTAAGATGGACCGAATGAGCCCAGCCCATCTATACTGAAGGAGCCCAGCCCATAAAAAACCTGAGAAAAAATGCCGACATCATTGTCTTCCATGTCATCATGCTGACGCGTGACATACTGCCATGTCAGATGCCACCCAACCATACTGACGTGTCATGTCTAGCCACATAAAAATGCCACCTGAGCATGTTGAAGTGGCAGTGCTGACGATCCATTTTGTCACTACACACTTCTTGTAAGCTGTTGAACAACTATTCCTTGACAGTCGCAATAGTCACCGGTCTATCGAATTCTATGATGGTTTTAACTTTTTTCCAATTTTGATGTGGATTCTATGACAGTCTCAGAGACCCTCATAGATAGCAACCTATGACAATTTTTTGGGGCATCTGTGACCAAATGAAAAACATCATGTCTGGACGTAATCGTGTTGCCTAGGTCATCTTTTTTCCGTGAGGAAGACGCCTCTAGTGAAACACTTGTGGCCCCTCATGTAGTTCACATGACAGAAGTAGCACCGTCTGTTTTGGAATTTCTCAGCCATCTCATCGGGTGTTAGTCGGTGAAAACGCGGTTAGTTGTAGACCCTCGGGCTTGCCATCAGGCATGGTGGCACTGGATGTTGTTGTGGTGGTGGCCACACCTAGGGTGTGGGGATGCAAGGCGGTCTTGGAAGCGATGGGTGAGGTAGCAGACACTTGCTGGTGGCGGTGTTCATATACAAGAAGCCAAACACATTGAGTTCTATATGTCGGTTAGGTTTTGGAGCTTGACGTCTGAGACGAGAGATTGGCCGAGACCACCGGTGAAGAGGTCCACATTGTGCTATGGGACAAGACCATCGCAGCGAGACAAGCGGGTGAGGAATCAACGCTGGTAATCATCTGGGCCTGTTAGCTATAGCGCCTTGATCTCATTAAAGGTGTTGGATCATATCGATTGGCTCAAGAGTAGATTGATAAGCTCAACATAGCACAACCATGAAACGAGGCTAAAATCATGCTCCTTTTAGTAGTACTAGTCCGTGATGGATCCATACACTACGTGGTTTTATTCCTTTTAGAAACACACAAAATGTGTTGCAATATGCCCTTTTTGGGTGTAATAGCCAAACTTGCAACCAAAACATTTGGTAATTTAGTGTTGCGCAAAGCCCGGTGGTATTAACCTTCAACCACGAATGTCTTTTTGGTGTTGCAATATTTTTGCTATTGCAATAAAGTGAGGTGTTGAAACAAGCATCTAAGGTCACGCTCTAGTTGGTTGCATTGTATCCTATTGCGACATTTCAAGTGTTGCCAGAGGTTTCAATTGCATCTATCACAGAGCGTTGCAATTCAAAAAGGCAGCGTTGCAAAGTATTGTATTGCTACACTCTAGTTTTGGTTGCTACAGGGGGTGCACCTTTATCGCCACACGATGCTTCTATGTGCTATAAGATGTGTCCTCTATTGCCAGCAAAGTGTTTTGGGTTCTATATGTGGTTTCATCTATTACCACGAAGTGGGTTTCGATGCTATAGGTGGTGTCCTCTATTGCCACCCAATAGGGTTGGTTGTTATAGGTGAGAGATTCTATTACCACCAAAAACGTTTTGGTGGCTAGAGGTGGAGCACTCTATTGACACACAGTTTGGTTGGTTGTTAGATGTGATCTCCTCTATTGCTTTGAAAAAACTGAGTTGCGATATAATGAATTATCTTTTGCCACGAATGGTGTTGCTTCCATGTTTTTATAGCTATTGCCACATGTATATTCTGTCACGCTCATTTATTTAGACCACCAATAATTTAAAACAACATAATGTAGGATCAATAATAATTATGCATTTATCATCCCATCACTTCTGTACATATAAGTGACACCATGTAAGGTCCTAAATGGCTGGAGTGGGGGGTGGATAGCTGTTGACACCTAAAATGGCATGGTCTAAGTCATGGTAAAATTCCGGACTTTAGTCATATTTTTGAAGATCGGGGTGGGCTCTCTCGAATGCGACCGGACTCACCGGCGTCTCGTCCAGCGTCCCCCACCTGGCGCCCGGTCGGTCGCGCGCCCCACGATCGTTTGCGTACCTTTCGTTGAACCGATCGGACGCTGGACCGGAAATCGGCCACTTCTCACGAGTCCCGGCCAATCAGCCGAAATCAGTGATTTCGACATCGACCGGGAAGCACCCATCGCGTCCGTCCCGCGTCCGGGTCCCGAAACGGTCATTTTTGCATCGCCGCGATCGACTGCTTGAACTTTGAAAATCGGCCGGACCCAATGACCGGGCTGTCCGGTCAAGGCGATCGTCGCGTCCGGTCACTCCCGATGCAGCCCCCGTGTCGTCCGCGAATCCGAACCGACAAGCTTCCAATCGTGTTTTGGTCGGTTTCGAGGCTTGAAACGTCCAAGGACGGTTTTCTAAAGGATAAGACCACCCTCCTCTATATAATAAAGAGGTTCATGGCCGATTTGATCCCATCTACATCCAATCGACAACCAATCTATCTCTGTCCCCGCTTGTAGGTCATCTTCTTCCTTCAACCCCTCTATCCTGCTGTTCGGGCGGCGAACTCCGCGTTCTTCGTCGGCATTCTAGGCGGCCACGCTGGTCCTAGAGCACCCCCGCATGCGTCCTCCCGATGGGTCTTCTGAGGTGCGCTTCGAGGTTCTCTCAGCCGTCACCGAGCTCCACGCGCCTCCCGATCCCTAGATCGTTTGGGCTGCTACGCCATGGTGCTCGCTGCTTCAAGGTCGATCACGGCCTTCGTGGGCGCCCAAGGCCCCTCCCGTGTGTTGGTGTGAAGCCCTAGTTTCACGTCAACAATAGCCTAATAAAATTTCTATAAAGACACTAGAGTAAAGATGTTAGTAAAGCAAATGAGCGGTTTTTTGCTCTACCTCTAATTGTTAGGCAAACCACCTATTGCAACTCTAGTAATTATTATCTATATGACACACAATTACTATGTCTCTACTTGAACTAGTTAGAGAGCTAACAAGATATATAAATTACTCTAAGCAATTCTAATTGCTACTCTACAACAATATATATTGCAAGTATGAAAGAGAGGGAAATTCACTTTTATACCACCGATGAAGAGTAGAGGATGATGCTAATCACCAAATAAATGATTCCAACAATATGTATATCAATCAATCCAAAATAACTGGGAGACTAGAGATGACACAATTAATTTATCCCCTGAGGTTCACTTGCTTGCCGGTAAGTTAGTCCTTGTTGTGTCGACCAACACTTTGATGGTCCTTGAGCTAGGCGGTGCACTTGCTAGCCGCCCTTCGGTACTCCAAGGCACCACACACAAGTGAGGTAGCTCAATGACACGAAGCAGTCCAAAGAGAGTTGGAATTTCACACTCCACCGAGAACCACAACAACCCCTCACAAATATCACCTTGATTAGGGGCGACACAATCACCAAATCCCTCACCAATCAATCCAACAACTCCAACCGCCTAGGTGACGGGCCACTAGTAACCAAATCTTTTTTGGGTGACGGGCAACATCGATTTTTGGGTGGTGGGCATGAGCCTATCTCCCATGAAAGGTCACGGTAAATGCAAGAAGAACCGTGGCGGGCATTCTCGCGTCTGCCGCGTTAATCAAAAAAATATATATAAAAAAAAAAAAACCTAGACGGGCCTAGATCTCGGGCCTTGGTCCGGGCCTCAGACGCCGCCGCCGCTGAGGAGGCCACGGACACGTCATTTGGAAGACTTGACCCGCTGGATGCATGGGTCGTAGCCCACCGAAAGCACGCCACCACCGCTAGGTCGACAGATCCGCCGGATGCCGGACCCACCGGCCGGAAGCCCCGACCCGCCTAGACACGCCATGCCAGTCGCCGATCCGGTGCGGGATGTGGGATACACCGATGGGGCGGACCACGCCGAGAGATGCCGGATCCCGCCGTCGTAGCCCACGAGCCCGCCACCCCTCGCCACCTCACATCCGGATCCGCGTCAGGGCCACCACCTCGCACACGGATCCGCGCGTCACCGCCCGGAAAGGGGACGAAGAGGGCGAGGGATCTACACTATCGCCGCCCCTTGATCCGCTACCCCCATGGATCTCAGCTATCATCGCCCCTAGAGCCGTTCCGCCATAGATCCATGTCGCCATCGCCTTCCTTGTGTTGCTTACGCCGTTGGGGGTCGCGGGGGAGGGGCCCGCCGCCATTGGGTGGGAGGGGGGCCGGCGCCATCCGTGCTTGCCGCGAGAGAGGAATGGGAGGCGGCGTAAGGGAGGGGGAGGAGCCTGGGGTCGCGGGATGGTGAGGGAGAGGGATGCGCTGGCGCCGAGAGGAAGGGGAGAAGCCGAGGACCTGGCTAAATGAGTGGGAGCCGGTGAAACCCTAGTTTGCTATAATATATATGACCCGATAGGATTCGGATTTGGGCTTGGTTGTGAGCCTCAGAGTTCTTTTGCGGGCATGCCTCTTTAACGCGCCCACCACGGAAAATGGCCTCATTTTATGTGGCGGGCCTTTATAAAATGCCCGCCACGGTTAATCCATTTTTCGCGGACGGGCAAATATGGCCGCCACGGTAAATAAATAACGCCCGCCACGCAAAATCAGGGGTATTAACCATGCCGGGCAAACTGTGTGCCCGCCATGGAAAATATTTTTCCAGGTTGACACAAGATTATTTTGTTACTAGTGGGCAATCACCAAGAGTAATGAGAAAATCACAATTACAATCACCACCTAGTGCCATAAATATGAGTCACAAATGCTTGCACACTAGTGTTTCCCAATCTCCTCTCAATAGCAACAATCCACCATGGAAATGCAGAGGAGAGGGAAGCAATCTTCTTAGAGCTCTCAAATCAATCTGCACCACAAGCTCTCTCACTTGATTGAAGCTCAAATCAAAAGATCGAGAGAGGGGAGGATAAAAGCATCTCTTTTCTTATTCGAGGGTTTAAGAGAGGGAAAGAACAAGAGCTCACAGTGTAATTTCGAAATGCCAAGCGGAGAGACCGATGCCTCTATCTAGAGCTGGACTGATCCCCTCGGTCTCCAACGGCTAGGAGCCCCCAACGGCCGGCAGCGGAGCAGCGTGAGGCAGTGCGCTCCAATTCGCTCTCTCTTCGGTCGAAGACAGCGGCGGCGGCTGCTTGCTTGGCTAGAGAATGAAACAATACACAACTTCAAAACAGCAGCAGCGTGCGGCGAGCGGCGAGCCCAAGCAGCAGCGACAGCGGCCCAGCAGCCAGCAGCGCCAGCAGCAGCGAGTACGTCAAGCTGAACGGACTAGTACCCAAATTAGCATTAGCCACAAGCTAGCAAGATAAGCTAGCAAGACATCCGTCGGCCAGCAGGCACGTGCATGTGCAAATCACATAAATCACATATACATGTATATATGAAGGATCTCATTTCCTTTTTAGCTTTTTCTCTAAAAATTTAATAACTCTTGATCCAAAAATATGTCAAACCTTTTGAGCACAAATAGATAACATTTCTTAAGCCTTTTTTTAAGGAGTTTTTCATTAAGTCACCACACCACTAATCCAAATGCATATGCAATTCGAAATTCAACTTAGTGGCACTAAGTGAGTAAAGCGATTATGATTTTCTCCTCTTTATAGTACTGTTAATAAATCTAAATCACTCACATCTGCTATGATGTCTTGAGTGCAAAATAAAATGGCCCTACGGTTATACCTTTGCCTTGAGCCCATTTTATTTTTCTCTTTCTTGTTTTCTCCAAGTCCAAGCACTTCATCATCTTTTAGATCATCACATGCATCCACCGTGACCTCCATGCTTCATACGTTGGCTAGACCAATCTCAAACTAGATACACACTTTAGTAGAGAGATTAGTCCTAAGGTTTCATCAATTAGCCAAAACCAATCTAGAGATCTTCACACCATCCTGACTTTCTCCATTGTTTGGTGACCACAAAAATAGTTGTCATACTTGTTTGGCCACACTATGGGGTTTCACTCAGCCATAAAGCTCTGGAAAGGATCTTTGTTAGGCACGGCCTTCCGTTGTCATCGCCGTGGATATGGCAGCGGTCGACGATCGCAGTAGGGGTGGCGTCCATGGATGTCGTCTTAGTCGCAAAGCCCATCACTATGTTAGAAAAGCATATTAGTGATGCCTCGATTAGTGACATAAAAAGACATGTCACTAATAGAATATCAGTGATGTAGGTTAACAAGTCACCATCTTTTGTAGTTTTTTTGTTTTATGAAATAGTTATCGATTAGTGAAGTGTCTTGGCTGGACATGTCACTGTTCAATGGTTATCAATCACGTACATTGGATACACGCGTCACTAATAAAGTGTTAACCTTATTAGTGATGCAAAAACAGTGACACGTAAAAATGTGTCACAGATAGCAATTAAGGTGCGTTGTTGATAGTGTTTTCTAGCATAGTAGGTCCTCTTCGACACCAAGATCTCCCCTAGAGTCGTTAACCCAATGTTTCTGCCTAGAGAACTACTGCCATCGTCCCCATCTTTGCAAGCTACTAATTTCTTCTTTCATGCAAAGCATTTGTTATGGGGAACTAGCCAGTTGTTCGTGACGTTGAGTTGCCCCAGGATGCAATCAAGCATAACTGACATTTCCACAGGATTGGGAACAGTGCTGGACATGTTTGTCGATGAACCCATGGTGGTCTCTGGTAATATATTTTTAAGGTGTGGCCGCCATGGCGTGCAGAAAGGTTGTTATGACTTGGAACTCGAATGAATGGGACAACAAGGAAGGACAGTAGTGGTTTTGTCTCTAGCAGTGGATGCATAGAAAGGCAAGCCCGCCATGGGAGGTATATTACTTTTTGGGAGCTGCTATGACCTTTATAGAATAGTAGCAATATCAAAACACATCTCCTCTTTTTTTGTAATCAAAACACATCTCCTAAAAATCCTCCAAACAGTAGATTCCTCATTGCCTAATTCGCCATATTTAGCCACGGAACCTGTCCACCCAGGATCTACAAACTTGTGTTGTTTAGGTTCCTTGTGGTGGAACCTGTCCACTTAGGTTTAATTAGTCCTCGACCTGGCAAGGGTGTTCACATTTTCCTAGATTTATTCTAGGACTTAATGGCGCTATACATTCAGTGGTTGGCGTCGCTTTTGCGCTGACAACTAGGCGCTGTGGTGATTTGGTGAATTTTAAGATATGATGGCTCAGTTAGTTGCTCGTAGGGGTAGGGTTTGTGTATGTGTGTTCATAAGGATAAGTGTGTGTGGGTGTCTACATCCTTTGTAATTCTAAAAAACTATCTAAACTTGCAGTAGGAAACATGGCTTCATGAGCTCATATTGCTACCATTCTGTTTTGTGTCATTTTGAAAGTGAACCACAAAAACCAAAGGCATATACTAAATACAATGTGGCTTGATAATTTAACACAAAAGTTTTCAGTCCTGTTCTTTAATGCCCATCAACAAAAAATAAGCATTTAGGACACACAATCGCCTATGTAAACGTATAAGTGAATCGTTAGAAGAAACAGCTCATACTAGATTAAATGTGTGCAGTTTGTGTCTCAACAAATTGAAGTGTAAATGTATCACATGGAGTTGAATATAAAATGATTGCTCGGCTACCAAATTTGTCATGACCAATATTTGGCAAGAAAAATTGCAAAAACTTGGGCAATAATATTTGCCATGGATTTGGCAAGCTAATTAATTGTGACATATTGGAAAATTTGGGCACCAAACCAAATAGCTACCAAAATGTTGGCCTGTGTAAGTTTTGGCAACTAAATTTTGGCAACCAACCGCTTAGGAAGATGTGGCTATGGAGATGAGGAGGGGCACACACTGCAGCTCCTTTCCTTGTGGAGGACTCCTTAAACACCCCCCCCTTTCTACCACCGCCATGGCCATAGATGCCCATGTCCCGACCTCGCCACCAACACCGCCACCGCTAAAGCTAAAGCTGACCTCCCACTATCCCCACCACCTGTCGCTCTGCCTCCCCAAGCCCCTTCTAATTAAACACGCTGGAGTTGGAGAGAAAAAAGGGCACTGACCAGGATATGACAACATATTGTGGTATAAATGAAATATCGAAATCTGTTTTGTATGAATTTTCACCGATCATACAAGTATTGCAATAGTAATTAAGATAACTAAGTCGCAGAGGGAAATCAGAATATGTAACCTTCCAAATTACAGGGCCCACATGTACTAATTATCGGTTCAACGACCTTTAATAGTCACATATGTGCACCCATAATCCGAAAAGTACTATTAACTTTTCCAACCAGGATCCGTTACGAGGTCATTGCAAAGATTACAACAATTTTTATACATAATCGAGTAAAACAAATGGAAGATTTTATATTACAATACTTTTACAACCATTTATTTAAAAACAAGTTTTACAATATAGAGTAGGAGTAGCGGAAAGTTTATTACATATATGATACTACTAGACCCCGCCCACAGGTCTCACTTTTCACTCTTCATCACTTTCTTCCTGATGAACCGTCATGCAGCACGGTCCGGTGCAAACATGACTCCCAGGTCCTGCAACATGGGTCAACAAACCCTGAGTACGGGAGTACTCAACAAGTCTTACCCGACTAAAGAAAATAGGAGAAGACTCAGGAATGCTGGTCTAATAGGATTCAAGGTAAGGCTTAGCAAGAAGCAAGGACTCTTTTTGCAGAAAAGCTTACTAATAGTGAATCCTTACTTTCAATGTTTTAATCTCAATTTAGTATCTCACCTATTCTAAGTGATCTTACACTATAGCATACACTTGTAGAAGTTCCATCACTTAATCCAACTCTTCACTGTTCCATAATTATGCTACAATGTAAGTGGGGAAAACCGAGTCTCCATGTCCGAGAAGCACGGCGATTTCGAAATCGATTAACCCAGCTGGGGAGTTCTTTCCACACGACATATGTAGCACTTAAGCTTGCATATATCAACCCTTTCCTGGATACTCAAAACGGAACCGCGTCCTACGCCACCCGAGAGTACCGTACGCCTCCAATCCGGGACTTTAAGCCACGAGGGTAACACGTACTCTCGCCATCTCTCCACTCCCAAAGGCGCCGGTTGTACGTTTCCCGATTTGACACCCCAAGATCAGGCTTACCGGAGTATGTGTCCGAACTAGGGTCGACTGTGATGGGGCAACACCCATGACAGATGTGCCATTGGTCCAACGACCTCGGCGCGAAATTGCGTTCCATAGTCTCGGTTACGCCGGCCTACACGCCGTCCTTAATCGACAAGCCGGAAATACTACAATCGAGACTCCATTCTCGCAAATTACCCGACCGGTCTAAATTTCAACACCATATCCCAGTATGGTTTTCTCATATAACATCCTTTCTCATCAAAAGCCTCTTTCGGGCTATCATAAGGGACTTATCACATTTTGACTCAAAAAGTCTAACTAATATAGCCAAAGGCTAAGCGTTCTAGCATTTTAGCAAAAACAGGTTATCAAGGTAGATATCGAAATAAACAAGGAATGGTAATGCATCAATTAGGTTGTCACTCAACTCCTATCACCTAATGCAAAGCATAAAGCAAAGGTGATATAAAGCTTTGTAAAACACAAGGAATTGTTTAAATGAACCGGGGCTTGCCTTGATCGGGTGAAGTAGCTTGACTCGGACGGTGGATCGCGATACTCGTAACTCGGGGTCAACGGAATAGCCCTCTTCGTAGACTTGATCAACAACTTCACGATCTCCTTCGCTCACTATACGAAAGAATAGTGCATGCTTAACATGATGCCATGCTTATAAACATGAGGTGCGAGAGTGCATGAAATGATAAACAACTTAAGTACAACTTTCCTTCACGATAAAGTTGCAACCTAACAAAACCAACTTGTTGAACTACTCTACGAGATATCATCACCATTGCCTAAGGAGTTCTCAAGGACCATCTGACAGTGGTGTGGTTTAGGGTTCACAAAAACAACCCAAAATCTACCCAAAACCCTAAGTTAAAAAAGCATTAAACAAAATGATTTTTCACATGAAATGATAGGGCATAAAATAATAAAATTTTTTAACTTTCCCAAAACAAGCTCAAAAATTTTGTATAAATAGATCATGTCATAAAACAGTACCAAAATAATTTTCATGATTTTTGGATAAATAAAATAATTATTAAAAATCAAGGAAGATGCATTTTTCAATTAAAATTTGTATTTTTAAATCATGTCAAAAAGTATTCAAAATTCAAGTTTCAAATTTTTATGGATAGACATACTCATGGGAAGGCTACACAAAAATTTTTAGAATTTTTAAGCTAGTATTTGAATTTATATGAAATTTGGAAAATCGTACACTATTCCTTTGAATTAAAAAATAGAAAAACAAAATTTAAAAAAAAAAAAGGCTCTCGGGTTTAAATTGACCCAACACTGTGCAAAAGCCCACTATCGTTCATGGCCCAGCACTGTGCATGATGGGCCGGCCTGGGTGAATAGTGACGGATCGGCCCATCGAATAAAGATTGGGCCCCCCTACATGGCCCGGCCCAAAGATCGTACACGCAAGCCCACGGCGCACACCACCATCGGCGACATGCGGCGCCGCCCGCCGCGCGAGGGCGGCGCCGCCGCGTTCCGGCCCGGCGATGGTCGGAAAGGAAAACTAATTTCATAAACGTGGCCGGGAGCTCACCGCGGATCTAGAACAAGGCTTGGTTAGGGCGGAGCGAGGCGGGAGATGGGTCGCGACGGAGCAAATGGGCGACGGCGGGCGACGGCCATTGCGCTGTTCGGCGAAATGGGCCCTACTGGGGAAAGTAGCGTGCCGTTCACGACTAGATCTTCAGGAGAGATGGAAAACGAGAGGAAAACGAAGAAAATCGCACCGAGTGGACTCCGCTAACGACGAGGTCGGCCTTTGGCGCCGCGATCGCTTGGGAAGACAGGGCCGCGGCGGGCAAGTTCCGCGGTGAGACAAAGCGGCCGGGTTCCAAATGAAGGTTAGGAAGTTGCGGAGAGACTGAGGTAGATGGTTGAGTGAAAGGTGGCTCGACGGGCGACGAACGACGGCGGCGGGCGTGACTACCGACTCCGGCGCGTTTGGGAAAAGAGAAAACGACGGCGCCGCCGCCTATTTATAGGCAAAGGGGACGAGGAGGTGGCTGGAGAGGTCACGAAGGCTTCCAGGTGGTCGGCGTCGCGCGAGGTCGACGGTGGACGGCGGCGCGAACCTTGACGCCGGTGGTGGCATGGTGGGGTTGGTCGGGTTATCTGAAATGGTGAAAACCCTAACTTCAAACTTTTCAAATTACTCCCAAAATTTGAACTGAACTCAAAATTTTCCAAAAAGTAACCCCCTTAATTTTTCAAGATCTACAACTTTCACAATTGGAGCATTTTCAAAATCTACCTAGAAATATGACTTTTTGAAAAGCAGCTCCAAAATTTGAAATCTGAATTCAAAATTACTTTTAAAATCATGTAACAACTTGAAAAACTTTGTACATGACTTTTGTTCCTCTCAACAAGATCTACAAACTAGCTTTTGAAAGTTTTCTCAAATTTTGCATACATTTTAAAATATAGAAAAAGGGGGTAATTAGGTTTTGAATGAAATTCAAAATTACTTTAAAATTTTGAACTAAACTTTGAAAACTCAAAATACCAACTTTGTATAACTTTGAAAAAATCTACAAAAATGCTTTAATGACCATACCCAAAAATCTTAATAAATTTTGAATAAAATAAAAAGGGGACAAACTAGGGTTTGAAATTAGGGTTTCCTAAGCAAGGGGGATGGTTTCCTCGAATCTGATTCCTCCCGCTTTTTTTTGACCGACATTGCAACCAAGCATAAAATAAACTTATTTTAGTTCAATGCAACACATGGTGGACTAAACATGGATGCTCTGCAATGATCATGATGACATGTCGGTTTTAGTGGAAATAACACCGGGGGTGTTACGTAAAAACGGTTTCACAAAACCACATTGCTACCTTTCGGTTTCCTCTCATTTTCAATGTAAACCATAGAAATCTAATGGCACATATTAAAAATTTCAGTCATGTTCTCTAGCGCCCTCAACAAAACCAAGCATCTATGACCTATGTCACCGAACGCGGATCGATGGCGCGCTCGCCCCGAACTTGTCCCAATCGCGGCACGGGGGACGCTACTGGGACGGGACCTGGTACGAAGGTGGAACTCGACCCGACATAAATCGGGACGGAAGGCGAAACAACGGCGGTGGTGTTCAGATTCAGACTCCAACGGACGCCCGGAAGCCGAAGGCCAAACCGCGCCCGCCACAGCATCGGGGAACGAGGAAGATTGATCGCCGGAGTTCTGAAGCTTTATTAGGTGATGACTCCCGCTCCTCGCCCTTCGCCACTTCTCTATCTCATCTCGCTCTTGCAGTCCCCCTGCCGCTGCACTTGTCTCTGTTCTCCCTCTCATCTCGTTCTTTGCTCGTGAAAACTTCTCCTCCCCGCAATGGCGCTCGGACGGGAAGAAGCGCAGCGCCCGAGAGTTCGCTTTTGCCGCCAGATGGTGGATCGACAGTGAAGAGATAGACGCCGATGAAGATATAGACGCCGGTCATGAAGCTGATGAAGACAGAAGGGTCATCGAAGTCGATTGCGATGATGAAGAAGCACCACCACAGAGTCAAACAGCTGGTAAGATTAATCCTCTCTTGGCTGAAATTAGTATGATTGGAGGAGAGAAAGGAAAGAAAATAGTGGATCAAAGCAATGGAGATGCAATCATTGCAACAAGACATACAAAAGCAGCTTAACTAGGGTTCGTATTCATCTTCTCGGTGCTCAACCGGGAAGGAAGCCACAGATTCAGCGTTGTCCAGTGCTACTAAATGATGCGGCCAAGACCAAGGAATTGCGGGATAAGGTGTGTTCAGAGATGCATGTTCAGATTCAGTTTTCAGTTTTCTTTACCTTTAGCACATAATAGTTCAGAGATGCATGTCCAGATTCAGTTTTCAGAAGTTCAAGATCATTAGTTGGTGTTCGGAGTTGGTGTTCAGATTCAGTAGTTGGTGTTCAGTTCAGATTGAGAGATCAATGTTTTTGTTGGTGTTTCTTTTGATCAGGTTAAAGAAGTTGAGGAATCTTCAAAATTGGGGCACAAGATCCACAGTCCATTAGCACAATCTTTGCTGTAGCCGAAAAGGGATGCCATTGATTTGAAAGTAATGAAATTCATTGCAGCTAACGGCATCCCTTTCAACGCCTTAAGAAGCCCTTATTTCTCCTGAGATGGTTACAGCCATAAATAATGGTCCAAAGGGATACAAAGGTCCTGGCAAAGTGAGAAGGCTAGAACCACTCTCTTAGATGCACTCAAGAGGAATGTAGATAATGATTTATCAACAGTGAGAGACACTTGGTAAATTTTCAATTCTTTTACAAGCATGTATTTTCTTTTACAAGCCACTGATGAGCCACTGATGTCTTATATATATTTTACAAAATAGGTTAACTCAAGGAGTCTCCGTTGTGTCTGATGGATGGAAAAATATTAAAAACAAGCCACTGATAAATGTGCTTGCCTCAAACAGCAGAGGTTCATATTTCTTATATGCAGAAGATTACTCTGGAATTGAAAAAAAAACTGGTGAAGCAATTGCTCAGTTTCTGCTGAAAGCCATTGAAGAAATTGGACCCAAAAATGTCATTCAAGTGGTGACCGATAACGCATCAAACTGCAAAGTAGCAGGCAGGGAAATTCAGAAAGTAAGTGTTGTAAGCTACTGCAGTTCCAATATGTTTAGTTATCTAATCTGTAGTGCATATATATGATGGTTAGTTATCTAAATAAAAAGTATCTGTGACATTTGATCTCTGAATGCTACTATCTATGCATTATATTAATAGCACTGTACACATCCTGTTCATACTGATCAGTTGTTTAACCACCATTATTTAGTACACATCATGGTTAGTGCATATTTTTTACGCATATCCATTCCTTTTCAGGTTCATAAGCACATCTTTTGGAGCCCATGTGTAGTGCACACCTTGAATCTCATATTCAAGGATTTTGCAAACAAATTTCCATGGATGCTTGATACCTACAAGGCGGGTAAAGCTATTGTCAACTTTTTTTCCAGAGCCATACTCACTGTATAGCCATGTTCAGGAATAATTCTCGCTTTGGAACTACCGAAGGTGGCTAAAACTCGATTTGCTACCCATTACATTTTACTGAAAAGGCTCAGTACAGTGAGAGAAGCACTGGCTGCCACTGTAGTAACCAGACAGTGGAAAGATTGGGTGAAATCCTGCAGCAATGAAATGCAGCAACAAACAAAGGCCATTGTTGATACAATCAATGATGAAAACTTTTGGAATGAGGTTGACAACATCCTTGCCATCACAGGGCCTGTATACTCAGTATTGAGGTTTAGTGATGGAGAAGGTCCAAAAATGGGAGAAATATATGAGAGAATGGACAACATGGTTGGAGAGATCAAAGATATAATGACCCAAGATGACAACCCTCACAAGCTGGACTATCCAGAGGTCGAAGATATAATCATGCAACGCTGGGAGAAGATGAATATTCCTCTTCATAGTCTAGCATTTGCTCTCAATCCCAAATATTATGACCAGAGGTATATTGAAAAGCCAGCTCCCTCGGGGTTTTGTAAGAAAGGCACCAAATAAAGATCCAGATGTCATGAAAGGAGTGTTAGAAGCTCTTAAAAAATAGGAGATGATGCAAGTGAGCAGCAGATCCTCCGTGAGCAATTCACTTATTTCATTTCCAAGAAGGGAATGTATGCACTGCCCTCTGTAAAACAAGATGCATACACCATGGATGCAATTGATTGGTGGGAAACTTATGGCTCTGAAACTCCAGATCTTGCAGCAGTTGCAATAAGGGTTTTATCTCAACCCATCAGTAGCTCATCAGCAGAAAGGATTTGGAGCACTTATGAATACATCCACAGTGCAAAAGAGGAACAAGTTGAATGCTAAGAATGCAGATAAGCTTGTCTTTGTTCACTCCAATTTGCGCCTTCTGTCAAGAGTCACTGAGAGTTACAAAAAAGGGCCACAGTCTAAGTGGGATATAGATCCCAAAACTTCTACCATCTAAGAGCTGAAAGGTAATGCCTATTAACCTAGTATTCTAGAAAAATGTTTCCAGAAAAAGTTAATCACATGCTTGTGATGTATGTTCTTGCAGGAAGTCGGCTGCTAAGTCCATGGCCAATCAGGAATTCAGGTTCTTACAGGAAGTTGGCTACTTAGGACTGTTGCAGGTCCGACAACAGACATGGATCATGCTGCTACTTCTTTTCGAGTGTCAGACATTTCAGTCAGTTAATTTTTTATGTCGTTGTGACCTATGAGTCAAGATATTTGGTTACATAGGAATTTGATCAGTCATGGATCATGCCGTTATTATTTTTCGAGTGTCAGACATTTAAGTCGGTTAATTTTTATGTCGTTGTGACCTGTGAGTCAAGATATTTGGTTAATTTTCTTATGTCATGATTGTTCCAAACAATATCGTTCCAGACAACATAGGTTCACGTTCCTCATTCCTTGATGTCGTTCCGGGAACGTCGCTCCAACTTAACATGGAACACGACCCGACACAAAGAGGAACGTGATGAAGCTGTGTACTCCTTTCGTTCCATGGTTTTGAAAATCAGCGTACCACGTTCCTCGTCCCCGTTCCTGCGACCCTTTCGACCGAAACGCGGTGACTTAGTCTATGACTCCTTATCACCCATGTCAGTTCACTATGAGGAGAGTGCGAAAGTGAATGGTTAGAAGCAGCTCAGCCTAGATTAAATGTTGTGTCTCAACAATTGAAGCGTAAATGTACCTTATGGAGTGGAAAATCAAATGATGGTGATCTCTTAATGCATATTGTAGATCCGGGGAGACACTAAATTCAATAGGAGGCATAGGATCCAATTGACACAGCCTGTAATGCACAGTTACAGACAGATTAAGCTGCCAGCTATGACGACGATGATGGGAAAGAAACTGTTTTGCTAGACTAGAAGAAATCTTAATACTTGTTTAACATTAAAAAACTGTAAAGAACTTAAGACCAATACTAATCAATAACTAGAAAGATAACTACAGAAAACATTACTTCAATTAACTTGAAGAGCAAGAAACTCAGACAATTAACAGCAAGAAGCATTCCTGTACGGTTAAACCCAATACATTTCATAGTTCCGTGAAGAAGACTCATCGATTTATCTCTGAAAATTTTTCCCCTGGTATCGATCTTACAATGCATTAATTGCATATAGATGTTTAATATCTGGGAGATATATTTTTTTGGCCCATGTGTTTTGTCAACAAAAATCTATCTAGGAACACAATGTATGCTACTGTATTTTACAGCTATCAGGAATAATCCAAGTCCAGATAACCCAACTGAGCGCAAGAGGGCTGCAACAACAACGCCCGTAAAAAAGATACAAAAAGGGAGCAGAGGGTTGTGAAGAAGGCATGGTGCGGTGTAAGAGACAAACCTTCAGGGTTGTGTTGAGGTCACCTTGCCATGAGGCGGTAACAGCTATCAGTAAAAACAAGATCGAGGGGGGAGGAAGAGGATTCAATCGACAGCCACTTAAAAGAAAACGGCAGCACTGTGATGCAACTGGGTTGGTACACACAAGGTAACCGGCTAGCATATTATTAAACAGCACTGAATTTTGCTGGTATTTAAGTGAACTAAGATTGTTTCATGGTATATTTCAAAAAATGAGATGTTTCGATGTAATGTTGATACAAATTTCCGTAAAATGAGATGATTTACACAATACAAACAAATCATTGATTATTACAAGAATGCTGATTGCAGGACATTATTAAATGTGACTAACCGACTAGCCAGCTATTGGCATGTCGCTGCATCTGCGGCAAGCTTCACTCGCATCGGACGCCCATCCAAAATCTGAAAAATTCATCCAACATGAACTGTTTATCATGCATGGGTGCCTAGAGGATCATTCATTCATGGCATCGATTGGCTAATTAGCTATTCAAAAATTAAGTAATAAGCACCAATAAATCTGTACCTGTCCATTCAGCTTAGCAATAGCATGTTCCTGCACATGATCGACTATGGTCGCCAATGTAACAAACCCGAAGCCTCGTGAGCGCTTGGTTTTTATGTGGCACATGACCCTTGCTTCTGCTACCTTGCCATACTTGCTGAAGAACTGTCCAAGTCGATGGCTATCCGCATTCCGTGGCAGATTGCCCACATAAATCCTGAAATAAGGCCCGAACGTTGGCCCTCCTTTTAGCCTTTCTGTGTGAAGGCTCAAGCCTCTCTCTAATTTCCTGCTTGTGCATATGCAAACCAATGTTACTAATGGATGCTTGGATAAGTCCTCTCTAATTTCCTGCATGTGCATTTGCAAACTAATGTTATACTAACAGTGGCGGACCTAGGATTTTTAGCGTGGGCTATGCAGCACAAAAACAATTCTTGTACAATTCGGTGAACCATTTACAATTCAGTAAAACGATATTACAATTTGGTAAAACGACATTAAGTCTTCACATAATTTGTTCAATCAAATACAGATAACAAAATATAGCAATAGGAGAGACTAACAATGTTACTTGTTTGTCCACCGCTTTTTCAATGACATGAATATGTCAATTATATCATCCAAAACAGCATCACATATCTTATTTTTTTGACTTTGTTTTCACCGTAACCAATGCAGAAAATACCATTTCAACACTCGCAATTTTCATCACCTAAAATTGCATCAGGCTCTTTCAAAAATAAATTGCATAGTGCTCATAACCTCATCGGGCGATCGACTGCCTGGTGTCACGATCAGTCCACTGGCCGCGGCACCACGATGGCGATGGCAAAGCTGTCAAGTCGCGAAGGGCGATGGCGGATTGGCGGCGTCTGGCGAAGGCAAAGTGGTGAGTCTGGCAATTGGTCACTGCCTCGAGTGGCGATTCAACGATTCAACTCCCCTATGGCCTGCGACTATGCGAGCTGGGCCGGCTCATCACTGATCGCCCATCTGTCTTCTGACTTCCACACAAACGGCACGACGCACGAGTGGCCGAGTGTGACTCTACGAATGGACGTCGTGACTGTTTTTTTTCATATTATATACGTGACTGACAGGCGGACCACTGGTTACTAATGGATGCTTGGACAAGTTGAACATACGATATGATAAAAAATTAAACAGATATGATACTGATGTTCCTCTATTCTACTACCAGAAACACTAGAAATTCAGCACAAACAGGTAACGATGAAATTATCTGCAAGCTAAGAATTTTGCACTTCATTACCTCAGTTGAAGCGATGGAAGGTTGTGGCGGCGTGAGCCACATGCAGGCGTCGTCGTCCCATTCAGCTGGGAGTTGCTCGACGAGTTCTGACCTATCGTCCTCGAAGCTGTACTTGAACACACGGCAGCGTTTGACAGCGAACTTGTTCCAGATCCCCCCATACAGCTCGCTATTGATGACGAAATAGGCACAACCACCACTAATCGCACCAAACTGCCCGGCATCCACAGAAAAGCTGCTTGGCCTCCCTAGAAACATGACGTGATCACTCAAGCTCCGGCCCTCCCTCTTCTCCCACAGTAATTTTCCATTCTCCGCCTTCTGCAGCCACTACTACAGAATTGAACTTGCATGGTGTTTAGTTTTTATTTTCCGTGGCGGGCATTTAGAAAACCGCCACGAAAAATAGTTGGCCTGGCAGCCCCGGCCGGGGAATGCCCGCCACGGTTAATCGATTAACCGCGGCGGGCATTGTAAAAGTCCGCCACGGTTAATCTCTATTTTCCGTGGCGGGCATTGTTAAAAGTCCGCCCGCAAAATCATTAACCGTGGACGGACTTTTAATAATGCCCGCCACGGAAAATCGTGGGCAGAAATATATATACCAACACTTCACTTCTCTCCCTCACCTCTCCTTCCCATTCCACGCCCGCTTTCCCCCTTTCTCTTCTTCCTTCTTTCCAGTAACCGGTTATCCTTCCCTCTTCTTCCTTCTTTCGCTCCAGGCGCGACCACACGCAGGTGGCGGCCAGGGCGGTGGGCGGCGTGCAGCGCGCCGAGACGCCGATCCGGTGTATGGCGCGCTGACGACCGGGCGCGCGCTTGCCTATTCGAAGCTAGCCCGGCGTGGATCCGCTCTAAGGCCCCAAGGCCAAGCGGGCGGAGGGTGGATCCAGCGGCGGCGCGACGACCGGCGCGGGCAAAGCGGATCCTACTGGCGGCGGCCGGATTGAGGGAGCGACGCCGATCGAGGCACCGAGGCCGACGGAGCACGCCAGCGCCGGACCGAGGCACCGGAGGTCGGATCGAGCCCGCGGCCGGATCGGTGGAGTTGAGCTCCCGCCGGCTGGCGCCGGCTGCCTCCTAGCGGCGCCGCTCCTAGCGAGGCGGCAGCGACCCGAGGCTCAAGCCGAGGCCTCCCTCACGGCGGGACACGAAAACCCTAACGGGCCGGAGGCCCGGATCTGGGCCCGTTAGGGTTTCGTGATTGATTTTTTTTTTTTTTTTTTAATTTATTTACCATGGCGGGCATTGTAAGAAGTCCGCCACGGTTAATCTCTATTTTCCGTGGCGGGCATTGTTAAAAGTCCGCCACGGTTAATCGATTTTCCATGGCGGGCATGGGGTCCGCCACGGTTAATCAAACGATTAACCCGTGACCCAGCTCGTGGCGGACCTAATGCCCGCCACGAAAAATCCAAAATGCCCGCCCGCGGTTAATCATTTCTGTAGTAGTGAGCGCGTGGGACGAAAAACCGACAGCCCATCCACAAAGCTTGCTATGGTATAGAAGTGCGCACGATTGGTTAGGACATTTGCCAGAAGAACATGGCCTCGAGACTCCAAGAGGTAGCTGGATTGCAATGCTTTGCCATATGTAGATGGAAGTGGTATATCGGAATCCCGGTGGTAAACATGCCTTGTATCGATGAAGGATGAAGACCAGGTACCCTTGTGTGTGACGATCTTCCCATCGTGATAAGGAATGCAGCTGCCTTTCTCGAAGCTGTAGTACTGTTTATGCACCATTGTCCATGCCACATCGCTGGGAGGCAGGACGGCGGCGTTGAGAGGCGCCAGGTAATTCCACCTGCTGCCGGGAACAATCAAATATAGAAAGATTGTGCCGTCTCCACAGACGACACCATTGGCGTGGTCCAGCCACCATTTGGTCTCCTTGTCACGTGAAAAGCGCAGTACTGGTTAGGGTGTGGCCGATGCAGATGCAGCACACCCAGTAGTGAAAGGGTCCACGACACCGACGCCGGCGGTGAGGTCGACGCTGCCGTTGAGGGCAGGGCCAGAACCAGAACAGATACTGGTGACGGTGGAGACGGCAGTGCCGTCTACCAAGCTGATCAACCACCTCCTATCTCGAACCGAGATCTCAGTGGCGGCGCCGGTGCCACGGCGGATCGACTTGGAAGAGGAGAAGACGCACCGGGCCTTCCGATGCTTGGTAGAGTCCGGCGGCGCGAGCAGCCATGGCAGGAACGCGGGATAGCACGCCGCCGGGTGGAAGGGTGTCGCGCCAGGGCTTGCACGTGGCGTGGAAGCGGACGTAGTCGGTGGTGGCGTGGAGGCGGCGTGAGATGTCGCGGAGGAGATCCAAAGGGAGGTCCGCCCATGGCCGCCAGAGCGCATCGTCCCGCAGATCTCCAACGGCGGGCATCACGGATCGCAACCCACAACAAGGGCTGCGTACTTCGTAGTAGAGTGCTTGTTTATATATTTCGAAGTTCCTAATGTTAAGGGCTGCTGTGGGCTGGGCCTGTGTCAGCACTTAGGACTTGCTACCACCTTCTCACCTCTTCTGATTTGTCTCTAAATAAAGGCTATTTTGTCATGACAGCATTGCTCGAGTTGAGGTTTAGGTTCCATTATACTTCATCTTTTTATTAGCATGCATATTGTCATGATGAGTCCAGGTTGTTACCTCAAATTTCATCGTGGCTAGGGATTTTGGATGCAATAGTCGGTGGTCCGATGGCGATTCTGAGGGCGGCTCTGAGGGTGCCCCCTGGGGCCGGCGCTGACCTGCCGCCGTCGTGCTCTCCGGCGCCCTCCTCCTCCTTCCCCACTGGGCTGTAAGATCGGTGCTCTCTCTCTTCCTTCTCCTTCCTCCTTCCTCTGCGCTCTCTCTCCCCCCTCCCCTGTTCGATCATGGCGCCCTCGGTCTCTCCTTGGCCCATGGCCTTCGCTTTCAAGATGATCTCCGCCGTTCTCATGGTTTCCGGTCTCCTCCTCGCTGGCTGATTCGTTTGCTCTTGTGGCGGCCTTTGGCCGTGCAAGTTTAGGCTTTCGGTCATCTCTGCGGTCATCTCCTGCAATGCGTGATTGGGGAAACGCGCTCTGTGTTTCAAGGTGGAACAGTTGGGTGAACGTGTTTTCAAGTTCTTAGTTGCTTCTAAGGTGGCGAGGGATGCAGATCCGCCGCTTTTTCTTATGAGAGCGATCTCTTCAAAAGTTTACTTTCATCCGTGGGGAGGCGGGGGACCTAATTGGCGTGGCCGAATTTGAGCGTTTCTTAGAAGAAGAAGCTAGTTCCCGGGCAGGCCGCTTCTCGACCTTCCTTTGCTGAAATGGCTAGTCGGCCCGCCTCTCGTCGGCCGCCGCTCTCTGGAGCAAATGCTGTCCCGTCGGGCAAGACCCCTGTTACACAAAAAGCCTCTTGCTCCTAAAAGTTTTCGTGCTCATCGTACTTCGGTTTTTAGTCGGCTTGATCCGAGTACTTGAGGCCTCCGGCTTCTATGGACTCCAATAATGGTGGCAACCCGCCGTTCCCAACGCCGACGGCTCATCTCCGGGCGGGCCTTCCGGTTGCCCCGATGCCTTTGCCTGGCCACTCTGCGTGCTAGCTGCAGGTGGCCAATCAGATGCCATGCGTGCTTTGTCTCTCGGGGGCATGTGGCGGCTGCATGCAAAGGGCTTCCGATGTTAATGGCAATTTAGCCGCTAACCAGGTTGTTAACTGGTTCAAAATCACCCCGCCTCCTCGAGTAACTCGCAGCCGCCTGTGCTTAATTCTTTTCGGGAAGTGGCTTCGGCCCCTTGGGCTGCTCCTAGGGTTGCACCCGATGCGTCGCAGCCGTGGGCCGATCCTGGCTCTGTTTCCCAACTGGGCCTCAACCAAGTGTTGGTGCCAGATATAAATGTAGAACCATCCAGTTGGTCCCTTTCGCCGCTACGATCCCCGCCCATGCACGGCGCCGTCCCCCGAGCTTCCCCATCCAAAACCCCCCCTCCTCAGCTACGATTACAACGTGCTCACCGAGGTTGACGACGAGTTGGTGGTCGGTGACGCTTCGCAGGCGGTTGACATGGCGTTTCAGCGTGTCGATCCGCGCCCATTCGCCTCGTTCGATGGTTTGGCAAGACATTGTCAATCGGCCAACAATGGTGAGGGCGGTGGCATCAAGAAAATCCACCCCAAGCAACGAGGAGCTTGTCGAAAATGATGATCTTGCCATTGTGTACTTCAATCCGTTGCCTGGTAATGTGCTAAACTTCGCTGTGGTCGTTGGGATTTTGCGAGATTTTTTTGAGGCTAGAAGAATCGGTATCCAAGAAATCCAGCCATGCAGTTTGGGCCAGGCCTATGTCGGGTTTGATCGGGGTTTTGAGAGGGATTTGCGATAGATGAGGGGCCGATTCCGTTTCATAACATTTTCCTCACCTTCGTTAGACACAATCAAGGCAGGAATTGGAGGGGTGTTGAATTTAACCATGAATGCTGGATCATGATGTTGAACTTTCCGGTTGATTTTCAAGAAGAGCGTTCTTTCAGATGCCATTGGTTCCTTTGGCAAGCACTTGTTTTGGCATGAGGAGGAAAGAAGGTTGACTCGTGTCATAATCCGTGCACGTGTGGTTGATATTTTGTCGATTCCTCACTTTATTGTTTTCTCTGATGCACCTGGCTTCAACGGTGAATCATGGACTGCGCAAGGCGAGATTCTCGCAGCACAACTTTTTGGGTGGGGTTCCACCACAAGAAGATCCGATCCTGGTGCTGCCAATTGTGGAAGGAGATCCCTTTGCTTTTTTTGGTCTTGGCCAACCTGGTGCTGGTCCTGATATGGACAATGATGATGAAGGAGATGAGGGCCATGTGCGGGGTCGATTGGGCGGGGATGTAATGCTATTCGAATGCTCAAGATCGAGAATGTGCGAGAATCGGGATGAGGCTCAAGATGGATGGGCCCTCTAGCCTCAAGGTGTTGGGCAAGATCTGAATGTTGCCCCTAACCAGATGATGGAGATTGATCTGAATATCCCTGGGCAGGGGATGGAGGATGATTTACAGGAGGTCATAATAAATCCTGCTGAGCCCATTCAGGGTGACTTCTTAGAGTTGTATGATCTGCTAGAGGGCAATAATGTCGCCCGTAATCGATTGCCAATGAGTTGCCCGAAAGCCGCTTCTCGAGGAGCATGCTCTTCTTAACCTTGCAGATGAGGACATGCAAGTTCCTTTGCTCCCTATCAATATGCCAAATGTCCTTGTCGATGAAATTGACCCTGCTGATCTCATGGCAGCTAATGATGAGCTGGATGAGAACATTGACGAATTCTTTGCTTAGATTGAAAATGAGAATGCTGACAATGATATGGATGAGGAAGGTAACAATGACAATGGTGATCCTATGCTGCCTGGTGGTAATGCAGTTCTGAATGTTGGAATGATGTTGCTCCCCGTTTTGGCCCCGACCACCTGCTCTTACGGATCGCGCAGAGGAGGCAAGATCTTTGAAGCAACTGAATGTGGGTCGCTTATTTCAGCCCGTGGTAAGCCCAACACTCCTCGTGTTTGTATCTCTGCTGAATGGGCCAATTTCTTCACCTTCATGCTTATGATGCCAGAAAAATTTGAGTGGGCCAGGGAGTTTGTGACTTCAAAAGCTATGAGGTGTCTAGATGGCAGCAAGGGTGTTGTGGATTTCTCTGTTCCCCCCTCTTTTCCTGTGGGTAAGAGTAGCTCTAATCCCCTGACCACTATTGCATTTGAAAAAATCAGCTCCTCTTACATTTGTCATCTGAAAAATAGTTGAGCGATGCATTTTACGATAACGATGGTGTTTACGATCCTGTTGACCACCTATTCTTTGAGGATGCCCATGAATTGGGAGGTGCAAGTGCTGATATGGCTAGCAAGGCTTTAATCATGGAGGCCATGCAGGATGACAGTCTTGGTGTTGCTGCTGGGAGCTCTCAGGTCATCAAAAAGCCCAGGGCAAAGAAACGTGCTCCTATCTCAAGCGTTTGAGAGGTAAGAAGAAGCCCCAATCCAGGCTAAAGATTCTGGCTCTCGACCGATTAGTTGTCCCGACATAAGATGTACAATCTGTCCTCCCACCCTCTCTGCTAGTCTAATTAAGAAATTGGGTGTGCGATGTGGGGAATTGCTCCTCGATCTCCCGAAAGAAGAAGCTCAAAGATGACTGTTCAAGGGCAGCCAAAGGGGGAAAAAGAGGAAAGTTCTTTGAGAAAAAGAAGGCCGGGATGACAAATGAGAGAGTGTGTACCACCCACCCCCGCTCTCCCGATGGGCAAGATATGGAGAGCAAGGAGATTCCATCCCGGAGGCACAGGATGAGGACCCTGTGGGAACTGGTGAAGAAGAAAATGAAGAAGACTCTTAGGTTTCTTTCTTTTCTCTCTTTGTCTTTTGATATGTGCTGAGAACTCTGTTGGGTTGAGTCTGTGTTTAGTGTTTACTTTTGGATGTATTTAATGGATCAAAAACAAGAATAGATCTTTGGAAAGTAATGACTGGAATGTCGGGGGGATCAATGCTAGCTGAAAATGGAATGATGTGAAAAACAAAATTTCTCAATTTGGTTGTGATATTGTCTGCTTGCGGAGACAAAAAGAGATGTTTGAGGTCTCTTTTGTCGCTTATTTGTCCCGGCCGCTTTTTGACTCTTTTGAATTTTTGCCTTCTGTGGGGGCTTCTGGTGGCATTCTTATTGTTTGGAAAAGTGCTTTCTTCAGGGGCACCTTAGGGTTTTCTCTAATAGCTATAGTGTGTCCATGGAATTTTCTTCTGCCCATAATAATGCTTCATGGATTTTGACATGCATCTATGGACCTTGTGTAGCAAAATTGCTAAAATTCAGTTTTTAAACTGGTTAAAAGATATTCAAATGCCAGATGTTGTCAATTGGTTACTGTTGGGAGATTTCAACTTAATCAGAAAGGCTGAGGACGTAAATAAGCCTGGGGTCAATCTCAATGAAATGATGAAGTTTAATGAGGCTATTAGCTCTCTGGGGCTCAGTGAGATTGTTTTGCGAGGCAGAAGATTCACTTGGTCCAATTTGCGCCTTCCTTCCCTCTCAAGTAGAAAAAAATTGATTGGATCTTCACTTCTGCAAACCGAGTCTCACCTTCCCCTCCACCTCTGCTAAAGCCCCGGACATGTCTCCTTCTGATCACACCCCTTGTGTGGTCACCATCTCTACTTCAATTCCAAAGGGCAAAGCTTTCAGATTTGAAAATTTCTGGATGCTTAATGAGCAATTTATGGGAGTGGTTGCTGATAGTTGGTCCAAGCCATGTCATCTCACAGACAGTGCAAAGGCTCTTACTGCAAAATTGAAGAATCTCAGAAAGGATCTCAAGGAGTGGCATGGCTCCAAGGTTAATCTCAAGAGTCTCGATCAATATGACAAGGGGGGTGATCTTTTTTTCTAGAGGTCATCAGTGATTACAGAGACCTTAGCATTGAAGAATGGAATTTCAAGGGCATCCTTTCAAGGCACCTCCAAGATCTTCTTATCCAACAAAATGTTTATTGGAGGCAGAGAGGCACTATAAACCGGGTAAAATTTGGGGATGCTTTGGCACTAAATTTTTTTTTCATGCCAATGCTACCATTAGACACAGAATTAATATCATCCGTGAGCTTGATATCTGCTTCTTTGAACCCCAGTTTCTTCTCACAAAGGACAAGGAGGCTTTACTTTGGGAAGATTTCAAGATCGGGTTGGGCTCTTCGTGAGTTCTCAGTGGCTTCTCTGTTGACCCTGCTCTCTTTATTCAGAGATCTGAAAATCTGAGGCTTTAGAAGCACCCTTTTCCAATGAGGAAATTGACAAAATTGTCAAGGCTCTGCCTAATGATAAGTCTCCCCGCCCGGATGGCTTTAATAATGAATTTTTGAAGAAATGCTGGCCTTTAATCAAGCAGGATTTCTATAGAGTGTGCATGGACTTTTATAATGACAATATTTGTTTGGCAAGTATCAATTCCTCTTTTATCACTTTGATCCCAAAAAAATTGATGGTGCAAGAAAAGTAAATGATTTCAGGCCAATTTCTTTTGCTCAATGCATCTGTTAAGCTCATCACAAAAATTTGGCTAACAGGGCTCCAGTCTTGTGTGACTTCTCTAATTCACAAGAATCGGATGGTTTCATCAAAAAAGAACTATTCAAGACTGTCTTGCTTGGTCATATGAATATCTACATCTTTGTCATCACTCTAAGAAGGAATTGTCATCCTCAAACCGGACTTTGAGAAAGCATTTGACAAGATTGAGCATCGAGGCCATCCTCACTATTCTTCGGGCTAAAGGGTTTGGGCGTAAATGGTTGAACCGATGAAGGCCATCTTTTTCTTCCGGGACTTCGCAGTTTTGCTTAATGGGGTTCCTAGTAAAACCATTCATCGTAGAAGAGGGGGTTAGACAGGAGACCCTCTCTCCCCTCTTCTCTTTTTCTTGGCAGCTGATTTCCTTCAATCCATGATTAACAAAGCTAAAGACATGAACCTTCTTCATCTGCCAATTCCCCGAAACTGCTCCAAGGATTTTCCTATGGTGCAGTATGCAGATGATACAATCTGATCATTGTGGAGGGAGATGCCAGGCACCGTTTTTTTCTTAAGTCCTCTGTTAAACAAAATTCTCTATGGTGTCGGCCTCAAGGTTAATTTCAATAAGTCCATGATGATTCCCATCAATGTTCCCGATGATAAGCTTAAAATCTTGGGCGGCACTTTTTGGTTGCTCTATTGGGAGCCTGCCTTTTTACATATCACAGGGGCTCCCCTTGCTGTGGACAGACCTAGATCTTTGGATTTTATGCCCTTAGTAGACAAATGTGTGAGAAGATTGATGGTGTCTCAACTCTCTTAAACCAAGCTGGTAGACTTGAACTCTCCAATGTTTGTTTTTCGCCCTCCCTACTTTCTACATGTGCTCTCTTGCCTTGCCCAAAGGAATTAGTAAGATGATTGATAAGCCAAGAAAACACCGTGTGTGGAAAGGTGCTAGCTCCAATGTCTCTGGAATTCCCAAAGTCTGCTTGGACTATGGCTTGTGTGCCAAGGAATGAGGGTGGGTCGGGGCTTATTGATATAGAAAAACAGAACAAGGCCCCCGCTCATGAAAAACCTTCATAAATTTTATAACAAAGAAGATATTCCTTGGGTTCATCTTGTATGGGAAAAGCATTATAAAAATGGTAAGCTTCCTAGCCATATTAAAAAGGGCTCTTTTCTCGGTGGAGAGATATTTTGAAGATTCTCACTTTGATTTCAAAGAGTCAAGGCTATGCCCATTGGTAACATTGGAGATTCTATTCTCTTTTTGGCATGATAAGTGGAATGGTCAACCTCTCGAATGTTTCTAATCCCCGAGCTCTATTCTTTTGCTTCCAACAAGCTGATCTCCCTTCGATGGCTCTTGCACATGAGGAGTTTCAGAGTGTGTTTCAAATTTTGCCTCTTTCTCGAAAGGGCATTTCTTCAATTCCGGACCTTGAGCACTTAATTGATGACCATATTGCAAATGATGATAAAGATGTGTGGGCCCTCTTTGTAACACCCTGATTTTTTACCCGTTTTAAAATTCGCTAAAAATTTGAACTTTTTCGATAATCGTGTTTTAACCCAACACTTTGGAACTTTCCATTTATTTTGACTCCTCAAAATTATTTGGTAATTTTGGCAAGACCTAAAGTGGAGTTACATTTAATAAAAGAATAGAAGAATAAGAAAATAAGAGAGAAAAGAGAGAAAAGAGAAAAAGAAAAACAAGAAGAAAGGAGAAGAGAAACCAGCCCGGCCCATCCCCTTCTATCCTTCCCTTCCTTCTCTCTTTCTTTTCCCGAAAGTGGGTCGGCCCAAACCACCACCCAGCGGCCCACCTCTCCTTCCCTCCTCTCCATCACCGACGCCGCGGGACCCGCTCCCCTCCTCCCCTTACTTTCTTCCCCGACGCCTTTGGCCGACGACGACCCGAGCACAGCCCCGCGGGCCCGGCTGTCGCCTAGCCGTACCATCGCTAGAGAGGGAGAAGACTTCTCTGCAGTTCATGCGAGATGGTACACCATGATTGGTCAGAGGCCATGGGACACCACCCAAAAGGTGGCACGACAGGCATTGGCGGAATACTGCGGCATCTTCGAGGAAAACATAGAGTACACACCGGGCGAAATATCTACCTGCGGACCAAACCACCCTGCCCCGCGCAACAAAGTCACGCGAATTGATGAAGATCGACCGGGAGTATTGAGTACAGCAAGGTGTTCACCGTCGGTACCTACACCACACGGACACCTTGTGTGAAGATCAGCAACAAGAGATCCAAGCTTGGCGAGTCGCTTTCAAGAGAAACAAGCCAAGGCGCATAAAGATGACCATGGAAGCACACAAGATCGCTAGAGAGAGCGGAGTGGTGCGGCATGGAGTTGAGGAAGACCAAAGAAGAGCCGGACGGTATGCGACTGGCTTGAAGCAAGAGGACATACATCGGAGAAGAATTTCAGCAAATGCCGCTAGAGAAGTGCCAGCCTATGACCCCCAACAGCCTCATTATGGCCTAAATGGATATGTACCGGCGAGTCTATGATCGATTCGAAACAATTGAAACCGAGGAATTGCCGCGGACAACTTCCAACAGAAGCGGGACCGTCCGGTGCCCATGACAAAGGGTACTACAGGCCCGGCTACAATTGCGAGAAGTGGAACCTCCAAAAGCTACTGTTTGTAAAATAAATAAGAGTAGCTGTAGCAAGCAGTCGCCTTTAGGGCAGAATGAGCGTAATTCAGTATCAATGTCTGTAGTTTGGATGTGATTTTCAGTAGCATCTAAATGGTTATTATGTATGATGCGCATGTATCATGTGTAAGAACTATGAGGATGTGTTGAATGTTTGATGTTTTTAATAAATTGCATTGAGTTTTTGCCTTCTTGATCCGGGAACACCGTCTTTACTCGCATTGCTATCACGGCAATCGATGGAAAGAAGGTCTAGCAGATCCGAACCGCCAAAAGAGCCGAAGCCATGGACCGCAATGGGAGAGGCGAGGAACCTCCGAAAATAGGCGGAATAGGGGCAGGCAACCTAGAAACAATAGGGGCAACGAAGAAAGACCAGCGAAGAGGAAGTCAATCGGGGAGAAAATGAACACCTACCACCACCTCCACCCAACCTAGCGAAGTGATGGACCGAATGCACACAATTATTGGAGAGACTTGCCGGAAGAAGAGACCCCGAGAACGGAAGATTAGGGGCATTTATGAGATTACGCCCACCCACCTTCGAGGATGTTGGGGACGATCCTTTGTCCGCAGATGACCGGATCGCCTCATCACCAAGAAGTTGGATGCGGTTGGAGCAACCTCGGCGAAAAGAGTCATACTAACCACCCATCAACTTGCCGAGCCGCAAGTGAATGGTGGGACAACTATCGTGAAGCCTCGGAAGATCCGGGAGCTATTACTTGGGACGAGTTTCTAGAAGAATTCGCCGCTACCACATTCCCCGAGGGATCATACGTAGTAAAGCGGAGGAATTTCGCAACATCATCCAGGCGCCATGACTGTCCCCACAATACATCCGTAAATTCATGAAGCTTGCGCGCTACGCCAAAGTGAGGTGAATAAGGAGAAAAATGGGAGTGCTTTGCGAGAGGACTCAATGCTACCCCGAGGGAACAAATAGCGGACACGAGTACACCGGCTTCAATACAATGATGAACAAGACCATAATCATAGAAGAAGAAGAAAAAGATGAGGACCGAACGTGAGAGGAAGCGCAAGATGATAGCGGCAGGAGAACGTCACCCCGGCAGATTTCAACGAGCCGCACCGTGCGAGAACACACCCCCAAGATTCCCACCCACTCACGCGGTTTCGAAAGTACCGTGAAGTCAACAAACCCGGGCCAACAACAACAACTACCGCACCAGCCCTAACTTACACAACAACAGCCCGTCGGCAATAACAACTTCCGCGAACAAAGAACGCCCGGCAACAGCAACTTTGACAAGGGCGTAAACAGCCTAGGACAAGAAACCCGTTATGGATGCCGTTAACCCACACCGCATCGCGATTTTGCCCAAATCGGAACCAAAAAGTATTGCCCCCGCCCCCTCGATTTGCCGATAATCAGGACCGCCAAGCTTCGGAATAAATCGCAATACCCCTCGAACTCAAAGCACACCCGAGGATCTGCCCCGAGCTTTGGTCAAGGCGAGTAAATCATGTGAATGCGTAAGACGTACGTGACAAAGCACGATGCCGGTAAAATGTGAGTTTATAGCAAACTCTACTATCGCAACCATGCTATTTGACTCTAGCGCTTCGATTCGTTTATTTTCGATCGTTTTGTTTCCCCGAAATAAGTTGAGAACGGTGTTGTTACCCACCCTCTTTTAATTCGCACCCCTCGAGCCAGTAATGAGATGCTCACTACAATGTCCTCGAAAGTGAGAATTTTGATCGAGGAATAGAATTTAGAGCAGATTTGGTAGTCCTAAAGACGGACCAGGATTGATATAATACTAGGAATGGATTGGCTACAAAAACATCATGGGAACATATCATGCAAGGACAGAGTAGTCACGGTGACCAATCACCTAGGAAAGACTATAACGTGCCGGCCGCAAGTGCCCAAGTTGACCCCCCAAATATACAATGTACAAGCCACCACAAGAGAGGGCGTACCCATAGTAAGAGAATATCCGGATGTATTTCGAGAAGAGCTACCCGAAATGCCACCGGCGAGACTTGGAGTTCATTATAGACATAATACCAGGGACAGCCCCAATAGCCAAGAGACCGTATCGGATGGCATCAAATGAGTTAATAGAGTTGAAGAAACAGCTAAAGGGAATTGCGGGATAAGGGATACATTAGACCCAGCTCATCACCACGGGGATCGCCCGATTACTATTTGTTAAAAGAAAGATGGCAGCCAACGCATGTGCATTGACTACGATCCTTAAATGAAGTCACCATCAAGAATAAGTACCCTCTTCGAGGATAGGCGATCTATTTGATCAACTAAAAGGAGCCCAAAGATTTCTCCAAAAATAGATCTCGGATCGCTACTACCAACTCAAGATCCAACTTCGGTGATATTCGAAGACGGCATTTGTGACCCGCTATGGACAATATGAGTTCACGCTTATGCCCTTTGGACTAACAAATGCTCCCTGCCTATTTCATGAACCTAATGAACAAGGTATTCATGGAGGAGTTAGATAAGTTTGTCGTAGTATTCATTGATGACATACTCATCTACTCAAAGAGTGTCGAAGAACATGAACAAACACTGAGAATAATCTTAAGCAAGTTAAGAGATCACCCGGCTATATGCCAAATTCAGCAAGTGCGAGTTTTGGTTACAAGAAGTTGCCTTCCTAGGCCACCTCATCACGCCGAAAGGAGTAAAAGTAGACCCGAGAAAATAAGAGCGATAATGAATGGCAACAACCCACCAACGTCACGAGAAATAAGAAGCTTCTTAGGATTGGCAGGATATTACCGAAGGTTCATCGAAGGATTCTCCAAGATTGCTAGACCCATGACCGCACTAACACGAAAAGGAAAAGAATTTCTATGGACGTAAGCCTTGTGAGAAGAGCTTCCAAGAGTTGAAGACAAAGCTTACCACGGCCCCGGTACTCACTTTACCGGATATACATAAGGATTTCATGGTATATTGCGGCGCATCCCGACCTTGACTAGGATGTGTTCTAATGCAAGAAGGAAAAAAGTTGTAGCATACGCCTCCAGACAACCGAAGAAGCATGAAGAGAATTACCCGACACACGACTTGGAACTAGCAGCCGTAGTACACGCCCTCAAGATATGGAGACACTACCTCATCGGGAACAAGTGTGAGATATTCACAGATCATAAGAGCTTGAAGTATATATTCACTTTCGCATGCACTTAAATCTAAGGCAAAGAAGATGGTTGGAGTTAATAAAAGACTATGACCTAAGTATACGATATCATCACCACGAAAAAGCCAACTCCGTAGCTAACGCACTGAGTAGGAAGACCCACTGAAGACACGTAGAAGACCTCTAGAGTAATCCCGAATTGGCCCAAGAAGTAGGCAAGCTAAACCTACTCATCGGAGAACAAGGGACGCTGGACACACTAAGCATACAACCTACCCTGGAACTTCAGATCAAGGCAGCTCAAGACAAAGATGACGAAACTCAAAGATTGAAGAAGTTGGTCACCCTCAAGGAAAAGGAAATGTCGAGAATTCGAATAGATGAAGAGGGAAAGCTATGGTTTAAAAAATCGTATCGTATACCGGGGAAGGAAATCTCGAGAGATTTAATATTAGAAGAAGCACACGACACCCCGTACTCCATTCACCCCGGAGCAACTAAGATGTACATGGACCTAAAGCGAAAAATATTGGTGGAAAGGCATGAAAGCGTATATCGCTAACCGTAGCAGATGTGACCCGTGTCGAGAATCAAAGCGAGAACATCATCGACCCGCCAGGATTGCTACAACCGTTACACATACGAGAATGGAAATGGGATGAGATAAGTATGGATTTCATAGTAGGACTCCCAAGAACCTCTAATGGCAACGATTCCATATGAGTAATTGTGGACCGACTAACAAAAGTAGCACACTTTATCCCCTTTGAAGACCACACTCCAAGCTCACCCCGGCTTGCGCGAGGCTATACATCAACGAAATCCTTAGGCTACACGGAGTCCCTTGTAGAATAGTGATGTAGGCTCGCGAGTTCACCTCAAGATTTTGGAGGAGGTTACACGAAGCTTTGAAGACCCGCCTAGACTACAAAGACAGACTTACCACCCACATACGGATGGGCCGTATCGGAACATGTGAATCAAATATTAGAAGACATGCTGAGGGGCATGCGTCGGCCTATGGAAAGGATTGGGAGCAGAGTTTGTCGCTTGCCGAAGTTCTCCTACAATAACAGACTACCAAGCTAGCCTAAAGATGTCCCCGCTCGAGGCAATCAGATGGGCGGAAGTGCGAGAACACCATTAATGTGGTCCGAAGTTGGAGAACGCAGCGTAGTGTTTGGACCCGACATCATCCAAGAAGCGTAAGACAAGGTAGCCATGATCCGCGAGAACCCTCGAAGCGGCCTGACGAGCCGACGTAAGAGCTATGCCGAATCGTAGAAGAAAAGAGTTAGAATTTCAAGTAGGGGACCACGTCTACCTAAAGGTGTCACCCCTACGGGAACCGAGGCGATTCCAAGTAAAGGGAAAATTAGCCCCAAGGTACATCGGACCGTTTGAAATCATAGAGAGAATCAGAAAAGTAGCATACCCCTACAAATACCCCTTTAATTGGAAGAAGTCCACAATGTCTTCCACGTATCGCAGCTAAAGACGTGTTTGCAAGTCCTGAAGAACAAACTCCACTTTGGAAACAAAGAGACCTCCAACCGCACCTCACGGTGTCAAGAGAGACCAATCAAAATCTTGGATGTAGCAAAGGAGACGAACCTAAGGACCAGCTTAGATTCTCGCCGAAGTTCAATGGAGCAATCACACGTATGAAAGCTACTTGGGAAAGAGAAGAAAGTTTGAAAAAGGAATTCCCATACCTATTCGAGGAATGTGCGAATTTCGAGGATGAAATTCTCTTTAAGGGGGTAGGTTTGTAACACCCGATTTTTTGACCCGCTTTTAAAATTCGCTAAAAATTTAAACTTTTTCGATAATCGTGTTTTAACCCAACACTTTGGAAGTTTCCATTTATTTTGACTCCTCAAAATTATTTGGTAATTTAGGCAAGACCTAAAGTGGAGTTACATTTAATAAAAGAATAGAAGAATAAGAAACTAAGAGAGAAAAGAGAAAAAGAGAAAAGAAAAGAAGAAGAAAGGAGAAGAGAAACCAGCCCGGCCCATCCCCTTCTCTCCTTCCCTTCCTTCTCTCTTTCTTTTCCCGAGTGGGCCGCCCAACGCGCACCAGGCAGCGTGGCCCACCTCTCCTTCCCTCCTCTCCATCAGCGGCCAGCTGGACCTGCTCCCCTCCTCCCTCACCTTCTTCCCCGACGCCATGCCGACGATGACCCGAAAGCACGGCCCCCCCGCCGCCTGCGCCCGTACCATCGCCGAGAGGGAGAAGACCATGGAGCGATGGAGCACGAGCGTTCAAGCACGACGGACAAGCGCGAAAGCAGCTGGCTCGCACCACATCCGCGCCGCAGCGCGGCGGGCGACGATCGCCGCCACGGTGAGCCGCACTCACGCTGCCGGGCCGAAATCCCGCCGCACCACGATGCGATGCACGGCGGCCGCACACGAAGCAACACACGCGGCTCGCCATTAAACGACGATGAGCTATCTTCCGGGCGCCCGTCGCACGAAGGGACGGCGAGCTCGCCGATCGATGTCGACGCCCGGATGTGGACCGCCAGCCGCCAAGCTCGCCTGGAGCACCTTTAACCCGCAACATGACGATCGCCAAAACCAACAAAGCCCACGGCGCCTTGACCACGGCGGAAAATATCGGGGGCGAGAAAAGATCTCGCCGGGAGGCCACCGCGGTTCTATAAGCTCAGCCCCGTCCGGCCCTCCATCCCGCCTCGCCGAGCACCGAGGAGCTCCACCGGGAGCTAGAACACACCGTGCTCGCGCCCAACTCCTCTCCCCCTTCTTTCTCTCCTCGCTCCGACGGAGTTTCCCCAAATCCAATTTCCCGCCGCCAAGCTGGGGTTCGAGGAACGCCGGCGATTGGTCGCGGAGAGCGCGCAATTGGCGATCCGGTGAGTCTTCTATTTCCCTCCTCTACTCTTTTCCCGGCTTATTGGCCTACATCGTGTAACAGTGGTGGGTTGGAGCGCCGCCCGTCGTCGGCGACGACCGCCACTCACGCCGCCGAGGTGGGAGCCCTGCACCGCCGCCCGGACACCCACCATCGCGTCGGGGCAGCGCGGGGAGTCAAGGGACCCTCGCGGCGAGCTTCCGTGGCTAGGAAGGCCATTCGCCAAGCGCGGGGCGAAGCTCGCCGTCGGGAGCGGCGGGGACGGGGCGGCGCCACGGCGCCCGTCACCTACCCGTCACGCCGTTACCCGGGAGCCAATCGGCGCCGCCACGTGCCCCTCCCGTCACGCCGCCGTTCTTCCCCGTTACGCCCCGTGGACCAAGCCGGGCCCGCTGGTCGGCCTCTCGTTGGCGGCCGACAAAGGAAAACAGAATAGAAAATGCTATGTCCACCCGAGAACCTGTACCCTAATGCTATAAATACATGTTCCGGACCTCAGAAAATTCCAGGAAAAATATGTAAATAAACTAGATTATGTGGAGATAATTGTCATGATTTTTATTACATTTTTGCATTAATAAAATAATGACATAAAAATCCCACCATGTTTATTAACTGGAATTAAACTTCGAAAAATCATAACTTCCGAACCGTAACTTCAAATTGGGTCAAACCACTTCCGTTATTTTTCTAAAATCGAGCTCTATCCATTGCTACTGGTTTTATATATTATCACATGGTTCATTTTGTCACTATTCAATTGCCCTATTAATTTTGTGTAATCACCGCCCGTATGAGAGTAGCCGAAGCGAAGACCTCAACCCGAACTAGACGATCCCGACTACGTTCGGGCCCGCCGGACGACAACGGTAACCAAAGGAAAGTCCTTACCCCCCCCCTTAATAATGTTGACCTAATTAATCAACCTACTTTTATAAGATGATAATCATGGTTTATATCTTTTGCTATGTGAATAATGTGATGCATGATGATGTAATATGACTAAGTGAGACCAAGGTAACCAAATTAATAATGTGAACCCTCCAACAAAAAGGTGAGTGGTGATAGTCTACATGGAGGTAGACTAGTCACAATCGGGGATGAATCCCGCGGAGAGATGCTCGCCTCCCTAAGGACCGGTTCATATACCATCCCCCTAGTACGATATTCGTACAGCCACACATCGAGATGGGACGACCTGATCTCACACCCCGTTAGGTCAAAGTATAGTTTCTAACCTAGGAGGCCGGCGTAGGCAACGATCTATCAGGAGCTGACTCGGATGCTAAGTGATCTTCTGAGGTCGGGTTGGCGTGGTTGCTATGTGATCCTCCACGTAAAACAATTGGCGCATTGGCGATATTGTATACAAACTTATGAGTTGGCGGATGCTAAGTGATCTTCCGCAATCTTTGTGCTAATGGGATGCTAGGTGATCTTCCCATTTCCAACCCCGAAAAGTCGTGGTAGGATTATACCGAAACCTAGGATGGCTAACAAGCCGGTACGGGATCTTGTTGGACTATTCTTGCCCGCTGATCACGAGGAGAGTATGTCCATCGTGTGGGGAAATTGTACACCCTCTGCAGAGTTATTTAAATCTATTCGAATAGCCACGTCCTTGGAATGGGCAACCGCTAGGACGGATCATCTATGATTAGTTTAATACTAACTGTTTGTGTCTTGTGAACCGACGACCATATAACCTGATCGGGAACTAGTAAGGGCAGTTTTAGAGACCACTGCTAGGGCCCAAACCCTTAATAACCACCAAGCCCTAGGTTTGGACTTGCCGAGTACCTTTGTACTCACCCGTTGATTTTTCGGACTTCGGCTTAGAGGAGGACTTCGCTACGATGATCGTGAGGATTTTCCACGCAGGGAGGATTAGACCGCGATGTTTCCGGCTTTGTTAGGACTATGATGTTGATACTAGAGTTTTAGACCTACGGCTCAAGTATGCTTGTGGGTGTGGTAGACTAGGACCACTAAAACGCTGTAGCGCACTCGATAAATAAAGTGCCACAAAGACCCCTATGCCTACCTACCGTTGTGTAATAAGATCGTGACCCTCGGGCCACTTATGTAAGACCTATTTATCCTATCAATAAAGCTCCGGCACCTTTTTAAATAAATCTGTGTCCACTCTTGTTTCTAGGAACGTATTAGCGCGTGATCCTGGCACTAATATGTAAGGTTAAGGACCCATTAAAGTGGGGGCCTGACACCTCACTGTTGGGGATCCGCAATTTTTCCTCTTCAAAAATTTATAGAAAGTCGATTGGTCATTTTCATGTTCATTCTTCTTTCAAATGGCTATGGAAGTCCAATTACCAGCCTAAGCATAAAGTTTTCTTCTGGTTGTTGATGAAGGACAGGGCTTAGTACCGTAAACATTCGAGGAGAAGAAATATGAACCTTGATAATTATCACCGTGTTCTTTTGCAACAGTTTTTGACGAAGAAATAGTGGAGCACTTGTTCATTGGCTGCCTGTTCTCGGCCATGTGTTGGAATTGGATTGGTGTGCAACTCTCGGATGGTGTCCCCTTCCCGGAGCTTAATTCTCAGCTCAAGATCCAGTTTGGGGGACGGCCTACTTCATGGATGCAATCATCATCATGTGTTGGTCAATTTGGATGTCTAGAAATGGTCTCATCTTCAATGGGGTGCAACCAACCTTGGAGGTTTGTCGAGCATTTTCACAAAGGAGTTGTCACTCCTGAAGCATCGAGTGAAGCCTGCAATCTTATCCCAAGATCTTCAATGGAGCAGAGCTATTTCTCAATTAGGAAGCTGATTTTTATTTATTTTGTCTCTTTTTTTGTTTCCCTGAATTTTCCTAGATACTCGGCGTTGTACTGGATGCTTGCCTTACTTTTCGATCCTTTTATTATTTAAATAAAGAACTGTAGGGGCTTCGGCCCCTCCAGATTTTCAAAAAAAAAAAAAAAAAAAATGAGTCCAGTTGTTTGATCGGTGATCACACCATCGCTTTGTGCTTCCACCCTAACCCTAGTATACCACCACGGCTTCCCCGTACACCGCACACAATACGATCCTAGCTGAGTTGGAGTGAGAAGGTCAGCCTAGGGAGGAAGGAGGTAGGCCAGGGTCCGGGGAGGAGGAAGTTGGCGATGAGCTTGGTCCACACCAGAGTAGTGTTAATGATTGCTTGAACCCGGTGAAGGATCGGTGTACCAAGATGATCATATGCTCCACTAAGCTGGGTATATCTTTGGGTCTGAATTTAGCTAAGCTATGAAGGGTTCTACAAAGAAGGTTATGGAGAAAGACAGAGAGATTGTTTTAATAGCCCTAGTGAGGATCCATGGCACAGATCGAAGTGACGGAGATGCCCTTCGTCAGCACAATGCCAGCTTTTCGAGTGATGTGTCGCCTTGTCAGTGTTGTCAAGCAGGTGCTAGTGTTAGTGCAATTAGAGAAGCTTATGATATTAATGTTTGTTTCTTTATGTACTACACGCTTCGAACACGAGATCCATGAGTGAAACTTCCTATTAAGTACTTTTGGATATTGACCCTTTTTTACTGAGCAAACATTTGATGATTTGTGTATGCATATATCATTAGTCTTTATTGATGATTGATGTTTTTGTCGGGGATTGTATTGCTACACTTTTTTGACCGAAGTCAGTAAGGAAAACCCCAGTCTATTTTTAAATGTTTTTTTAATAATGCAGACTGTTTAAATTCACTCGATGGGGAGTCGAATCTAGGTCTAATGGGTTCTACTCAGGTGCTCTAACCAATAAGCTAAAGGCCCTTTTGCATACTCCTCCACTTTAGAAGACAGATCCAAAATTGTGATGTCTTCATATTTCCTGAACCAACAACAATGTCATGAACACCACAATAACTCGTTTCTAGTTTCAGTGACAAAGCATCATTTGATGGAATTGCGCAAAATGTCTGGACAGAGTGAAAATTTTAGGCCACACAATTACATCTAAAACTGTTTCAATACTATATGATGGAACTAATGATGGTTGCTAATAGTTCATACTTTTCCTAATATTTTTTTATTCCAAAAAATTATTTTCTTGGTCAGTACAATCATTTGAACGGAATGATCCATCAACCTTTTCAAATGGTGCCCAAGAATGCAATTGAAAATGCAGTTTTCCTTCTAGCAATAGAGCAGTTACTGGATTGAATGTTCTAGCCACATTGGTTGAAAAAATGTTCTAGGCACATTCGTTGAAAGAAGTGTTCTAGTGACTGAAGGTAAGCTTTGTGAATTCCTAATTAGTATTGTTCTTTGTATACAATAAGCTAATATGACATTATATACTAAGATATGCGGAGCACTCCCAATAATATTGATGTATCAGCAAATATCCTGAATGATGTCTCCATGGATGTCAGTGATTTACTTGATGATGTTCGGCAAACTATATCAATCATAGAAGAAAAGAACATCTCAAGATGTTCCTAATAATGACTGCAATGAGCCTAACGTTCGTAAACAGACATCTAGGTACAAGGTCTCTAAACAAATATCTGCGGACAAAAGAAATGATGGATCTGTTTGTAAGAAGAAAAGGAAGGCTTGTCTGGTATTTCAGATCTCAAATTTTGTTATAGAGAGCCAAAAAAGATGAGGCAGTAATCAACATATGCTGTTGAAGTTGACCATGCAAGCACTGTTGATCTCTGTGAGGTTGATAAAAGCAAAATGTTATTTGAGATAGGAATGACACTACTATTAGCAACAGAAAGTGGGTGAAACACAATCAAGAGCAGTCAAGAACATACATTGTGAATCACACAATAGTAGACAAGGCTCATCGTTGATCTTCTCTAATGAACTTGATGAAAAAGACTCATAACAAGAAAACAGAGCACGGAAAAAGGACTCAGGAAGAATACGTACAAGAATCTTAATTCTTACGCTGTTTCAAAGTCTAATCCATATGTAGTTGTTTCTAGTGTTGGGAGATCTGGGCCAGGAAAAGGTGACATATAATAGCAGGGGCAAGCGTGGGAATGAATGCATACAGAATAACATAACCTGGAGCAAAATGAATCAGGGAACTTGAAACGGGGGTTCTAAAATGGAAAATCAATGATTTTGGTTAAAAGAAAGGTACTGTCCACTGCATGGAGGAAGCACTCAATTGATTCACTTAAAAAGAAAAAAGGCATATATTACTAAACAGTCCTAGAATTTTGATGGTATATTGAAGTGAATTAAGATTGTTTTATGGTATTGTTTCTAAAATTGTGATATTTCAATGTCACAGATCAAAATTTAATTTCCAGAAAATGAGATGTTTTCCACAACACATACATATTGAAGATTATTACAAGAATGTCGATTGTAGGAAATTAAATATAACTAGCTAGACTAGCAAGCTATATGTGGCTGCTTCTGGTCTGCAAGCTTCACTCGCAAGGGACGGCGGTCCAAAATCTGAAAAATCGATCCAACATGAACAGTTTATCATAGCATCGATTGGCTAATTAGCAATTTAAAATTTGAGTACGCACCAATAAACCTGTACCTGTCCATCCATCTTAGCAATAGCCTGTTCCTGCTCATGATCGACTAGGATTGCCAAGGTCACGAACCCAAACCCTCGTGAACGCTTGGTTTTGTGTGGAACATGACCCTTGCTTCTGCTACCTTGCCATACTTGCCGAAGAACTGGCCCAATCGATAGCTATCCACATTCCGTGGAAGATTGCCAACATAAATCCTGAAATAAGGCCCAAATCGTGGCCCTCCTGCAGCTGCAGCCTTCATCCTGTGTGAAGACTCAACCCTCTCCCTAATTTCCTGCGTGTGCATGTAAATGAATGTTATTACCAATGCTTGGATAAGTAGAATGCATGATATGGTAAACAGATATGATACTGTTGTTCTTCTAGAAACACAAGAAATTCATTATAAAAAATAAGATGAGATGCAAAGCTAAGATTGGCACTTGATAACCTCAGTTGAAACGATGGAAAGTTGCGACGGTGTGATCCACATGCAGGCGTCGTCGTCCCATTCAGCTGGGAGCTGCTCGATGAGTTCCGACCTATCGTCCTGGAAGCTGTACTTGAACACTCGGCACCGTTTGAACGCTGACTTGCTCCAGATGCCCCCGTAGAGCTCACTGTTTACGACGAAATAGGCGCAGCCACCAATGTTGTCGCCAAACCGTCCGGCATCGTCCACTGCAAAGCTGGTTGGCCTCCCTAGGAACATTACCTGATCACTGAATCTCCGGCCGTCCCTCTTTACCCACTGCCTTTTTCCGCCTTGGGCCTCCTGCAGCACGTGGACTGAAACCGACAGCCCGTCCGCAAAGCTGGCCACTGTATTGCGGTAACAGTGCACATGATTGGCTAGGACATTTGCCAGAAGAAGCTCTCCTTGAGATTCTAAGAGGTAGCTGGACTGCAATCCTTTGCCACATTCAGATGGCCATGGGATATCGGTAACCCACTCCTCCCACCAGTCAACCTGCCTCGTCTCGATGCAGGACGACACTAGTACCGAAAATCTTTTTTTGTGGCGGGCAAAAAACCTTTTGCGCGTGGCGGGCATGGCTGTCCGTCACTAACGAAAGGTCACGGTTAATCGTGGCCTTCGCGTGGCGGGCAGCCGTGGGGATAAGAGTCCCAGCCGTGGGCGGGCAACATAACGCGCCCGCCACGCAAAATAGATTTAACCGTGGCGGGCGCGTTATGCCGCCCGCCATGGTTAAGTCTATTATGCGATGGCGGGCGCCTTATGTTGCCGCCACGCTTGATTTTTTAAAAAAAAATAAAATGCTATATATATATATATATATACATATATATATACATATATATATACATATATATACACATATATATACATCTATCAATCCATACACACATATATATAAGAAAGACATAATCAAATATATATCATATACATATATATACATCGATTCATATATACAAGTTTCACCGATCGATCCATTTGTTCATATCCAACAAGTACTAGTTAATTACAACTTCCATACAAAAATTGCGAGCTATATGTTGACTGGATGAAGATAGTCCTTAAGCTCTAGCTCTTCCCATCTCCTTAGCGGCGCAAACTCTGGAAACAGCCCCAGCTCACTGTCCACATTGAAGTACGGCTGGCCTTCATGAACTACCATGTCTAGAACAAACTTGCAGATGTGCGCTCGTGTACCAACCGCATCTCGTCGGTTGCCTTTTGTAGTACCCCTTTCCACTTGTTCTTTGAGTCCTTGAGCTGTCGGTAGCTGGATTTGTACCTTTTGCAGGCCCTGAGGAACTCACAGACGAAGAATCCACACAAGTTTGATCCGTATGGTTGTTTGAGGCACTGCACACAATAAACCAAAGGTTATTAGTAATATCGAAGCAATAGCTAGGTAGTCGTACTAAGAAAAAACTATGTTTCATTTACGTACCGGGAATCTCGCTTGATTTTGAGTGTATCTCCATTGCGCTCCTTACACTACGGGATCGCCGATCCCGCCAGCTTCGATCCTTCAAGTAGTGCTTGTAAGCGCGGTATGCAAAATGCACTATATTGTCAACGATATATGATATTCGACTCTAGTAATTGAATAAGGAGTTCATCGATCACTTACAATCTCAAGATTTTTTTCGAATTGTCGGTAACCGTGCGGGTTTGAGCCTTGTAGTGAGTCAAAGACAATGGCCCTCCGTCCCGAGGAAAGATCATGAAACAGATCCAATGTCCCACGAGCCCTATTCCGTATTGGTAAGGCGCCAGAATACATCGATACCCATTTTCCTTGACCTTTTTCATTGCTGATATGACGTACTCTGCTACCTCCAACTTCTTAGCTCTTGCGTTCCGATCCCCGATCTTCTGTCTTTCCTCGTCCGTCAAGTTCACCAAGTCGGGATGGTCCTTTCTTAGATTATAACCGATGATCTGCCTCTCATTAATGTGCGCTGGAGAGAGGTAAATAATACCATTCTTTAACTTATGGGCTGCATCGGCGCTCAACCTACAAGGACATGTGGCTGTGGCATAGGTACCTTTGAAACAAAGAATCTATATACGGATGCAAGGGACATGTGCAAGTAAAATTGCGCTTACATCGCAAACAAGTTGACTTGGGCAACGCCAATGTTCTGTCGGCAAGTAGTCTCGACATGTCTTCGAATGTAACCAAGAACTGGACATCGATGTGGTAGTGGAAGCACTCCTTAGGAAGAAGGACACCGGCTATGCAATCCACGCTTTGCGCACTCTATGTACCACGCATGGAACTTCCGAAGTCTCCCGTCCTCGACATCGATGAGCCGGGCCCTTTGGTATCATGAACTTTCCAAACTCGAACGAGCCGGGGCATTCGGGCCCGAGACAAACCCGACATAAGGTGGGGATTTTGGCCTGCAAAAGTGGTGGTACAAATGTTAGCTACGGTTTGCGAAAAGAAGTAGCTAATAACATATTACAACTCGTTGTTTCAGCGAAGGGCATACCTTTCGGATCGAACATCTATTACCGGGGGGGCCTCTTGGGTTTAGGGTACTTTGTCGGCTACGACCTCCTCTTCATCGAATGTTGGCTTCTTCGGTGGTGGAGGGCATTTGCTAGGTGCAGGTCCTTTCTCGCTTTCCCCGCGCTTGAGGTGTTGTCCATTGGAGGCCTTGAGTGTAGATGGGTGTCTCGTTCCCTATTCTCTCCTCAGGACCTGGCACTGTGTTTTCGCCAGTTGCTTCCTCGAATATCGGCTGCCCCTCATGTGCCGGCTCCTGAGTTGTCGGCTCCCGAGGTGTCGGCTCCGAGGTGTCGGCCCGTAGGCTCCCCGAGGTGTCGGCTCCTTAGGCTCCTCGGTGCCGGCTCCTCAGTGCCGCCTCCTTAGGCTCCTCGGGTGTCGCCTCCTTCCGTTGTCGGCTCCTTAGGCTCGTCTTGTACCGGGTCCTTAGCAGGGGGGTACTGGAACCATGAGGAGGGTCGTTGCCTCCACCGTCCCCACCATCTTCATCATCATCTAAGAGTCACCATAGGGTCCCGTGGCGTACTCGGGTCCGCCGCTGTCTTCTTTGGTGTACCGGAAGGTGAAGTCAATTTCGACATCTTCAAAGACAATGTCCACCTTCGGCCACGACATTGTAACATACGTACAGTTCCTAGAGTCTTGACGTCGTTATGACCGGGATAGTCCAGCTCCCAGTCTTCATGTTCTGGCGCCACGTACCCAATGTTGACTTCAGCACATTCAGGAGGGATCTCGTGCGCTTCAGCACATTCAGCCTGTACTTCCTTAACCCGACGCTTCTTGCTTCGTGCTTCGTCCCTCGGGTTGAAATTAGGATCATCTTCCTCCTCGGTACGTTTCCTTCTACCCTTACACGGGCTATACGAGGCTCCGCTTGGGAACTGGGAAGTACTAGAGCTGCTGGCGGAGCTAAGCGACTCCCATTCAAGCTGACCTTGAGGCTGGTCTTGTTCATTCACCATTTCAAGCTACAAATATATAGTGCATTACTACTAGTATATAGGATGAGTAGACAAGCGTAATTCAAAAATGCAGAAAGAGAGAAATGAAAAGATTGGCTCAGATATAGCCCCCCTTGTGATCATGCACATCGCTTCTAAACTGGTTGCTTTGTACAAGCCGTCCTAGTTTAGAAGCTTCCAAGTAGGGGGACATTCAATCATCATAGCCGCTGCCTCAGCCCCAATAAGTTCATGTCATTGCATATATGCCACTGCCTCAGCACTAATGGTTTCACATCATTGCATATATGTTCAAAACAACAGCCCCATGCCAAGCTTTAAAAATAGTAGTAGAGTTTAAGCATCACAGGTAGCCAAGAGTTTAAGCAAGATAATTGGACAGTCAACAGTAAGTAGAGGATGAGAATAGGGACCAACAACATTAGGGATCCAAACCAACAGCCAACAGCACTAGATCAAAGTTTTAACAGCCCCAACACTAAAAGTGCCAACAAATATATGGTTGACAGTAGCATATAGAATGAGACATTGTCCAAGTCTAGACAGTAATAGGGTACCAAATAGATAGCAAATAGGTACAGATCAAAGCTATTACTGGGCATGTCCAAATTACAGAGCATCTAAGGCAACATCTCAAATAGGTAAGGTAAATAGGGAGCCAACAGCAACAACGACATCTCAAAATTGACAGCAAGTAGAGAAATTAGGCCCCAATAGAATGAGTATATCTCCAGCCAACAACAAATAGGACAAGCAAAGACAAATGCATAGGAGGCAACTAAATCACAAAAGAAAAAAAAAATAGAGATGGGCACTAGCTCGGTTTATCCAAACATTCTAATGGGACAAAGTGCAATATTATCAACTTGACATATAGCCTTGACATATAGCAATTGAAAAATAGAGGCAAAAACATTGACAAATTACAGAGCTAGCTAAGGCAGCAAGCTATCATCTCATTTTTAAATTGGAATATATGTCATGAGAAATCAAAGTCCACTGCATATAGGAATTCAAATTAGAAGATGTCCAAATTACACTAGCCAAGAAATATAGTGTCATCAGTTTTGAGAGAAATCAAAAACAAATATGCTCGGATTATCCAATTTTGCATCACGGTGGTGGCGGATACACTCAAATGCTTTCGAGATTATCCACTATCACATCACAAAAGAAAGGGCACATACGACATTGTTGGTATTTTTAACGCACACAGATAAATCCATAGCGCACGCGGAAGTACCGTTGTAGCTTTCACCGGAAGTATTCGGGGTATCGATTTCCACGGGAACGTGAAGTGACTAGAAAGGAACAAGATCGTCCAAAGAAATGGTAGAAAGAATATTTTTGGTGGAAGAGGGGGTTCTCTAAGGTTTTTTCAAGATTACTAAATACCAAGGTTCAGGCTTACTAGACCCTACTTACTTCGAGCAGCAGAACCTTTCCGATTCTCGAAGAGACTGGAAACGATAATCGGGGTCGTCGAGCCGCCAAAAGCTCTACGAAAACACCAACCCGTGCGTGGTGGACTACAAAGGCCTGATCGAGCTGTCACCCCGGGGCTACCACAACTATTCCGTAGGTTTGGGCGCAACTCGGGTAATACACTAGCCTAGACACCACGCCCACGCTAATGATCACTAAACTAGCCCGATCCTCGGACTAGAGCACTTTCGGTCGAAAGCGGAGTTCCAAAAAGTAAAATAAAGCAATACTAAATTAAGTCAAATAATAAACTTGGAAATACCACAAGATAACACGGACGTTACTCAAATTGAGTCGGCTCCGTAGAGGTACAAAAAGTTGAGGCGAAACCGACACACCCGGCTTCTCCTCTTCTCTTCTCCTCTCACTCTCTTCCTCTTTTCTAAGTATACAACTAGGTGAGAGCCACCTAGAGGGACACTACTACTTGATAAAATGTGGAAGTGATGCTCACAATGTAGAATGGTGTGTATTACAAGTGAGGGGGTGTCTCTCTTTATATAGTGGAGAGGAGGAGTGAATGGAGGGCTCTCCTTGCTTCGAGGTCTTCTTGGCGGGAACGAAACTTTGCACCGCATGCAACCGCCAGCGTGAAGACCGGTCCAAACCGCTAGAGAAAGGGCGGCAAATTTTGGCAAAAAATTTGCGCCGGCCGCCCGCCGGCCGGCCCCCGGGTAGCGGCCTCCCGCCCCGCCTCTCCTCGTATGCGCTGTTTTGTCCTTCAAATGTTGGGCCTATGATGGTGCATGGGCCAAATTGTGCGCTGGGTTTGGTCCTCTTGATTGATCTACTCCTTGGCGTCTTTTATTCAATACGCTTTCTAATTTATTTGGCGACTTTGTACTGTTTCCACTCTTATACCCGCAAAACATAATTTCTACGAATACAAGTGGAACTAGGTTAGAAGTAAAGGTATATGTAACATAAGTTTGCTCCTTTCTCGTGAATTGGATAAAGGTTGGCGGTATAATATACTTGATAATGACCGCCAACAAGTTCCCCTAAGCAACCTTTGCTCGTCCCGAGCAAATAGCTAAGTGTTTGGTTGTTGATCGGGAGTTGCTACAATGCCGCGATATATTTCAAAATGTACCATGCTCATAATAAAGTATTCTTCCATTGTTTAAATAAATTGGCATTTTTATCTATCCTTGTTTACTTAAATCATATGGGGCTTATAACATTCTCCAAACTCTTGGGTTATTGCAAGATAGAACGGTTTTCATAGAAACACTAGTCATTCATTCTTTGATTGATCATTCATGCGGAGATTTTAAGTAATGATTCCTTAAATCATCTCGTGTGCAAACCATAAGGAGAAACAAGTCATAAGCCTTGATCAAGATGTGCAAGTGAAATTTTATTTCTTTTTGATAAGGTATGGGCTAGCTCTTATTTCTTTTTTTCGAGAAGTGGGCTCTACTAAGCCCTCGGACACTTGTCCATTCTTCTCTCTCTTCTTTTTTTTTTTTTTTTTAGAGGCGGGTATCGAAGTACCCATTGTTTTATTTTTTTTATTAATAACACACGTCCATTTTTTCTAGCTTAGCCCATAACCTATTTTTGCCAATGTGAATGTGAATTTTGATCAAAAGCGTATGACAGGTGTCTCACATAGGCTATCATGAGAATTTTGATCATTAAGGAATTTTGGAAATTATTCTCCTAATGATGAATCTCTCTTAGAACAAAATCATAGTAGATTCTATTTTTACCATATCATATCCGACAATAGCTTAGAGAAGAATCATGTGTTTGCATACCCACAAATCATTAAGTTTTAGGACAAGACAAGTTAAGCCAATAAACTTAAACATTGGGGAATACAATGTTATGAACTAGGTGCAAATTGAACTATAGACAGAGCAACTATTCATCATTTCAACTTCGAGAGAAATTAAGCATCCTTATACTACATATTGGAGTGGAATCATATTTTTGTTCTTTTCATTTTTTTTTAAAGGAAATGAAAATGAAAAACTAAGAGATAAAATAAAATGATAGGGAGGTAGGTACTTACCTCCGTGGGGTCCTCCCCAAGCTAGCCGATGGCCTATGGGTTAGGGGGTAGTACCCCATGTGGCGCCCAACGCCAATCGTGCCTCGTGCTCTCGCCTACTCTCGTTCCGCCTCCTCCGCTGGTGTTGCGTGCTAGCTGATGGCGTTGATCGAAACCGAAGTTTCGTATATGCTCTTCCACCGCCTCATGATGCGGTTTGGCGCTTTATATTCTTCAATGGGATGTTGCATACCCCCACACTTCTTTTTGTGCTATATCTGTATTTATTCAAAGACAAAAACAAGTGAAAATAACAGGGGACTCTTCTAGTGGAAAAACACCGTAGAGTCGATATTTATTTGATTAATGAATTATTCTAGACTCTATGTTATTTTTATTTTATTTTTATTTTTATTTTTATTATTTTTTTGAAAAAACAATTTTATTGAAGGTAAATCACATAAGGACGAGTTATCTCCCGTAAGTGCTTTGTTTAAAGACTAAAGCTCGCCCCTTGGGAAACCTTTTAAATTTGAAACCAATGTTGGTGAAGTGGTTTCCCTTCCAACACCAACCTTTGAGTGTCGATCCTCAAACTCATGCCGAGATACCATGAAATTTGCAAAATTTATGGTAGACAAAAGCATCTACAATAACCCTTTCAAAATTTTATGAACAGAGAGAAGAAGGGGTTGTAGATCATGGTGAAGATGGTCGAGTTATGGATCGACTTCGGGAGATTTTTCATATGAGCATGGATTGGATGGGACATTTCGAATGTAACTTCCATGTTCGTTGATGAAATATCCTATTTGTGGGGAGCACTTTCTTTTTCATGACAGATCAAGTTATCCGCAAAATATGGATCAAAAAATTATTATTGGGAGACTGCCTCACGCTCTCCCCGGTTGATGATCGGGAATGAATTCCGATGAGACATCGTGTGTGGGTATAGGGGAGAAGGTGTAAAAATGTCTTCTATATGAATTGGTTCACCCTCTATGTGTTGTGAGTGTTCTTGATGTCTCATATAGGAATTCGAGGTATATGATGATTACGATCCGGGAATTTCTAAAGCATTCCAAAATCATCATCAAGGAAATGGTCATCCTCGAATTCAAAGGGACATGCATAAGGATGGGATTCATCATCCCAAGAAGTGTGATTGCATGTTCCCTTAACGGAGGTTCCTCGACAACCAAATTATGAGAAGAATTTGAAGGAACTTCAAATTCGGTTGTAAGTGCCTCCTTTTGTTGGTCGGGGCTTGACTCTATTGGATCTTCCTCGAAACTCGTCATATATACCAAAGTATGGGGTGTTTTCTAAGATCTTCTCTAGAATGGCTTTCCCCTCACTAATGGATTTATGCACAAATGAGCCTCTAGAAGAGAGGTCAAGTTGGAGAGCATCCTCCTTGCTAAGACCAAGATAGAAGTGGCAAAGAATGACTTGGTCCGGCAAAGAAAAAGGTCCGGGCTTTGTATTTATAAGACTTAGTAACTTTGGCCCAGATGCTCCTAGAGTCTCCTTCTCTTTTTGTTTAAATCTGAGAATTTCTATTCGAAGGCGCGACTTCGAATCGGGGAAGAAAGCAAGACAAAATTTGTCTCGAAGTTCAACCCGGTTCAGTGAACACCTCCTACGGTATGAGCATACCATTGTTTCGCTCTTCCCAAAAGGGAGAATGGAAACAGCTTCCATTTAATGGTCTCCTGTGTCATGCCGGATAAAATGAGGCAAGAACACAGTGCTCAATTCCCGAAGGTGGCTATATGGATTTTCATTATCGTGCCCGGAGAAGAAGTTGGTCCCGAACCATGGCTATGAAAGTGGGGCTAATTTCAAAGCCATTTGTAAGAATCGGATGGGATGATGGTGGAGGCTCCAACGAATCGCCCTTTGGAGCCGAATGTTTATAGATAGGCGTTGAGTCCATGTGGTTGTGGTGATGGTGGTGGTAAGGTGCATAAAAAATGGTGGTAAAAATAAAAAGATACACGGACGACATGGTTCGATCCTAGAACGACTACCGTTCCCCAAGAACGGCGCCGAAAAGCTTGCTTTGGTATTTTTTAACGCACACGCGTATAAATCCACAAGCGCACGGAAGTACCGTTGTAGCTTTCACCCGGAAGTATTCAGGGTATCGATTTCCACGGGGAACGTGAAGTGACTAGAAAGGAACAAGATCGTCCAAAGAAATGGTAGAAAGAGTATTTTTGGTGGAAGAGAGGGGTTCTCTAAGGCTTTCCCAAGATTACTAAATACCAAGGTTCAGGCTTACTAGACCCTACTTACTTTAGAGCAGCGGAACCTTTCCAATTCTTGAAGAGACTGGGAAACGGTAATCGGGGTCAGGCCGCCAAAAGCTCTGCGAAAAAACACCAACCCGCACGTGGTGGACTACAAAGGCCTGATCGAGCTGTCACCCCCGGGGCTACCACAACTATTCCGTAGGTTTGGGCGCAAACTCGGGGTAATACACTAGCCTAGACACCACGTCCACGCTAATGATCACTAGACTAGCCCTGGATCCCGGACTAGAGCACTCGGTCGAAGCCGGAGTTCCAAGAAGTAAAATAAAGCAATACTGAATTAAGTCAAATAATAAACTTGGAAATACCACAAGATAACCTGGGCGTTACTCAAATTGAGTCGGCTCCGTAGAGGTACAAAAGTTGAGGCGAAACCGACACACCTGGCTTCTCCTCTTCTCTTCTCCTCTCACTCTCTTCCTCTTTTTCTAAGTATACAACTAGGTGAGAGCCACCTAGAGGGACACTACTACTTGATAAAATGTGGAAGTGATGCTCACAATGTAGAATGGTGTGTATTACAAGTGAGGGGGTGTCTCTCTTTATATAGTGGAGAGGAGGAGTGAATGGAGGGCTCTCCTTGCTTCGAGGTCTTCTTGGCGGGAGCGAAACTTTGCACCGCATGCAACCGCCCAGCGTGAAGACCGGGTCCAAACCGCTAGAGAAAGGGCGGCAAATTTTTGGCAAAAATTTTAGCCGCCGCCCCCGCGCCCGGCCCCCGGGGCTGGCCTCCGGCCCCGGCCCCGGCCTTCTCTGTTGCGTTTTGTCCTTCAAATGTTGGGCCTATGATGGTGCATGGGCCAAATTGTGCTTGGGGGGTTTGGTCCTCTTGATTGATCTACTCCTTGGCGTCTTTTATTCAATACGCTTTCTAATTTATTTGGCGACTTTGTACTGTTTCCACTCTTATACCCGCAAAACATAATTTCTACGAATACAAGTGGAACTAGGTTAGAAGTAAAGGTATATGTAACATAAGTTTGCTCCTTTCTCGTGAATTGGATAAAGGTTGGCGGTATAATATACTCGATAATGACCGCCAACAGACGCTAATTTTCTCAATTAATTCGGATTGGGTTGCATCACAGTGTGCAAAAATTCGAACGTACATATAACCAAAATTCTCGTGGGTTGCATCACGGTGCAAAATTGGCAACAATGAAATTTCAAACCTCGCCTCAATGGATCTAGATGCGCAGTTGAGGAGAAGATGGAGTATCGGCACGCCCGCGGACAGCACCACCGGAGGAGAACAAGATGGAGCAGTGGACGGGGACAAAAGACCACGGCACCACGGGACAGCACCGCGGCAGACCACGGACGAGCACGAGGCAAAGAAGACGCGAGCTCCACGAGCGCAGTGGGTCGGAGTTAGGTTCCGCGAAAGGACGGGGGCGGCACCACGGGCGATCGGGGGCGGGCACCACAGGCACCACGCACCACGGCGACGGGGGACGGCACCACCACGCACCACGGCGGGATGGAGACGGGCGCAATGACGACGGCGGCGGCGTTAGGGTTTCCGGACGGGCGAGTAGAGGAGAGGATGACGGGGCGAGGACGGAGGCGCGGAGGGGGGCGGACGGGGCGGGACAGGGCGCGCTGGGGCGGGGGGCGAGGCGGTGGCGGCGGCGGCGGCGGCGGCGGGGTGAAAATTCGCAGCCCTTCGGGTCGTTTGGAAACGGCTCGAGGACTTAGAGTTTCCTAGAGCTAGGGCCGTTGCTTTTTATAGTCGATATGTTTTTCGCGTGGCGGGCGCGATGGGATGCCCGCCACGCAAATATTAACCGTGGGCGCGATTGGGATGCCCGCCACGGTTAATGCTTTGCGTGGCATATATGTAAGGACGCCCGCCGCTGTAATAATTTGAGACAAAATTGAGAAATATTCTGCAAAATTGTTATAAATTGTTAAAAATTGTTATAAATTGTTAAAAATTGTTATAAATTGAGATCAATTCCGATAATATATCAAAAATATTCTGATACAATTTGAAATTTTTTACACTTTCGGTATATATAGGGATGCTTTATAGTTCCCAACACATATCCATTTATATAGGGATGCTACGAGGAAGAGGATGCTTTCGTGTATGCGTAACGAGAATATGTCATTATTAGAAACTTGTAACACCCTAAATTTTGGCTCTTTTTAAATAGTTTTAAATTGACTTAAATGTGAATTTTTTTGTGTTCATGAAATGTAGGAAAATTAATAATTTTGTTTATTAAATTAAAATTTATCATAGGCTTAGGAACATGGTTGGAGCATTCATGCTGGTGCATTTACATTTTTGTGATGACTGGTTTTGTTTAGATTTAAAAAAGGATTTCAAAATCATTTGGAAAAGCATTTTTAAAATCATTTTAAATAAAACAAAAAGGTATTCTTTTTATTCCTTTTATCCTTTCATCAACTCAGCCCGGCCTGCTATCTGGTCCCTTCTCTCTAGTTCACAATTGAATATCCTTTCCTTTTACTTATTTCTTTTGTTCCTCGCGCCGTGCTCGAGCCGGACTCGACCGAGCGAAGGAAATCCATCGTCGCGCTGGCTTTAGCGTGATGTCCACGCATCCCTTACCTTTCCTGTTTGGCTGACACGCAGGACACGCAGCACAGCCATCATCTTCCTCACGAAGGAAACTAAGCTGCTGCAGTTTTCCTTCGTCCAACCGCCCGTATCCCCTCGATCTGTTTTCTTTCCATCCTTGGAGCACCTTTGGCCTATATAAGCTGCACCACGCCCTGTCAGCCCTTCCAATCTTCTCGCAACAGCCGCAGCGCCCGGAGCTCTCGTGCCGCCGCCGCGTCCAATTGTTGCCACAGCACGTAACCGCTGCAAAACCTTAGCCCTAGCTTTATGTGCGCTATCGTTTTTGCATCTCGCCGAGAAAGGACAGGGCCGTGTCTGCCTTCGGCTGCATCACTGCTACCTCCAAACTCGAAAACACAGCAGCCGCAGAATCCCTAGCCGCCATTAGAACTCCGCCGCCGAGCGCGACTTCGCTGTTCTATCGTCACATCTCCACTGTAAGCTTCGTTGCCGAGCTTTGCGTTGACCTTGCGAAGTCATCAGTTCCATTTGTTTTCGTCTTTGCATCTCAGTTTGCTAACACCGGATCGCCGGACGTTGCAGCGTCACCGACGTCAGTCATCCGAACTGTGCATTGTCTTCAGTTCGCCTCGCATCATCTTCGATCAAGCCCAATTCGCCGAACCCCGTGACCTGGAACCGTCGTCATCCCACAGAAGAGGATCCATCTTGTTTCGCGGCCGGCAGATTAATCTGTTCCATGTGTTTTTGGAGCCACTTTTCCCGGCAGATTAATCATGTGTTTTTGCCCAACGTCATCATGTGCCCAACGTACCCGTAGAAGATGGGTACATACACACCCTCTGCATGCTCGTAACTAGCTATTCCAAGATGAATTTAGCTTCTTGATACTTCACGTAATGCATGACCTGCACATGTTTCTTGCCGTTTTCCTTCACAAAACAAAATCGGAAAATTTAGGGTAGCTGTACACATACGTGCATCATCACCATAAGCCAAAGTGCAGCAGATCGACCTAGAAGCCCGGCCGTGCGTTTAAGTGTGCAGTCTTGCTAGCTTGATGGCATCAGCATGATGTCAGCATGACATGGCTATGATTTATGGCCGTTTTCCTATATAAAAATAATTCCAGAAATACTACACAAAATACCTCTCCAATGATTAAACCTTTGGTGTATACGTATGTATCTTTTATTCCATTGACAAATCAATTCCACTATATCCTTCATGTTTATCTCGGCAATGATCTCTGATTGATGTTGCCATGTTTCTTTTCCTTTCCATCACAAATCATTTTATATTTAATTTATTATTTTATTCTTGTGAGACTCGTAAATTCCGTATCTTCTCCGTTCTAGCCCCGTTTTCGGTGATCCTTACGTCTGTGTGATCGTAGTGACGTGTCGAGTAGTTTTATAAGCTTTTCAACTTGATTTTCTATTATTGGTGTACTGTTCTAATTATAGTTTTGTTTGCTATACATGATTGGCTCCATATGCTTGTGTGTTGTTGCTTGGAGTCAAGTAGACGGTGAGCCCTTACGCTGGTGATCAAGAAGAAGTTTGTGATCAAGAAAGGGGTTGACTTGGAAGCTTTGGACTTGAAGATGGATGTCTAAATAAGGCAAGTATAGTTTTGGGATATGCTAGCTTAAACTATGATCATATGACTTGAATGATGTTTATGCAATGAACTTTAAACATGACAATAAGCAACATGTGGACTTGTCTGCAAGTGATAATCCGGGATATACAGTACAACTATGGGGGTCACATGGCTCTGGCTTTAGTCGTTCAGGGGATAGTGTTTACTTGTGTCGGTGGTTACCGAAACGGAAGAGAATGGGTTGTAGCCCTATCGCTATCCGGCATATTTAGATAACCCCTTTGAAAGGCTTTATATGGTTTTCTCTGGCCCTGAAAACCATGATCCGTAGTGAAAGTGTACACCTCTGCGCAGAGTTAAAAACTGTTATAACAGCCGTGTTCGCGGTCATGAGCGGCCTTGGAACTTTTGCATTAAAGATGATGACCTATGCTTGTTTAATAGTTCATAATTTATCGTTTTTGCTCTACATTATTATGTTATAGTGATCATGGGTTTTGGGGTAGATATTGCCTAGCTATATTTGCGGAGTTCGACATGGACTCACTCTTGCTATTCCCCCACACCTCAGGAAGAAGTTAGGCTTGTGATCAACCAGTCAGTCGGTCCCTGTGGTGCCTACATCAGAAGAACAAAGAGTCTTTCCGTTGTCTGCTAGCTGAGGTTATTTGCTTTTATATTACGTTCGTTATTTTTCAAGCATTGTGAATTGATTACCATTCATTTGTAGCTATATGTGGGATTTGACTTCCAGGGCTCACATATGGTGTTCATTCGGTTTTGTTCTTAAAACCGAGTGTTACAAATTGGTATCAGCTCCATGCTGACTGTAGGACGCAAGCCTAGTTAGAATTGGACACATCCTAAGTATAAGAGTCAACTAGAGTTTGGCAGAAATAAGGAAAATCATGAGGAAGCTCTTGAGGAGATTAATGAGTGGAGAAGTCATGCTGGACTACCAAGGATCAACGGAGTAGAGGGGTGTTCCGACCATCCACCTGCAAAAGGTGTACCTGGGATGTCACTATAATCACACCATGTTTAAGTAGGAATTTATGCCCTTATGCAACAAAACGTTAGTAGCGAAAGTTGAGTCTGTGTGGTTGTGAACTTGAAATGTTTAGTTGCTTTGTGCTTATGATTAATGTTTGGTTTGGATCTTTGTATTGAGTGCAATGATCTTGTTGGTTTGCCCACAAGTTCATTTAGTTCATAGGCCTAAGGTATAAGGTTTAGTGTAATAAATAGTTGGGTTGGTTCTCTTGTTTCTATCCCATCCTGTCTTTTCGTAGCAATCTGTCTTCTTTGGCTTATACCTCTATCCTTGGACGACCAAAAATCATGGAAAAATTCTGGACAAAAGTAGACTTCCATACCTTTCTCTGAGCGCAAGAATCACCTCCATATCGAATCTGGTTTGAGAGTTATAAAAATCACAAGATGATGCTACTGTGCTGTCAGAAATCTGGAACAGATTCAATTGTGTGTTGTTTTCGACCAACATAAGTGTCGAATCTGGAGAAGAGTTCTATAAGGGAGTTGTAGAGAATTTCATAAGCTTTCCAGCGGTATAAAGCATGACCTTATTGGACTAACAGAACTCAAATTATTGATGTTTTACGGAGCTGCTATTTTTCTACTCGCGAGGAGTTTCACATTTCTTATTATTGTTTATGCAATTGAATTTCTTTTGGAAGTCATTAGACCATTAAGATGGATGATTCGCTGAGGAGAATGTTTAAGCTACCTTTGTTGGTCCCCTAGTAATCGTTTCTTAAGGGGGGTAGCCATGCTGAAGAAGTTACAAGATGAAGATTGGTATATTTTAGTTCTTCACTCGGAAGCATATGCTATCTTATGGTTGAGATATCAACATTGAGCACATGCATCTTTCACTCAAGGTTGATGACGGATGGATCGTCTACAAGGAGCTTGTGTGCTTGACATGATTGGATTATGTCTCAAGCTATCACAACACTTTGGAATTCTACTTACAATTCAAGACAAGTTAGCAATGATGATAAGAGTGTGCTGCATGTTGGACTTCTCTATAGTTGTTCTATGATGAATTTGGAAACTCCAATACTTACAACAAGCATCATGGTGAGTAAGTTTGAAGGAAGATCCTTTCTTAGGTATGACATCTCTAATAGTGGATTGCATGGAGAACTCTAGAGTGAGGTGTTGAGTTGAAGCTGTCCAAGTATGCAAGATTGTTTCCTTCGAATGAGATGATTCTATTGGAAGTTGAAGAAAGGTTTACCCAAGTCTCTCAAGATGTTACTACAAGAGAGGATATTAAGTGGTGCTTGGATGTCAAGTCGAATATGAAACATGTGGATTTGGAGGTATTATTCTATTGGTCACCAGTGCAGCAGTTACACATTTTATAAGTGACGTCTACATGGGTGGTAAGAATTCACAGGACATACTAAGTTGGTATTGAGTTGCATGTTCTAGTTGGATTGTCAAGAGTGATGACTTACGAAAGGTGCTACCATCTAGAGGTGTAGAAGTTGTTGCCGATGCCCCTAGAGAAGAAGAGTTATGCTATGAAGGTTAAGACAACTCCACGGGGCAAAAGTTTAGATTCAAGGATTGAGCAACCAATGTTTTGAAGTTGGAGGAATAGTCTACTATAGGATAAAAGCTTCACAAAGGACTTCTTCACTAAGTTGGTTTAAGCACGTGATATCATTTTTGGATTGGAGTGACCATAGATACATGACATGGAATTATATTGTCGTCTAGATGAGGCATATGTCATTGTTGGTATTCTTAGTTGAGCAACTATGCTAATGGAGAACATATAACACCAAAACATGCAGGGCAATATGCAGAATATGAGAGTTGAGCAGCTCAACCATAGCAAGGGTACTAATAGTTGGAACTTTGGAATGGAACCTACATTGGATCAAGAGAGTCATGTGGGTCAATTGGAAGGTCCTTAATATGGTTAAGGTGCTTAAAAGGTTACGAAAGCTACTCCCTAGTTACCCCTGGTCAATCATATCTTAAGGGGGGTAGTGCCTTAATCTCACATGCATGTTTCTCTTGACTTATCTGAAGGTCATGAGTTGTCTCTAAGTTGTGAGTTTGTTTATTTCTTGGATTATCACAAGTTTATATGACCATCTATCCTTATCAAGGCTATCGATGTTGACCACCAGATGGTAGGAACTAGAGGAGAGTATACGAAGTGGGAGGTTGGTTAGTGCGGAGTAGAAACAGACAAAGCAGAATATGTTGAGGCCTAAGATGTTGTAGTTTGGAATTGTCGGGGACAAGGAATTGTTAGACGCTTAATCTCAAAAGGGTCATAAAAAAAAACATCAGTGTGAAGAGTGTTCTAGCATCTGTTGCAACCATGCATCTAAGGTTACTAAAAAGGTAACAAGTGTGCTAACAATTGGATGTTACTAGGAGTTGGATGGAGTCACTCAGAGTTGTTCAATTACCTACCTGGAATAAGTTAGCAAGTTATTTGGGGTAAGATTATCAGGACAGGAAAAGCAAGGCAACATCATTACCGAGAAAATGGAATTACTCAAGTAGCGGCAAGGAATTGCAGACGGAGTATACCTCAATCTCTTCGATCTTTATCTTCCGAATCTCGGGACGAGATTCATCTTAAGGGGGGTAGATTTGTAACACCCTAAATTTTGGCTCTTTTTAAATAGTTTTAAATTGACTTAAATGTGAATTTTTGTGTTCATGAAATGTAGGAAAATTAATAATTTTGTTTATTAAATTAAAATTTATCATAGGCTTAGGAACATGGTTGGAGCATTCATGCTGGTGCATTTACATTTTTGTGATGACTGGTTTTGTTTAGATTTAAAAAAAGGATTTCAAAATCATTTGGAAAAGCATTTTTAAAATCATTTTAAATAAAACAAAAAGGTATTCTTTTATTCCTTTTATCCTTTCATCAACTCAGCCCGGCCTGCTATCTGGTCCCTTCTCTCTAGTTCACAATTGAATATCCTTTCCTTTTACTTATTTCTTTTGTTCCTCGCGCCGTGCTCGAGCCGGACTCGACCGAGCGAAGGAAATCCATCGTCGCGCTGGCTTTGGCGTGATGTCCACGCATCCCTTACCTTTCCTGTTTGGCTGACACGCAGGACACGCAGCACAGCCATCATCTTCCTCACGAAGGAAACTAAGCTGCTGCAGTTTTCCTTCGTCCAACCGCCCGTATCCCCTCGATCTGTTTTCTTTCCATCCTTGGAGCACCTTTGGCCTATATAAGCTGCACCACGCCCTGTCAGCCCTTCCAATCTTCTCGCAACAGCCGCAGCGCCCGGAGCTCTCGTGCCGCCGCCGCGTCCAATTGTTGCCACAGCACGTAACCGCTGCAAAACCTTAGCCCTAGCTTTATGTGCGCTATCGTTTTTGCATCTCGCCGAGAAAGGACAGGGCCGTGTCTGCCTTCGGCTGCATCACTGCTACCTCAAACTCGAAAACACAGCAGCCGCAGAATCCTAGCCGCCATTAGAACTCCGCCGCCGAGCGCGACTTCGCTGTTCTATCGTCACATCTCCACTGTAAGCTTCGTTGCCGAGCTTTGCGTTGACCTTGCGAAGTCATCAGTTCCATTTGTTTTCGTCTTTGCATCTCAGTTTGCTAACACCGGATCGCCGGACGTTGCAGCGTCACCGACGTCAGTCATCCGAACTGTGCATTGTCTTCAGTTCGCCTCGCATCATCTTCGATCAAGCCCAATTCGCCGAACCTCGTGACCTGGAAGCCGTCGTCATCCCACAGATCAAGCTCCAGGATCTCATCTTTCCTTCCCAGTCGCGACAAAGAAGACCCAGGGTGAGATCACCGTGTCCCCTCTTTCCCATGCTTTCCCTGCGCCGTTTTACTAATCTGCGGCGAGTTCCATGTAGTTGGCAATGGAGCCACTGTTTCCGGCCGGCAGATTAATCTGTTATGTGTTTTTGCTTTCCAAGTCATCATGTGCCCAACGTACCCGTAGCTAAGATGGGTACATACACACCCTCTGCATGCTCGTAACTAGCTATTCCAAGATGAATTTAGCTTCTTGATACTTCACGTAATGCATGACCTGCACATGTTTCTTGCCGTTTTCCTTCACAAAACAAAATCGGAAAATTTAGGGTAGCTGTACACATACGTGCATCATCACCATAAGCCAAAGTGCAGCAGATCGACCTAGAAGCCCGGCCGTGCGTTTAAGTGCAGTCTTGCTAGCTTGATGGCATCAGCATGATGTCAGCATGACATGGCTATGATTTATGGCCGTTTTCCTATATAAAAATAATTCCAGAAATACTACACAAAATACCTCTCCAATGATTAAACCTTTGGTGTATACGTATGTATCTTTTATTCCATTGACAAATCAATTCCACTATATCCTTCATGTTTATCTCGGCAATGATCTCTGATTGATGTTGCCATGTTTCTTTTCCTTTCCATCACAAATCATTTTATATTTAATTTATTATTTTATTCTTGTGAGACTCGTAAATTCCGTATCTTCTCCGTTCTAGCCCGTTTTCGGTGATCCTTACGTCGTGTGATCGTAGTGACGTGTCGAGTAGTTTTATAAGCTTTTCAACTTGATTTTCTATTATTGGTGTACTGTTCTAATTATAGTTTTGTTTGCTATACATGATTGGCTCCATATGCTTGTGTGTTGTTGCTTGGAGTCAAGTAGACGGTGAGCCCTTACGGTGGTGATCAAGAAGAAGTTTGTGATCAAGAAAGGGGTTGACTTGGAAGCTTTGGACTTGAAGATGGATGTCTAAATAAGGCAAGTATAGTTTTGGGATATGCTAGCTTAAACTATGATCATATGACTTGAATGATGTTTATGCAATGAACTTTAAACATGACAATAAGCAACATGTGGACTTGTCGCAAGTGATAATCCGGGATATACAAGTACAACTATGGGGGTCACATGGCTCGCTTTTTAGTCGTTCGGGGGATAGTGTTTACTTGTGTCGGTGGTTACCGAAACGGAAGAGAATGGGTTGTAGCCCTATCGCTATCCGGCATATTTAGATAACCCCTTTGAAAGGCTTTATATGGTTTTCTCTCGGCCCCGAAAACCATGACCCGTAGTGAAAGTGTACACCTCTCTGCGCAGTTAAAAACTGTTATAACAGCCGTGTTCGCGGTCATGAGCGGCCTTGGAACTTTTGCATTAAAGATGATGACCTATGCTTGTTTAATAGTTCATAATTTATCGTTTTTGCTCTACATTATTATGTTATAGTGATCATGGGTTTTGGGGTAGATATTGCCTAGCTATATTTGCGGAGTTCGACATGGACTCACTCTTGCTATTCCCCCACACCTCAGGAAGAAGTTAGGCTTGTGATCAACCAGTCAGTCGGTCCCTGTGGTGCCTACATCAGAAGAACAAAGAGTCTTTCCGTTGTCTGCTAGCTGAGGTTATTTGCTTTTATATTACGTTCGTTATTTTTCAAGCATTGTGAATTGATTACCATTCATTTGTAGCTATATGTGGGATTTGACTTCCAGGGCTCACATATGGTGTTCATTCGGTTTTGTTCTTAAAACCGAGTGTTACAAAAACTTTACATTTCCCAACACATATCCATTTATATACACCAAGTGTACATCTTGATGAGTACTTTCAACTTTGTATTCAAACTTTTTCGAAACTAGGTCGTTTAGTGGTCCGTTTGAAGCCCTAGACGTCGTTGATTCGAAAAGTCATGAATACGGAAACTTCATAACTCATCAAGACGGCATTTTTTACACATTCGAACTTTTCACGCCTTGAAATTTGAACTTTTCACGCCTCGAAATTTGAAATTTGAATTTTTTACACATTCGGACGACATTTTGAAGCCCCAGACGGCCAAGATTCAAAAAGTCATGAATACGGCAAGTTCATAACTCATCAAGATCTATATTTCATATATAGGTCATTTTTGCATACGAGAAAGTGTTACAAACGTGTAGTTCAAAAATCACTAGTCTCCCCTGTAGTTTCCGGAAACTCTGTGTGAGATATTTGTTTTTGGACTACTGTTTATATCAAAATAACTGCAATTACATATCATTTTGGTGCCGTGCATTGGTGGTCTTCTTCTTCGCCATCCGAGCGGGTCCATGGCATCATTTTAGTCTTGTCGGGATTGATTACGTCCTCCGGTGCCTTCATCTTTTTGGAAAATCTGAAAGAGGTGGAACTCATCATAGTTGTTGTATGTTTTCGGACTCGGACCCCATCGGCTCCCACGATCCGCTTTCCCCGCCACGACAATATGTCTATTTATGTTCTCAGCGTTCATGTAGTAGGCTACTTGTGCGGCATCCGATGCAAGCACCCACGATCATCTTTGTACCGGACACTTTGAAGGTTCACGGTGGTTAGCCCAAAATCGTCCACTAGAACGCCCCTGCTTGACCCATCGGGTAACGAAAAACGGTTACACGTAGGTTACCGCCATAGTCAAGTTCCCATATTTCTTCGACTTGTGCGAAGCATGTCATCTTCTCCCCTCGTCACGCCTGTTCCCGCCCACATATCGAACACCGCTGTTCTGTGATGCACTCTTCTTGTCCTTCTCTTTTGTGGGAACCCGTACCCATTGACATCATACCCTTGCCACGTGGTGACCCGCATGGACAGCCCCGACACAAGCTTCTTCACAGTCTCTGCATCATCTCCTGGGGGAATGTTCTGCTTTTGGAGCCACTAGAGGAAAGTGTTCTTGTGTTCCTTCTCTGCCCAATCCTTCGGACAGTTCTTGCGCTTCCTACTTGCACGGCGGAGCTCTTTGAGGTGCTTTTTAACGTATGTGTCCATGATCACCAATTGATGAAGGATGCTGTAGTGAGCATCTAGCACTTTTTCCCTATGTATGTCGGTGCATGCTTTTCGGCCCGAGCACCCCATCCCCGAGGTTCTTCCTTCATGTTGATGCACTGGAAGCCCAATAGCCCTCCCATCTTTTATGTACTTCATACACCAGTTCACGGCCTCGGCTTGTGTATGCCTCGATCATAGAGCCCTCCGGGTAAGCGGTTATGATTGAATCGATTGAGGGTAGACATTAGTCGCCGGTGGTCCACACGCTGTAGGTACACGGGTCCCAGCTGTTCGCCCCAGTGTATCGACTAAGCGCCACAAAGGCGGACAACCGGTCAAATTCTTATACTTGACGCCCGATATAGGATACGATGGTTGGGGCGGGCATCGAACTTCTTCACTTTCATCGCCACCGGGCGGATCAACTTCTTAGCACGATACGTATTAGCGGGGAACCTTGTTAGGCGTTGGATACGTGGAGGCCGGTTATGAGCTCATTGAAGCTAGTGTCGGACCAGCCATGACGAGACTTCAACATCGATAAATTCGGGTTAAAACTTCGGTGCCGTGCAACCCTTAGGGATCGTCTTTGTAAAGCGGATCAATTGCTTTTGCCGCTTCATCTGTTTGAAGTTCTCCAACCATCTCGGGCACCCAAACGCGAATGTCGCCCTCATCGAGTCGGTTGACCAAATCTTCAAAACCCGGACATCCTCGAAGTGTCATAGGATTCTCCCCTTTCGCCGTCCCCTCCACCACCACCACCGCCATCGTCATCATCGCCGACGTCGGCCGTGCTTTCGAATAAATCGATGGAATTGGACCGGCCGGTGGACTTTCGGTCTTGGATCGGTAGGGGACCGCTCGGTACCGGATCGACCGGTGGATCGGGGTGAAACTTCTTCGCCGTGAAAAGTCCGCACCAAATAGTCACCGACGAAGCCATGCATGATTAGGTGAGATCGCACCACGGTGTCATTGAACGCTTTGATTCTTGCATTTTGCGCAAGGACGGATAATCGGGCTCGTTGAATTATCTCGCCAGTCGCTTTGCTCGAGCAACAAACTTTTTTCACCTCATCATAGTATTTGTCATCAACCCTCCTCATCTCATACATCCAATTGGGCTCGGTGCCTCTCCATCCCTGTCTCCCTGCTCTTCCAAAAAGCTAAATGCCGTTACATAGTACTCAAACCAAAAAAATAAGAAGAAGTTCCACCATAGATCTAGATCTAGAGAAAGGCGCTTTTCTCTCTCCTCCATGGATGTAGATGTAGAGAGGGGATGAAAAAGAGGGAAAAGAAAGATGAAAAGAGGCATTTACCGACCAATTAGTGTCTTCTCCTCCCCAAATCAAAGTCAAATGTCCCAAATCAAAGTTTTTGTCAAAATTTGGGTCAAAACCTCCCCCCCTACAAGTTGGAAGAGGAAGATCCATGGAGAAGATGAAGGGCGGCCGCCCGCATTTTATAGGGTGGGCGATTTTATGCGGCGGGCGCCTTAATTTGCCCGCCACGCAAAAGAAGGAGCGTGGCGGGCGCACCCGCAACGCCCGCCACGCTTAATATATTTTGCGTGGCGGGGGCGCGTTGCCAAACGCCCGCCATGGTTAAGATCATCTTTTTTTGCGTGGCGGGCGCTCGCGCCACGCCAAAGTGTTGTCCCACCGGCGAGGCCGATCATTTCCGTGGTGGGTGGGAAATGTGCCCGCCACGGAAATGATCCGGCCCCTCGCCGAAAAATCAAATCGGTACTAGTGCGAAGACAAGTAACCACTTGCATATGATGATCTTCCCATCGTGATGAGCAATGCAGCTGTTTATGGCGGATATGCCATGGTACCTTTTACGCACCATTGTCCACGCGGCATCGCCGGACGCAGAGGGAAATGTTGAACGGCAATGTAATACCACCTCAAGCGTATGGGAACAATCAAATATAGAAAGATTGTGCCGTCACGGAAGACCACGCCGTAGGCGTGCTCCACCCACCAATTGGTCTCATGGTTAGTTGAAAAGGGTGGTAAAGGTGCAGCAGATCCAAAGGAGAGGATCGGTGAGGCCGCCGTAATGAGATATCGGTGAGGGTTAAGACGGCAAAGGCCGTCTACTAGGCTGATCTCCCACCTCGTGCAATCTTCTACCCATGTCTCGCTGGCGGTGCCGGTGCCATGGCGGGTCGAATTGGAAGAGGAGAAGAGGCAGCGAACCTTCCGGTGCTTGGTGGAGTCCGGGGTGCGAGCAGCCATGGCAGAACGCGGGATGGCACGGCGCCGGCGGAACCGTGTCGCGCCCGGGCTTGCACGCGGCGTGGAATCGGACGTAGTCGATGGCGGCGTGGAGGCGGTGCGAGATGTCGTGGAGGAGATCCAAAGGGAGGTCAGCCCATGGCCGCCACGCCAGCGTCGTCCGCCAGAGCTACCGGGCGGGCATCACGGATCCGTCCCAACAAGGGCGGCGGGGCTGCGTCGCGGTTGTCTTCTTGTTATCAAAAGTTAGATCGAGTTCCTTTTCCTAATGTGTCAAAACGGCTGGGCTGGGCTGATGGGATGGGATGGGATGGGATGGACTACTTGCTAGGCGTAGCTCAGGTTGAGGTTGACAATAACCACAACATACTCCATTAGTCTCAAAAATAAGGGCATGTTTGACCGAGAGCTCTAAATCAAAAAAAAAAAAAACACCCTCAACTCGACGAAATCCAAATCCACACAAAACTTAGATCAATCTCGAAGATCCACACAATCCATATAACACTTCCAGAGGTGATCTTCTAATTTCTTTCCTCACTTCTTGTCCCCTCACACGGTGCGCGCCCCCATGCCAACGGCGCACCTAGTGCCTCCCTCCTCCCATGGCACCTGCCTTTCCCAGTCCCCGCCGGCCTACCCCCCCCCTCCCCTCCCCTCCTCCGGCAAGCACCTTTCTCTCCTATTCTAACGGTAGCACATTTCTCCCTACGCGCCCAACCTATCTTGTCTATGCGCAAGACAAGCGAGGGTTGCATCCGGGTCGACGGGGATCGCACCCACGTGCATGGTCTATGGGGGGTCTCACACCATAGCCGCCATGGCCACGCACTATCCTGGACTAGGAAAAGCCCCTCAGAGTGCTAGCCACCGTGGTCATGGTTGTGCCCACAGGGATCACACCTATCTAACTAGTTGAGTGCGCCCCTAGAAACCTCACACCATGGCAGGGAGCGCCCGAGTCTAGCCTTCTACAACACGGGTGGAAGAATTTTTTTTAATTTTTAGACCCTATTTATGTTTTAATAATTACATATGAGTCTATCTCATAGTTGGAGCTCTATCCAATAGTTTGGTGTGAGGTAAGCTCAAGATATAGTTGCTCTATCGTGGAGCACCTAATCTAAAGCTATGTTTTCAAAGCTAGAGCCGTATGCGAATAGGCCTAAGTGTCACTATGCTATTCATGTCTGTTGATAGTGCTTAACGACATACTAAAATAGCTGCAGCGCCAATGACAAACACTATAAAAGCAATAACCCCAAACAGAGTGCTGGTGTTTATGTAATTACTTTGCCACTAATAAACTAGTCAAAGAGTGACATATACTTCTAGTAAAGACAGGTTGTCAGTCCATCTTGTGCAACTAGAAAGTATAAAATGGCATAGAATAATACGACTAGGTAGAAATAAATAAATATAGAGAATATAGAACAAGGCTTTGCAAGCGGACAGAATAATAAATACCATTGTAGCATTTTCCCTAGGAGTATCTAGAGTATCAAATTCACAAGGAAGACATAAAAACAATATATGTGTAGCACTAATAATATCCTTATATATAGAATAGCTATGAACCAATAATGATAATGCTTCTACTCAATAACAGGGTTCATGTCACTGTAAAGATAAATGATAAATATGATAAAGATATATATATTGAATAATAATAAACATAAATGCATGGATCAAGCCATATAAAATATAAGATAAAGATTCAATAGAATATTCTAGTCTAAGGACTCACATGGGGTAATATAAGAAAAAACTTACTAATGAGTAAATATCATCACATGCTATTACTAAACTCTAATTAGTGCAAACATCTAGGTATCATGGTTAGCATTACTACTTCATACCATACCCAAGGGCCATCAACTAGGAAGGATTCAATAATGAGATCTTCACCTTCTTTGCGACACCCGACTTACCATTCATTATACACGGAGGGAAGATTACAGAGAACTCAATAGGGTTGTTACCCCTACGATCTACTCCACGACTCGAAAGATATAGTCGGCATTTGCAGATATAACATATATAAGCACCACACTTACATAAGTTATAACACCTATCTTGCACGCTACAAGACGAGGGCTATACAATCCTAAGCATGAAATCCATAATAAATATCTAACTCTACTAGACATATTAAAGCAAGCAACAAACAATGCAATAGATAATATAAATAAGATAAAGAGCAATGCCCTAGATAAACTTGAGTAAATATATCAAAGAATATAAATAAGCCTATAGAACACCTTGGTAGAATATGAAGTTCAAGTCTTCCTAGACTTGGATCTCCTTCTAATCTACTACTATGTAGCTAATCTCTCTAGAACTAGAACTACTCTAAAGAACTAGGGTTTATGGCTCTGGACTTGATCTTTGGAACTCAGATCAACTGATCTTCAATACTGAATTAGGGTTTCGTGGGGTACCTCTGCCCTTGCTTATATAGCCCATAGGATGAATCTCGGCCCTTGGATCAAAATGACTTGATTGGACGACTTAGATCTACTCCTTAGTTCGGTTGTAGGAAGATTCTAGAAGCGGGACACGTGGCTCCACAGGGGGTGCCGCGTGGCTATATCAAGCCCGGCCCCACACCCCGACATGTGGGTCCCGGCTTTCGTGAGTTGTCTTCTTTTGTCCTTTAGGTCCCCTGGAAATTATACTAATCGCCTTGATTTGGTCCTTTTCTTCCGTTTTCTATTTCTCCTCTTTTTATCTATATTTTGTTTGTTTTCTAGAGTTCACCCGCAAAACTTAGTGTGCAATAAAACTCATGGAATTCATTAGTAAAAACCCTATCTTCATTATTCTTGTTCCCAAATATTATATTATCTCATAGTTAAAAGTTGACGTTATCAACCATCAACAATGTTGATCAAACTTTTAAATAAAGTTTCACTATATTTGTATAAAATATTTGCAACATTCGTGTCTCCAAATAAGTTTAGTGTCGATATAAATATCATGGCACCGTAAGGCATGGGGTTGAACAAGATCTAATAGTTGGAATGGCTCGTCCGACTCAGAGATAGGGCACACACTCCGCTGAACCATCAGGACATGGGTCTGATCTCGACCGACCATCGAGAGTCCCATCCAACTCGCCCAACTCTCAGGACATGGGCCAGGACTCGTCCGACCCCTAAATGGACGAATCTCATCTCACCCAAGCCGCATTATTACAAGTAGACCCTCGGGAGAGACGGACAACCCTCGGGCTATCCTCTTGCCCATTCCTACTCATCATGCAAAGGCAAAGGCACACACCGGGGTTTTCACTTCCTTTTCAACTACCCCGTATTGGTGCCGATCGGTGTCAAATCTTACCGCCCTATACTGAATCAGTAACAAACTAGACCACAGTCCTCAAAGAATCGACCCATAATGTGGCATAGGCAGCCACTATGCCACCTAACGGTCCTAACCCGCGAATGACCCACATCCGGTCATCCCCATGACCATCCCATTCCCTATAATGGGAAGGGGAGCCATACTCCGGTTAGTCGGGCAAAGACAAGGAAAAGTGGTGAAGGTTGTAGTTGACCTAATACACTACCTACACCCTGATCGATCAGAAGGTACAAGGGACAGTGGCTCGGCGCCACGATGCTACAAGACAAAGGCCTTGACCACCCCATGCTTTTGTTTTTCTCTTTCTTTTACTCCTTCCCTTTTTCTTTTCCTCCATAACATCCAGTATGTAACCTGGCTCTCCCCACTGTAAAAGGGGAGGAAGGGTTCCCTACGAAACCATCTTAGATCATCATTTGAGCACACATGAAGGTAGAAACACACATATACACACCAAAGACTTTTGAGTTTTCCCCCTCTCGATCGTTTATACACCCCTACTATAAAATAAAGCAAATCCACAAGCCTCACGCACACTGCTTAGACGTAGGGACGTCCCCGCTAGAGCCAGGGATACGTCCCTTGTGTCTTTTTTATTACCATCTAAGCTAGACGCCTAGCATTTCAATTAGTCGTAGGCGTTAGTTCAAAACATTGACATTTAGTATGAAAATAGATTCAATTATCTATCTAATAATGATATTGTTTATGTGATACAAATATTATTATTTGCTTGTATATATTTGATAAAGTTGAAAATGTTTGACTGCTCGGGAAGCAAGAATGACACTTATTTTTGGTCAAAGGGGATACTTAATGATCTATTTTATTATCATGTGTATTCCTCACCGAAAAAAGCGCGCTATAGCGCCAAATAGCGCTAATAGCGGCTAGACACTAGTAACGAAAAACTTTTATGGTGGCGGGCGTTTTTCGATTTTGGGTGGCGGGTGTCCACGCCCGCCACCCAACCGAGGTCACGCTGATTAATCGGGAGGACCGTGGCGGGCAAAAACGCCCGCCATGGTTAATCAGCCGTAAAACAAAAATAAAAATAAAAAACATTGATGAGCCCACCGGCCCATCCATGGGCCCGGCGAGCCCATCCGGCTTGATCGCGCCGCCCGGCTAACGCTCATCGGCCCGGCGTGGATCTGCCCCCCCTCCTGCGCCGCCGCCGGGTACCGCTCTCCTTGCGCCGCCGCCGTCGCCGCTGGATTCATGGTGGAGGAAGAGGCCGCCCACCGGATCGGTTGGGGAGGAGAGCGCAGCCGCCGGATCCATGGAGGACGAGGGCGGCGCCGCCGATCCGTTGGAGAAGAGAGGCGCCGCCGCTGAACCCTCTCGAGGAGGACTCGATCCACGGACCGACGCGCTTTCGATCCACGCCGCGTGAAAGACCGCCGCCGCCCCGCTAACCCGCTTCGAGGAGGACTCGATCCGCGGATCCCTTTCGATCTGTGCGTGAAGCCCGCCCCGCCGCTAAACCCGCTTGAAAACTTCGATCCGCGTCCGTGGAGGCCGCGGCCTCCGGCCGCTAAGGAAGCCCGCCGCCGTCGCCGCCGCCGCCGAGACTCGATCCATGCCGTGGAAGTGCCGCCGCCGTGGAGGCCGCGGTTGCCGTCGCCGCCGCCGAGGAAGCCGCCGCCGTGGAGGCCGCCGCCGCACACGCTGTGGATCTGTGGAGGCCGCCGCCGCACACGTTGTGGCTCACGGGTGGAGAAGGGAGGACCATGACGTCCGCGCGGAAGCGAAAGTGTCGGGAGGGAATCGGCCGAACACTATCACTTGTTTTTTTTTTTTTCTTTAGGGGAACCCTAGGACTTGTTATATACCGGACACGATATTGGGCCTCAAAACGATAACGGGCTGGGCCTGATTTTTAGGTGATGGGCCACATAATATGCCCGCCCATGGTAAATTGATTTTGCGTGGCGGGCACCTTAACACAACCGCCACGGGAAAATACACTATTTTCCGTGGCGGGCAATAAATGCCCGCCACGAAAAAAATAAAATTGGGTGTGGCGGAGCATTAACCGCGACAAGCAAACAAAGTGCTCGCCATGGTTAATATTTTCCGTTTCACGCAAAATCATTTTGTTACTAGTGAGAAGAACACAATGTCGTAATGCCAAATAGCGCGCTATAGCGCTCTAATAGCGTCGTTATTGCGGTTTGGCCAACCTCCCGCTAAATTCTATAGCTCGCAATTTTTTTCATGGGTATTCCTATAAAATGGGTTGTTTGATCCCACACAACTGCTTCCTACTTTCACCTTAACCCTAGCTTGCCACCATATCATACATGCACATTGCACACAAACCTATCCCTCACGACCGAAGTCCACTTGAATGGTCGTGTATCCAACTCAATTCATGTGTGTTGAGGTGACATATGGATCGTGGTGTATACTTGGACATCTAAACAAGACGTGAAATGTTTCTCCTAGTACACATTAATTAAGTAGTACTATCTTTGTTCCAAATTATAAGTGGTTTTGACTTTTTTTATTTATCTATTCTACTATATATCTAGACATATTATTACCATCTAACAAACTTGACTCCTTAACTTATCAGACTCTTACCAACTTGGACTCAATATGATAAGGACAACTTTTTTTGAGGCGAATATGATAATAGCTAAATATTACGGTAAAGCTGTAGTTGGAGTGTACGTCAATGGTGGGACGCTTGCTTCGTGGGCCTGCTACCAGCCCAAATAACCTGCTATCCTCGTACAAAATCAACCGCACTTCACGGCTTCTAAAGAAAAAAAAGTAGACCATAGACGATATTTGTCCACTTCGCCTCATCGGTCTCCACCGTCGCACCGGCGTGCTGCCTGCTCGCTGCGGCTGCTTGCACCACGTTACCATCTTGCGCAGCCGCCATCCACTCACCAGCAAGCCTCCTCGTCGCCACTTGAACCTTTTCGCTCGCCAGTGTTGCTAAGCCTCTGTTCCTTCCCTCCCGTATGGATCTAACGAGTAACGACACCCCCTCAACCACGTGCGACTTCGCTCAAGTCCGATGGCTTCCATGCCTTTCTCTCCCCACGCCTCATTAGATCTGGCTAGCGGACACGAGCAAGCTGCTAACCCTCCCCTACCCTGACCCGCATCGCCCTCCCCAAATCTGGAAATATCTCTCCTCTCCTCGACTGTCGGTGGGCATGATGGGGGCGTCAGGCATGCACCAACCATCGCCGCGCCGCAGAAGGTAAGCAGGGAAGGCCTGCATCCCCATCCACATTGTGTCCTCGGCGGGGAGGGGGAGGGTCCCGCCACCACCGCAGTTCCCCACCGGGTAGGTCTTGGCCATGCAAAGACACCAAGTAGACATGTTGCAAGAGTATGTTTCTTGTAGATGTTCCATCTAAATGTTGCAAGTGTTTCTCGTGGATGTTATAAAAATAGATCGGGATGTTGCATGTTTCATTAGTTGTAAACTTATGATGCAAGTGTCTATCCTCAATGTTTCATCTTTTTACACTTATTCTCAAGTAGTGTTTCATACGCATGTCTTAAGTGTTTCATTTGTTTTTTTTCTGCATGTTGCAATTGCTGTATCTAGAAGTTTCGAAAGTAGATCGGGATGTTGCATGTTGAAAGTGCTACATTTGGATGTTTAGAAAGTAGATTGAGATGTTGCCAATGCTTTACGATGGTGTTTCAATGGTATGCCCCGACTGTTTCATCTGTTTTAGTTACTACAAAAGTAGATCGGGTGTTTGAACATTGAAGTGGCATTAGGTTGACATAACCACCTACTTGGCTCACTTGCAAGCGTATGGGAGAGCTGGAGTGGGGAGGTGCGGGCAATAGGGGCAAGAAACGAGAATGGGCACAAATTGAGACATGCACGAGAAACGAAGCGACATGGGGCCACCAGATGAAGCATGTAGGGCGAACGGGCAGACCTAACTCTAGCGACATCTGAGCGCTAGCAGCTCCCTAAATAATGAGACAACAACAACAAAAACGGTGATAACGGCGACGGCACGGCTGCCCTAGTGCCCCAATCCTTCTTGGGCCCTTCTGGCCCATTTATCTTGTCGTTGACCCCAACCCTTCTTTGTGCGTATGACAACGAGTCTTTTGGAATTTAATATCGATATTGTGAATTATTTCGATTTTACTCCTTTCGTCCCTAAAAAGTGTCGTTTTAGTTTTTTCGCGCTTTGTGTTTGACCGTTCATCTTAATCAAAAAATTAATGCAAATTAGAAAATAAATAAATCATTATTAAAGTATCTCTAGTGGTAAAATAAGTCATAAAAAATAAATAATATTTATATAAATGGTTGAAAAATCTAAAATGATATATTTTTTTGAACGGAGGCCTCTTTTCCTCTATTTCTCATTTTCTCTCCCTTTTTTTTTTTCTTCTTCTAGGTCACGTGATAGGACCATTTGTACCCCTGGCCTCTCTAACACAAATTGGAACACCTGAATTCCTCGGCCCTCGCGGTAGTGGAGAAGGCTCGCCGCCGGCCCGCCGCCCGCCCCTCCCCGGCGAGCCGCTCGATCCTTCCAAGCAAGCTTTTGCTAGTTGTTACGAGGATCGGAGTTTGGATCCCCGTCTCGATTGGAAAGTTTTAACAGAAATCAATCTCGATTTCCCTCGTCTGCTCGTCCTGGCGCTGCTGCCGGCGGTGAGGTAAGGAAACCCCATCCCCATCTGCTTCCGGTGTACGTCCCTGCTGTGCCGTGCGTCTTAACCCCCGCAACTGTCCTGTTCCTCGCGCGCAGCGACCGGCGGCGGAATGGCGGTCAGGGACGCGCCGCCACAGTCCACGGCGAGCGGGGCCGATCGCATCAGCGCCCTGCCGGACGGCGTCCGCGAGCACGTCCTGTCCTTCCTGCCGGCCCACGACGCCGTGCGGACGACCGTGCTGGCCCGCTCCTGGCGCGACCTCTGGATAAGATACCCCGCGCTCCGCATCGTCGTGTGGGGACCGTCGCCAGGTTCACCCAGTTCGTCGAACGCCTGATGCGCCTCCACCAGAGTGCCCCGGAGTCAGGCGCTGCACCGATGCCTCTTGATTACTGTCAGTTTGATTTATGCCCATCTGATTTCCATGGCGAAACAAACGTGGGCGCTGACGTAGTAGGGACGCTGGTGAATGACTGGATCCAGCGCGCTGTTTGCCGCCAAGTTCGTGTGCTACGTTTCAGCTTCCTGCGCCATGGGATCGCGTTGGATCTAGATCCCCTGACTCATATCTCGGAGCATTTAACCAAGTTAGAGCTCGCTGGTGTCACATATCAGGATAACCTTGATCTTTCAGGCTGTCCAGCACTGCAGGATATGAAGATTGAGGATTGCTCTTTCTTTACCGAAGAAATTCAGGCTCCATACTTGAAGCATCTGACGATGAAAAGCTGTTGCTTTGACTGGCATAATCAGACTACTCTAATTCGTCTGCAGAGTCTGATTTCACTCAAGTTAACAGAATGTCATGGCGCTCCATTCCTTGCAAGCATGCCATCATTGGCAACTGCCATTGTTACGCTGGAGCCGTCGGATAATTATGTGTCTTATGTTGACCACACAAGTTGCTTGCTTCTCAATGGTTTATCTGAAGCTACATATTTGGAGCTATCAACTTATCCTCAAAGGGTATTTTCATTGTGCCTTGTACTCTTGATATTTCTTCTACTCCACTGTTTCTCTTGCTTCTTTAATGTCAGTATATATAATTCTCAAGCACGCTGGAGAGCGATGTCATCAGATTTCGATTAAAACCAAAACACATGGTTATTCTTTTGTTTCCCTTTAGAGTACATTTTTAGTTATTGTTTACTCATGGTAGTCATGCTATATTACTACAAGAATTATTTCAAACTCCTGGAATTCATGTTGTTATTAAAGACAGGATTTTTCTGCATGTTGTTAATTTCACTTCTTATTCAATACGGTAAATAGCCAGAATTTCCAAAACATATGTGCCTATTACAAAGATATGGTTACAGCCCTTTCATTAGTATGTGTTGGATACTTGGATTTGCTGAGTGATGTTAAGCTCACTGCTTATTGAATATGGCAAATAGATGGGATTTATTTTCAGAAATTTATATACCTGCACAAAAGATATGGTTAAACCTTTTTCATTAACCATTACTATCTTCTCGATTCTCATTAGTTAGAACTTCGAATTCTATATCAGATAGGCATAATCAATATTGTATGATTGTATCTTAAACCATGATTATATTTTGCTATTCCTTTTTGACCTGGCTACTTTGAACTTTGTGTAGACTGTTTTTTTTTAAAGATTTGAAGTTTGCCAAATCATTTAACAAGTTAAAGACTTTGGTGCTCGCTGATTGGTTTGTAGCTGCTGGCCTTAAAGCACTAATTTGGTTTCTCAACCACTCACCCATCCTTGAGAAACTTACACTCCAGATTACAAAGGTATCAGTTTTTATATGTATGCTTTGTGTTATTGAAATAATGTTTGATGGTTGACTTATTTACTATGTCCAATCTTCAGGTCCATAGATTTAAAATAAATACAGAAGGAAGTCGCAAACTGCCTAAACCATCAGTTGTATCTAGCCATCTTAAGATGGTCAAAATAGAATGTGTTGTGGTTGATGGAGTAATTATTGAAATTTTGAAGATTTTAACTACTTCTGGAGTGCCACTAGAGCACATTAGTATACAACAATCTATCGCAGGATCTGGCTGAGAGTTCTCTAATGATACTTATTATGTTTTCTCAAACGCAATACTTATTATGTTTATATTTGAAATCTATATGCATATTTTAGCAGAACAAAATATTCTCCAGAATTACTTAACATCTCTTTTTACTTAATCACAGAAAAACTTAGTTCTTTTGGAATAAATATTTATTTGCATCGTTAATTAGCTATGTTATTAGTTTTAAGTTTCAATTTTCAAGCTTATGATGAATCTATACTAATTGTGTGCTCTGTTCAACCTATCAAAGTTTCTGGGACACCTCTCCAGTTTCTGAATTTTACTTATGCAACCAATAATTTCCACCTATGAAGCCCATTACTTTCATTGAATTGACCCTTGTCCAACCCTAACCACGCCTTTTTAGTACGATGCCATTTGTGTATACACTAGTGAAGCTATGCTTTTAGTTATGCATTTCTGTTATATTCAAATATTAGTATGTCATCTGTTATATATAATGACTTCATTTATTCCAAATTGCATTTCTTCAAATACTTATTCCTGAATGGTTTATGTTTTTTTTTTAGAAAGGTGAACTGGTATTTATCATCTTATTTGATTATCAAACTTTTTACACAAATGAAGTTGCATATTTGCATATTTTTCATCTCAGTTTACTTGTTTCTTATATTTTAAGATAGTTTACCAAGTAACAATTCCTCATTTAGTTCCAAAAGATACTCTAAGTATTTACTGCCCTCCCCATCCCTTTTTTTTTTTTTTTTTCAGGTGTTAAGTTTAAATGCACTGATTTCAGCATAAAGTAGAGGTACGAAGATCCAGACTTACCGTTCTATTGCTTTTTTTATATTGATTGCAATTATTTTGAGTGGTTATCAAGAGCCTCGGCACCTAGATTGGGAGGACCCTGACTTAGCAGTTCGTAGCTGGAGGTAGGTAATGGCGGTGCCAGGGGTTTTGCCTGACTAGCGTAGCAGGGGGATGAGATTAAGATTAGAAGAGATGAGAGATTTAGGATAACTTTCTTCTTGATTGCATTTAACGAGCTTAGCATACCTATAAATAGGAGGCCTAACCGGACACTAATAGGGGGAGGTGGGGCTCTGGTGCCCAGCTTGCGCTTGCTTGCTGTATGTCTCTTTTCTCCCTCTTCCTGTCCTCTCTCCTCTCTTGAAGTTTGAAGCTTGCCTACTCTGTTTTTATCCCTGCTGGCTGCTGCTCTGTTCTTTTTTGAAAGAATTTAGCAGGAGCTCTTCCCTTTAAATAAAGTAGGGAGCCTGCTGCTCTGTTCTTACCCCTGCTGCTCTGGTTTCACAGTTAGCACAGTGGCAAGTTCAGATCCAGGGTGGAAGTATGCCTACTGGCCAATCCTTTGTAACAAAGATATGGTGACATGCACCCTATGTGATCACTCAGTTTTTGGAGGGATAAAAAGGTTGAAGCAACATACTACTACAATTAGAAAGGAGATGAGAGATGACTTGGAAACCAGGAGGAGAATGCACTAGCAGCAGTGCAGAACTAAGAGATGAGAGATCTATCTCAACTACTTGATGGTGTGTAGTCTAGTAGCAGCACTTATTATTGTATCACATGCTAAGAGTTGGCAATATTAATGTCCGATTTGCTTCTGAATTAATATGTTATATGGCGTCGCCTAGGCGTCTGGAAGGGGTCACTTGCCTCGTCTCGCCTTACCGCCTTTAAAACATTGCTAATTATAAGCTTGTAAATAAGGTGTCGATTCATCAACACATTCTATTCCGCAAACAAATAAAAAAGTTAGGAGTGAGGAAGATGATCGACTATTATCATTCCTGGAACCAAACACCATATTAATGAATCTAGTCTAGCCAGTTTATTTGCTTATATTTAAGGATTGTTCTAATTTATGAAACTGCTTTCATCCTCGTAGAAAAAATATGAACGAGGAAATGTTGACCATGGTCCATGTTTCAATTATTAGTCGATTGTATTTTTGTGCCTTATGCTAATCTATATACAATAGAAATGTTCCATTACTCTTATGATTTATGTTTTCCATTTTTCTCTCATTCATCATTCGGCAATGTTTGGGTCCCTTTTGGTGTCAAGGAGAAGTGATGATAGTTTGGTCATTTATGTCATTTCTCTTTCTTGGTCATTCAGAATCTTTTGATAAAGTAAATTTTCAACTGGACATTGCACCCTCTGTGATCATGATCCGTTATAGTGGACGCTGAATCTTAATTGAAGTTTTGGTTCATATGTACGTTTTCGAAGATAATGTTAGTCTTGTCTCAGGTTACAGCTTCCATACGAATGAAGATTTACCTTTTATGTGATGGGTCTGCTCTATGCATCTCCTAAGAGCTTGCAGCCATAACCTTGCGACTTCTTTGATGTCTACTGGAAATCTGGGATAATGATGATATAGTATAACTATCTACCTGTAACTGAAGTGGGTTTAACTGTTTGTCCTGTTGCGCTTTGAAATCTGGGACTTCAGATCATGCAAGCACGTTTTGAAATTTGGAACGAAGGGAGTACTTGGTACAACCGTATTCAAAATTTGAACCTATATACCATTGAATATCAATCTCTTTATATTTTTTTTTCACTTGTTCTTCGTATTACTTACATACATTAATTAAATTAGGGCAATAAGCTCATTTTGATTTGTCTGAAACTTTTGTTATATTTTTTGCTACTGGTTGATCAACGGTAAGAACGTCAGTATGCTAGCGGTGCGAAAAACTGAAATCATGTTTAAAAAGAAAAAAAAATGCCAATACCATTATGCTTTGCATGTACAATAAGCAAGAGCCAAGCTCAGAGTCTTGCATTGAAGAATAGGAAGGGTCTGCATATTTAAACCATACAAATATGAGGGGCTCCTCGGCTAGAAACCCCCACCACGTCAGCCCGAATCACCTCAGCCTGGGTGGCCAAGCATACAAATATGAGGGGCTAATCGACCAGAAGCCCCCACCACGTCAGCTCAATCACTTCAGCCGTCGGATCCCAGCCTGAGTGGCCAAGATTTTGTGGAGCAGCTTTAGCTTCTGCAGATAAAAGATGAAGGGGAAAAACTTCATGTGCACATGAACCAAGGCACCCAAATTCAATTTTCTACCAGCACAAAAATTCAATCGAAATGGATGAGGCGCATCTGAGCAAGCTATATGATGACGCAAGAGGAGAAGAGGGTGATTACCAGGCAACCGCTGAGCTGAGCCGCCACCGTCTCCGGGCGGAGACGAAGAGGCGACATGCTAGGCGACCATCAGTAGGGGCTGGTTGCACAGCGCCGTGGCCGGTGGTTGCCACCGCTGTTGCCCAGGTGCGCCGTGCTCAGATGGCGTAGTGACGACGCAAGGTGGGATGAGGAAGAGGAGGGGGCGGCCGTTGCGCTGCCTCCCGCCCACGCCAGCCACTACTCCAGTGACGAGGAGGCAGCTAGGGTTTCGCGGAGCCGCGGAAAGAGGCAGCATGGGGAGAGGCGAGGGTGGAGGGGGCGCAGAGGAGAATGGAGGAGGAGGGGCACGAATGGGGAGGGATGTGGAGGAGGACGAGGCGCCCGCAGCCATCACGACAGCCAGCGTCGGGACCGAGAGACAGAGAGGGTGAGAGCGACGGGAGAGAGGAAGAGGAGGAAGGAGAATCGGAGGGAAGAGAATTAGAAGTTGTTGTTATATTTGGCTGATCGGATTCAGAGCAGAAGCTAAGATGGGTGAAGAGAAGCCGAACAATGTGAATAGAAGCGAAAAAATCCGCTTCCGATGGAATCCGATTCTCTAGAGATCTAGGCCGTCCATTGTGAGATCGAATGGATAGAAACAATTTAGCTGACGTGGATGATGCTTCTTACGGAGAAGCCCCTGGGCCTTGTCTAGTAGTAATAATAATATAAATATTTTTTAAGTTTGTCTTTGTTTTCAGTTTTTTCTTCAACATGCAAGATATCTAGACCTCATTATACTAGAGCTGGGACTTGGGCCGAAAGAAAAATTTCTCGTGCCATGTTGGCACGGCCCGATGTGCTTCCCGTGCCTAAAGGGCACGATCCAAAGCGACACGCACGAAGCACGAGAGGGTCGGGCCGTGCTTGCCCGGCACGACCCAAGTCTCAGCTCTACATTATACTAAGAATATGAAAAGAGTCTAGATGACTCAACACACCCATCATGGTCAGTGCAATAGAAAAATCCTGACAAAACGAACTAATAACTAATAAGAAAAGTCAACAAAACCAGTCTTGGCTATAAGGTACAGAGGCAGAGCCCTCTAGCTCTCGGCATGCACCATGACTTTGCCGCATCTCTAATATCCTAAATGATGGAATTATAATTGGGCTAAGATCCCTCAAAAGACCACCTGCCTCCAAGATGACAATGAATTGAAACCCTTACAATGATATTTGAAAACATGTTGTAAATGTAGCCACAGCGGCACAGCCAATCAATGCATGAAAATGGAATCCTCTATCTGTTGGAGATCAGCGTTGCAGCCCAACTATAGAGAAAACACCAGAACCATACACTTCTAGTGAACAAACAAAAATGTGGGCAAGTGCCGAATATTGCCTTCCGTTAGTCACACAAAGGGCATTGCTAAGGACGATCAAGACCTCAATGTGCTAATAACAGAATAACAGATCATCAATCTAGAACTTGTAATTTGGTGCAGTTTAAGATGTACTATGCCAACATTTAATATAAGTCTCCCTTCCCTTCGATTTTTTTTTGTACTCCCTCTGCCCTAAAAAAAAAAAAAGAATGCAATTATCACAATTCAAGGAGTCAACCCATTTGAACTTTGACAAAAAAAAATATATAAATTTTTTTTTTTAACATTTAAGATACGAAATAAGTATCATCAAATTAATTATGGAACACATATTTTCATAAAAAAAATAGTTTGAGACATGAATACTATTCATTATAAACATGGTCAAACTTTAGCCAGTTTGACTGACAAGAACCTTATAGTTGTTTTATTTTTGGATGGAGGGAGTGGTTTCTCCACATTAATTGAAATGCATCAAACACACGTGGCAGCTCTGGGTGTTTTTTTTTTTTAGGAACGCTTGGGTGGGTGGGTGAGAACGATAACTGTTTTTTTTTTTTTTAAGCATATAATTAACATTGGAAAAGGCTTCGGGCTCAGCCCACCACCATTCTGGCCCACGGATTTGGCCCAGTCGAATGCACCCCTACCCTAACTTGGATTCATCTTCCTCCGCACCTGACGGCCTGACGGCGCCGTTTCATGCTCCCGTGTCGTTCTCCACCGCCCGTCGCCGGACGGCATGCGTCGGTGCTGGCCCGCCGGAGGTACGGCTCGCTGAATCGGAAAGGAAGACGCGGGTCGTGGGGGCTCCGGTCCTCCCGTGTCCGAAAGCCCTAGGCAGACTGCTGGTTGTACGCGCCACGGCAGCATCGCAGCAGCCTACATCTAACAGGTAAGTTCTCCCATTCCAATCGTCCCCAGTTGGTGTAGGCACAGTGTGGAGGCGCCCGTGGAAGGCGATGGACCAAGAAATAGTACGCGGGAGCCATGCTTTGATGATTCTATTTTTGAAATTTGAAATCTATAGATTCATAGCATCATAAAATCTAAGCTGCAGAGTCGCCACAATTTAGGCTAAGCTTTGAACTAATTGTATGTTTAACATATAGAGGTACCATGCAATGGGAAAGACTACGGATATGGTCCAAACAGATTAAAAACCATGAAGATCATCAGTGATTGATACGTTTATCACAATTGGACAGAGACGTTAGAGAACATATATGCCTACTGTGTGTTACAAACTGAGCAAAGAGAAAAAAAAATGCAAATTAAAATAACTAGTTTTAATTAGTGTCCTAATTAAGATGGACATGTGTATGAATTGGGGCTGGAGCCACCCGGGTGAACGGCGGATGGGGAGATGCGATGGCAGGGTGGAATGGATTTTGGGGCTGCGCCTCTTTGTTTTTTATATATGTCTGTGGACGGATGAGAGGGTAAGGAGTAAGGACGACCGCTGACCATATGTCCATATAGGCGCGCGTGGCAAAAATCGAGTGAAGCGTCGGCAAACGGTAGGTGGTGGAGCGTGAAGCTGAGCTGGTGTGATAGGGAGGGGGAACTATTGATGATCAACAGAAGAAAAAAGAGAAAAAAAAAAACAGGGCTATTCTATCAGCGTTTAGTTTGGAAGTACTTTCTTACCTGCTGCCACGCTGTCGGTGGTTCCCCAATTCCACCCAATATGCAAATCATTGGTATAGTACAAACTGAGCTACTCATCTACAACGACGGCTCATCTAAGGCCTTGTTTAGATTGCAAAAACTTGCAAAAATAACTGTTCCAACTCCTGTAGCACTCCTGTAGCACTTTCGTTTGTTTGTGGTAAATATTTTCCAATCATGGACTAACTAGGCTCAAAAGATTCGTCTCGTGATGTACAACAGAACTGTGTGATTAGTTACTTTTTTTACCTACATTTCATACTCCGAACATATGTCTTTTGGTGTATTTAATGTAATGTGATGGGAGAGAGTGGAAAAACTTGGAAGTTTTGGTTAGAAATTTTAGCAATCTAAACAAGGCCTAACTTATATAAAAAAGAAGTTGATGGCTCATCCCTGTCTTCATTCCGAGCCCCACCTATACTGTTCAACTCATCGATCCAGAGGTGGTCCTTGGGAACACCTTTTCTCTTCTCTGAGAATGGACAGCCTGCTGCCTGCACGAAGTGGATGTTGCGGAGTACTCCACGGTGCCACATTTGGGTTGGTATATTCATACAATGGAATGCTAGTTAAAAGCCCAAAACCTGAACTTGTTTCTTCGTGGTCTGTTATCGCTAAACTCTCTTATAAAGCTATGCCACTAGATGTGTGTTATCAATTCATGTAAGTGTTGACACCCAAAAATATCTGGTTTGATTTTTAGTAACAAGGACGGTGCCACGGACATGATTGGGATCAAAGGACGTCATCAATGGAGCAGTAATACACGCGAAGAAGACGGCGAGCCCACTACTAAAAATATCTTTTACAAGGCATTTCTAAACCGCCATGGTAAATGCTTCGATTAACCGTGGTGGTTTTTTAAATTCGCCACCACGGTAAATACATTAATCGTGGCACCGTGGACTCCGCCTGAAATCTGACCCCGACTATATATATATAGAAGCCCACCGGTCACTAGGGTTTCACCCTCCCCAGCTCTCCCTCCACTCATTCGCATACCTCATCTCATCGCATCCCCTCGCTGCACCCACCGATCCCCTCCCTCGCGCTCCCTCTCCCCGAAGCCCCTCCACTCCCTCTCCCTCCCTCTATTCCCTCTCTCACCGCACCCACCGAGCCCATCTACTCCCTCTCCCTCCTAGACAAGCAATGGACGGACCTCGCAAGACGATCCGGCGCGGTGGCCCACGGCGCACGCATCCGGGCGGCGGCGCCTTGAGCCGGCCTCCACTACCTCTTCCTTGCCCCGGCGTAGTCCATGGCACCCGGATCTGGTCTCCACCACTTTTTCCCTCCTCCGTGCGGCGAATCCTGCCGGGATCCGGCGTCGGCGCGGCGAGGCTAGCGGTGCGCTGGGGACGAATCCGGGCGGCGGGGGGGTGAATCTGCCAGAGGAGCAGCCCGCATCCGGCCCGATTAGGGTTAGGGTTTGGACTTTTTCCTTTATTTTTTATTTTTTTCGATTAACCGTGGCGGAATTTTTTAGAAATCGCCACCGTTAATCACGGATTAACCGTGACCCTAGCTCGGTGGCGGTTCCAAAAACCACCATCAAAAATAAAAACACCGCCACCTTAAATATTTTATGTAGTAGTGGCCATAGTGGGCTAATCAGGTCAACAGCCTCCAACCAAGCCAGCCGGCCGCCCCTCTTTGACTTCGGCTTGGCGGGTGCCAAGCCGTTGCCACCGTCGGCTTAGCCGGGTGCCAAATTATCTAAGCCGGCTCAGATTAGGCCGGCTCGGCGCATCACAAGACACCATGAAATCGGCTTAGCCAGGTTGATAAATACTAAGCCGTTCACGCCAGATCCCGAACCGATCTCAGATTAGATCGTGTTTTGGATAGTTATTGTTGCTCGAAATGTTTTGGGATTGTTTTCTAAAGGGATAAGAGCATCGCCCTCCATATATATTAGATGATCATGGCCGATTGAACCCCATCTACTAAATCAATCGACAAAACATCAAATATCTCTTTACCCTAGTTTTGCTCCTCTCAACCCCTCTACTTGTTGTTCGGTCAATCTCAACACTACACAATTTATTAACCATGACGGGTTTTTTTTCATTTGCCGTGGCAGATTTCAGAACCGCCACGAACATAAGGCCATGGTTAATAATAGATCCATTAACTATGGCGGCGCTTTCTTGTGGATTAATAAACCTGCCTTGGTTAATCCTAGGAAAACAAAAAAATAGAAAGCCCATATCCTAAACCCGGCTGGATCTAGACTCGCCGCTAGGGTTTCAATTGGAGGGAGCACCGCCGCCGCCGCGTGGTAGGAGGATAGATCCATCCTCCACGCACTCCACCATCGCAGGATCCGCCGAGGCTAGGGCTGGATCCGCCCTCCTCGTGCAATGACGAGCTCGAGAGGGATCGGGCCCCCTCTCACCGAATCGCCACCGCGAGGGAAGGGCGCCATCGGCCACTTGTTTGGAGAGGAAGGCGTGCCATGGTGGGCGTCGGAGAGGGAGCCACTAGCGCGACCCGTGGGCGGCCGCGCGCATTGAGCCATGTCTAGTTGCGCGCGCCGCCCCGCGCCGCCGAGAGGGAGCCCCACGAGCCGCTCTTCGCACCGGTGGGGAGAGGAGTCCGGGCGCCGGTGATGGGTGGGCCGCCGTCGCTTGGAGAGGATGCATCGTATGCGTGGGAGGGTCGAAAGGCGGAAGATGCATTGTGCGTGAGTCCGAGAGGGAGGGGTGCAGCGCGTGAGTCTGACTAAGGAGGGGTGGAGTCTAAGAGTGAAACTGTAACTGTCTAATATATAGTGGAATGGTTTTATTGGGCCGGGGTGGATCCATTTGTGCTCTGATTTGGGCTACTATTAACCGTGGTGGTTATTTTACTAAAACTGTCACGCTTTAATCAATTTTGTGTGGTGGGAATTATAACAACCATGGTTAATGGAAAAAACCCGTCAAGATTAATGGCCAACCGTGGCGGTTATTTTACAAAAAAACCGCACAATTAATCGATTAACCTTGGTGGTTTTATGCCCTGCAGGGCTGGCTTGCCCGACCTCGATCAACCTTGGCGTTTTTTTTTTCAAAAGCTGTCCGGGTTATTAATCCTAAGCGCCTTTCCAAAAGATTTTATATAGTAGTGAACCTCCACGTGCATCCTCTTAACGGATCCTTCCGAGGTTGTTTCGGAGCTTTTTTGGCCGAGAACGAGGTCTACGTCGGTCTCATCTATCTCTTGATCAGTTTGGTCGATCATGCTGCGTTTCTAGGGCATCCAAGGCCCACCGGTGCGTTAGTGCGAACCCGTTTCGTGTCAACAATAAGGTGTCCACATCATTCCCTACTGTACGTTCTACATCTAATAACGTGCATTCCATTGATGCAACATATCCATATCATCACTTATTAATTAAAAAAATGCATGTCCAAGTCATCTTTATAGAATTCCATATAGTAATGCTATATACAAGACTTCCCCATTCCTCTCCTCTCTTACACCACTCACCGACACATGGGGCCCACTCTTCAGCCTTCTTCCCCACAACCTCCCTCCCTTTCTCTGCCTTCTCCATCTCTTCGGCGATAAGCGGCGATTATGAGGTTGGGAGAGCAGCTGCAATGAACCAGCCCGCACCGCCACCGGCGCCCAATAGTGCGTGGAGGCAAGCGACCGCGTCGAGCTAGCCGTGCCGCCACTGACCAAGTGCACGGGCTGGCGATCACCACACCGTGCCAGCCGTGCTGCCGCAGGCCAAGCACACCGGGCGGACATCCGGGTCTAGCAAGTCACACCACCACCAACCGAGCATGCGCAGCATCCGTGTTGAGCCAACCGCGCGCTGCCCGTGGGGCTGCTTTGGGCGGCGCACTACTAGCCAAGCACTCAGCGGGCTGTGCAAGGGGCGTGGTGCTCGGCCGGGCGGAGCTTCGCCAGCCGGACTGAGGCAAGTGGCTAATAGCCGGCAGCGTGGCTTGTTTTGTTCGCAGCGGGCTGCACGGGGCAGTAGGGTGGGGCTACTAGCTAGAGTTGTCGCGATGGTGTTAACTAGAGAAGTAGAGAAAGAGAGAGGGATGACAAGTGGGCCCGATGCGTCCCGAGTGGATGGAGGGAGACTAGCAAGGGCAAAAGCGTCGATACTAAGGCTGTGTTTAGTTGGTGAAATATTTTTGGGTTGGGCTCTTTGTAGTACTTTTCGCTTGTATTTGGTAATTATTGTCCAACCATGGACTAACTAGGCTGAAAAAAGATTCATCTCACACTTTTCGGTCAAACCATGTAATCATTTTTTTTATATACCTACATTTAATGCTCCAAAAATACGTTAAGAGATTTGATGTGACGGAAAACTATAGCACTTTTTGGGTTCCTGCAGCAGCAACTAAACAGGGCCTAAGGGTGCGTTTGCGAGGGTGGCTCGGAGGGCCTTTGCGCTCGTGGGGTGCAGGCTCCCGTGTTTGCGACCTTGGCTCGCGAGCGAGTCCGCTCCCCAGTAGGAACCAAAAACTACACGGCAGCTCGGCCCTCGAGAAACGCCCGCGGGGTTCGTTTACGGCGAAGCTCGGCTACGCGGGCGCCGTGAGCTCAGCGGGGCGTGGTGAGCCGGTGAGGTCACCGCCCCTCCTCGTATCTCACCCCGCCACTCTGCGTGGGCGCTTCCCCCGGCATCGCGCCCGCGCCGCCACTCCCACGGGCGTCTCTTTGCAGCGCCGTCACCACTTTCCCACCATCGCCGGGGCCATGGCGAAGGGCGAGCTCGACCAGCGCTGCCATGGTTGGAACGGGCCGAGCTCGCCTCGCGCCATATGGCGGGATGGAGCTTCGCCCCACGCCGCCATCGCCGAGCACCGACCTCGCCGTGGCGCCGCCATGGCTGGATGGCTGAGGCTGCCTCACACCGCCATGCCCGAAGGGCCAAGCTCACCTCTGGTCGCCATGGCTGGGGGCCGAGCTCGCCTCACCGCCACCGGCACCTCCGTGTAACTCGTCGATGAAGTCACCTCCGATGCGCCCAGCAGCTCCTATTGTTGCCGTCTTTTGTGCTTGTGACATGGCCATGGCCTTCACGGCGCTGGCGACCATTGACACGGCCACGACGGCTGCGCTGCGGCCACTGACACAGCCACGACGCCAAGACGGCGGCACGCGAGGCACTAGGCCCAGGTAGGTAAGTCTGCTCCCCATGGCGCTTGCCCTGCACAGGTTCGATGAAATGCAAACTATAACTGTTTGGGGGTAACGTTACCCCCCATCCTGAGTTCAAGGTCACCGCATTCAACTATTTGGGTACAACAAACACAATCTCAACCAAGCTCGGCTCAATTGGGGCATGTTCACAAACACGAGCACTTGCACCATTTGGACCGGGCTACAAGTGGCCAGGCCAGCAAGGTACACCCGGCCTCGCAAACGCACCCAAAAATACGTTAGCCTAAGATGTGTGAAAGTGGGACCGATATGCCTTCAGTGCACAAGGAAACAATTGTAATGGAATGAGCATAATGTCTTAAATAGTAATAATAGTGTGCTTAGCAAGCTATAAAATTATAATAGCACAGGTCCAACTAACTCATAAATGAGTAGCAACTCTCAAACGATGTAGCTCTCAGTTGGCAGTGTGCGCTTCTCGACAACTCCGGCGTGCGTCAGCAGTGCCCATAGGTGCGTGATGAGCTCGCCACCGTTTGCCAGCTTCTGGACGTGACCGGTCACGTTGTCAGATGGCGCAAGAGAAAGAAACAGCTCTACCCAAAACTCTGCAAGAAACCCCCACTTGTTGACTGTTGTTGGTACAGCGCTGTGCAGTGCTTCGCCGAGCCTTGTGCCTTCGACCAAGATGTACCTGTGGACGGATGCCGCTGGATCCACCTGCACCGCTCGAAGCTTATCGCAGATGCCATCCTTAGACAAGCAACCTTTAAGAGCTTCCCGCGCCTCACTCTGCAGGCCTTCCAAGAGAAGCCGCGTGTCGTAGCTGTGCTCCGGCAGCAGCTCCGGCGCCGACGACAGGAGGTAGGCGCAGTACGCTGAGAGCGTGGTGGCCACGAGGTGCTCCGTCTTGACGGGGCTGCCAGAGGGCTCGCTCCCAAGCTGATCCTGCGACAGCAACTCGCACACTTGGGGTGGCGATGTGCCAGATGAGGATGCGCTCCGCGGCGGTCGTCGCCTGCAGCTTGGTTGGCCGCGCGCTGAGGCGGAGGGCGTTCAGCACGCCGTTCTTCTCCAACGCGTACTCGCCGTAGCGGACTCGAGTCAGACCATTCTTGAGGAATACGTAGATTGAGCGCTTCACCTCCTCGGGTAGGTTCCGGTGACTCGTTGTCCTCCTCCGGATCAGGAAACCCATGATCCACCAGGGGAGCGGCAGTCGCCACACGCCCTTGCGGTGAGAGTGGAGGCACGCCGACAGAAGCGAGTACTGCCCCACGGAGTTGTTCCAATACCCTATCAGCCTGAACCGGCACATGAGCTTCAGCATTCGCTGCAAGCCTGACCTGCTGTGCCACGACGGCTCATGCACGTAGCGGCACAGCATCTTCACCTTGTGCCAGTCGGAGAAGACGAGCATCAAGAACTGGAACGACTCCAGCACCAAAAACAGGACTATCACTGTTCTTGTTAGCCAGATGTCGAAGCCGGTGGTGGCGACGGTGTTGCTACTGCCAGTGACACTGGCACTGCTAGAGGCAGAGGGAGGACGGTGGTGGAGCACCTCAGGCGAGAAGAGCGTGCACAGGCTGGTCACCAGGACGGCGGCGAACAGAAGAGTGTCCGGGATGAGAGTTTCTTTGGGCGAGCGGTACCTTGCGTAGTAGAAATCGAACAGGAAGCCTAGCTCCACCACGATGACGCGATACATCCTCTCGTGGTCCTCCCCGGCGAGGAGGCCCACCTTGACAAAGTCGCGCGTCTTGTTGAGGCGGGCCTCGGTAAGCGGGAACCCGCCCAGGCGGCGCCGGACCAGCTTGAACATCGCGAAGGAGAGGCATATGTCCTTGCGCCTCCTCGCCGCCGCGTCCACGTCGGAGGAGCTCAGAAGTATGCCCTGGCACTGCCACACCTTCTCGACGGTGACAATCTCGGGATGCGACGGGTCGATCGGGCAGTCAGCCTCGCCGGCAACTACATACTTGTAACCTTTCATGGTGACGGCGTCGTAGTCCCGACCACCTTCCATGTGCTCTCTGTTTGACATGTAGTCGGCGATGAGCTTGTTCTCGACAGTGAGGACACTATCCCGGCCGGCCAAGATAGAGCTCCTGACGCGCATCCCGAGCTTGATGCAGCTCTTGTTAGTCTCAATCCCGAGCACGATCATGACCATGATGTAAATAGGAGTAGTGCATTGGCATGTTTACATTCAGGTTCAGTTAGCTGCATGTGTAATCGGTGTAGCGTCAGACCCGTGCTGCGTTCACGGAGTGACGACTAGGTCCCTGGCCACCCACGTATGAAAACGTCCTTGCGCTTATAGGCGGGCACGTCGCAGCGTGCGCGGGCGTGGCCGGGAAATGCGTATCACCAGATCGTGTACACCGATCAATAAAGAGAAGAAGTCAAGCCGAAAACGGCCGCGACATTGTGCGGTGAAAACACTCTCTCTCTCTCGTTCGTTCTCTGTGTGTTCTGTGAGCGCGTTTTGTGAGTTGCGAGAGTTTGCCGGCGTTGCCGATCGCCGTCATGACGGCCATTCAGGCACACAGCGCCAACACGTGGTACCAGAGCGGTCTATGTTCTATAGTGGCTCGGTAAGCCCACCGCGTGAGACAACCCGGAAGAAGATCGTCATCCCTCGGAAGAGCCCGAAGGTGGAGGAGATGGGCGACACGGGATCGCCCGCGGCGGGAGAGCGGGTTCGTGAGGGCTCGCTCATGTGGCCGATGCTCACCCGATCGAATTATGCTGAGTGGGCGATGTTGCTTCAATGCAACTTCGAGACCCTTGAGATCTGGGACACCATCGAGCCCGTGGCGAAGGAGTGAAGAGATCGCGGGATCGCCAGGCCATGTGGGCGGCATTCTGTGTTCCGTGCCACAAGAGATGTGGCAACTGCTCGGCTCAAAGAAGACGGTCAAGGAGGCGTGGGAGGCGGTGAAAAGCATGCGCGTAGGCGCTGATCGTGTCAAGGAGGCCAACGCCTAACGCTTGTTGATGGAGTTCGAGAACATCAAGTTCAAGGAGTCTGGGACCGTGGACGAGTTCGCTGCTGCGCGATCGGCGCACTGGGCGGCGGACCTTCGTGACATCCGGGAAAGCCTCGACGACACCCGGTGGTGAAGAAGATGCTGCGCGTTCTGCCCCACCGCTGGGTGCAGATCGCAATCTCCATCGAGACACTACTCGATCTGAAGAAATTGATGATCGAAGATCTGGTCGGTCGGTTCAAGTTGGCGGAGGATCGCATCGAAGCAGAAGGCCTTGCCGACAAGACCGAAAATTACTCCTGACGGAGGAAGATTGGGTGTCAAGAAACTGGCATCGCCTGCTGCCAGAATCGTCTGCCTCAGTGGTGGCGACAAGAAGAGCTGGAAGCCCAAGAATTATGGCGGCGGAGGGCAAGGAGATCGTGGCGGTGATTGCCGTGACAAAAGGACCCCGTCGTCAAGCTGACGTCCATGGGCACGCCGAGGCGGAAAGGGCGCAGCAGAAACTGCGGCCTCTATGGGCATTGGGCTGAGGACTGTAAGAAGCCCAAGAAGGAGCGCAAGGAGGAGGCGCATCACGCCCAAGCCGACGCTGATCAGCCATCCATCCTGCTGGCCACGGTGAACGCCGTGCGCATCCATGCGCCGCAACGTCGAGCCAGAATGGCGGTGCGCGACGCGTCACGTCGTGCATCTCAATGAGAAGAAGGTGCATCCAGCAGATGGACATCAAGATCGTGATGCGTGGGTCCTTGGTACTGGGGCTAGCAATCACATGACGGGCGTCGAGAAGCAATGGCGTCGCTGGACATGACAGTGCGAGGCACTGTGCGTTTCGGTGATGGCTCGCTCGTCGAGATCAAAGGGATTGGCTCAGTGATGCTACAGTCCAAATCTGAGGGACACAAGGTACTCACAGAGGTCTATTACATTCCAAAATTAAAGAGTAACATTGTTAGCTTGGGTCAACTTGAGGAGGGTGGCTGCAAAGTTGTGTTAGAAGATGGTTTTTGCAATGTTTATGATGTTCAACGAGCACTGTTGGTTAGAGCTCCAAGAGTCAAGAATCGTCTGTACCTGTGAATACTCACCTTGCAGCACCAGTGTGTCTAGTGGCAAAAGCTGATGATGTGGCCTGGATGTGGCATGCAAGAAATGGCCATCTTAATTTTCGAGCACTTCGTGAGCTTGGAGTGAAGAACATGGTGGATGGCATGCCCCTGATAGACAAGGTCGAAGAATTCTGTGATGGATGTGCCCTTGGTAAGCAGAAACGCCACACATTCCCTCAGGTGGCGAAGTTCAGAGCAGACAGTCCATTGGATCTGTTCCACACTGATCTCTGTGGGCAGATCAGACCAAGGACAGCAGGTGGTAAGAGCTACTTTCTGCTCATAGTACATGATTATAGTCGTTTCATGTGGATTGAGCTGCTGGCTACAAAAGATGAAGCTTTCAGATGCTTTAAGAAGGTGAAGGCACTTGCTGAAAATGAGAAAGGGGGAAGGCTTCGAGCATTTCGAAGTGACCGAGGTGGTGAATTCAATTCCATAGTGTTCAGAGAATATTGTGATGAGCAGGGCTTGAAGCACTTCACCACCACACCCTACACACCACAGCAGAACGGGGTTGTAGAGAGAAGAAACCGTACTGTGGTGGAAATGGCAAGATGTCTACTGAAAAGCAAGAATGTGCCAGGAGAGTTTTGGGGTGAAGCAGTGACTACTGCAGTTTACCTGTTGAACAGGGCCCCAGCCAAGAACCTACAGGGTAGGACACCATATGAAGCGTGGTACAACAAGAAGCCAAGAGTTGACCATCTCAAAACATTTGGGAGTGCAGTTCATGTGAAGAAAACAGGTCTCGGTGTCAACAAGTTGTCTGACAGGTCAACTCCAATGGTGTTTGTGGGCTATGAGACAGGGACGAAAGGCTATCGAGTCTATGACCCTGTGGCCAAGAAACTTCACATATCTCGTGATGTCATCTTCCAGGAGAATCGTGCTTGGGTCTGGAAGCAAGAAAATCAGTCAGAAAGAGAGGCATCAGGCTTTGATGTGGAGTATTTTTCTGTTGTCGGACAGGAAACAGTAAATGCAGATTCAGAGAATGCAGCAGAACCTGCAGCTGATTCAGTGCAATATGATCAAGGATCACCTTCTCAAGTTAATTGGGAGTTCAACACAGGCTCTAGCAATGAGCCAAATCAGTCAACACCACTAGGTAGTCCAGCTGGGCAAGGCATTCAGTTTGCAACTCCACCTACAGGTGAATCAGTCGATTCAGGAGGCAGACAGTTGAGGTTCAGAACAGTCAAAAATCTCAATGACACAACTGATGCCATTTCTGATTTTGAGTACAGTGGGGTGTGTTACCTTGCAGCAGAGGAGCCTAAAGATGTTGATGAGGCTCTGAATGAGGAGTGTTGGAGGAGTGCCATGGTAGCTGAGATGGATTCAATCCAGGCTAACAAGACATGGGTTCTGTCTGTGCTACCTGCAGGTCACAAAGCCATTGGGCTGAAGTGGGTGTTTAAGGTCAAAAAGGACCCAGAAGGCAACATTGTCAAACACAAGGCTCGATTAGTGGCTAAAGGGTATGCACAGCGTGAGGGGGTGGATTTTGATCAGGTTTTTGCTCCAGTGGCCAGAATAGAAACTGTCAGACTGCTAATTGCATTAGCTGCACAGCAAGACTGGCAAGTACATCATATGGATGTCAAATCAGCTTTCCTAAATGGTGATCTGAGAGAGGAGGTTTATGTCCAGCAGCCTCCAGGATTTGTTGTCAAAGGTAGCAGTGGCAAGGTACTTAAACTGAACAAAGCATTGTATGGACTTCGACAGGCCCTTAGAGCCTGGAATGAGAAGTTGGACAGTGAACTGCTGAAACTTGGTTTTGTGAAAAATCCTTTGGAGCATGCAGTCTACAGAAGAACAAACAAAAGTGGCTATCTTCTAGTAGGTGTGTATGTAGATGATCTGATCATTACAGGATCAAGCAAAGCAGAGATTGAATTTTTCAAAAGGGAGATGAAGAAAATTTTCAGTATGAGTGACCTAGGCCTACTCACATATTACTTGGGCATTCAAGTTGATCAGAAAGAGGGAGTGACAACTCTTTGTCAAAGCTCATATGCATTGAAAATTCTTGAGAATGCAGGCATGAAAGGATGTAATCCATGTTATGTGCCAATGGAAAACAAGTTGAAGCTGAGTAAAAATGACAAGTCACTGCCCGTTGACAAGACCAAGTACAGGAGTGTTATTGGCATCCTAAGATACCTAGTGAACACAATGCCCGATATTGCTTATTCAGTGGGCATCGTCAGTAGGTATATGGAAGACCCAAGAGGTAGTCACTGGTCAGCAGTCAATGTTAGCACTCCGGGCCAACGATGGATTTCACCGGCGAGCCGACACCGGAATTCCGGCGACGGCGAGTTCTCAGTTTCTATTACAGGTGAACTAGGAAAGTAGATACAGAATAATAGAGTTCAAATGCTAGATGAGTTTCTCCTCTCTCTCTGCCGAGTCTTATACTACTCCTCACTTGGGCTGGACTCGAGATGGCAGCCCACTCTGGCCCGGAGACGCGTACATTCTTGGGCGAGAGACCTGTCGGACTTCCTTGGGCGGCTGGTCGAGGCTTGCTCCACGGCAGGGTCACTGACATTCCTCCCCCTTGACGACGGCATGCCCCCATGCCGGTGCTGCCGGGAACCGCTGCTTGATGGCTTCAGCGTCTTCCCAAGTTGCCAAGTCGCCGTCGAGCCCCGACCACTTGACGAGGAGCTGCTGCACTGCTTGAGGACCGCAGTGATGTAGGCGGGTCTGCAACACTTGTTCAGGGACTTGATTGGCGTCCTCGACGTCTGGGAGCTCGGAGGAGACGGTAGTGGAAGCAGCTGGTGCAGCCTTGAGCATGGAGACGTGGAACACCGGATGCACCGTGGAAGAAGGGGGAAGCTCCAGCTTGTACGCGACGCTGCCCACCTTGCCGATGATCTTGTAAGGGCCGGTACTTGAACCGAGCTTGCTGTGGGAGCGCGGCGCCAACGACGATTGTACGTATGGTTGCAGGCGGAGGAAGACGAAGTCGCCAACCTCGAAGGCGCGCTCGGAACGGCCCTTGTCCGCCTGGTGCTTCATCCTTTGCTGTGCGCGCAGCAGATGCTGGCGAACAGATGCCAGCATTGTGGCGCGTTCGGCCAGAGTCGTCTCGACGTCGGGCACCGGGGAAGCTGCAGAATGAGAAATGCCAAAATGTCGAGGGGTGCGCCCGTACAGTACCTCGAATGGAGAACGACCTGTAGCAGAGTGTGAGCTGGTGTTATACCAGAACTCGCCAATGTGAGCCACTTCAGCCATTTGCGCTGACATGAATGCACAAAGCACCGGAGGAAGGTCTCCGTGCACCGATTGACGCTCCGTCCCTGTCCCATCGGACTCGGTGGTAAGCCGAGCTTAAGGACGAGTCACATTTGCCAGCCTTGAACAGCTCTTGCCGAAGGAGCTGGAGAAAATGGGATCCCGATCGGAGATGATGAACTCCGCATTCCATGTAAGCGGTACACATTGTCCAGAAGGCCTTGGCCACAATCTCGGCCGTGAAGGGGTGATGCGAGGGAACAAAATGGGCGAATTTGCTCAGCTTGTCAACGATGACCATGATACAATTAGCGATTGCCTGACGTAGGTAACCCATTGATGAAGTCCATGGTTAGAATCGCCCGAGTTCTCCGTGGGCACAAAGCAGGGCACCAGAGGCCGTGGTAGCGAGAGCGATCCGCTTAGCCTGGAGACAAATGGAGCAGCGGGACACATAGTCCTTGACAGATTGCTTCAGGCCAGACCAAGCAAAAAGCTTCTTGACACGCGCATAAGTCACCGGAATACCAGAATGTCCACCCAATGCGCTATCATGCATAGCGAAAAGAATCTTGTCTTTGCAGGTCGAGATTGTTCCCTATCCGATGCGATCACCCCGACGAAGAACACCTCCACGGAGAGAATAACCGAATGAGCCGAAGGGTCCAAAGACGATCACGCACCAGCTTCCGGGAATGAGGATCAGCATCATAACCAGCCACGAATCGCAGAGACCCATGAAGGAGAGACGGCCGATACGGCCCGAAGATGAGCCGTCGGTGCAGGGTGTCTTGAGAGGGCATCGGCTGCAGAATTGGAAACCCCAGGCTTGTACACAATGCGGTACTGGAGTCCAGACAGTTTGTGGTTCATCTTGAGTTGCCAAGGAGTGTTCAAGCGCTGGTCAGACAAGTGAACCAATGTCCTGTGATCAGTGAATATGGTAAACTCTGCATGTTGGAGGTACGAGCGCCAATGTTCCACAGCCACCAGGATGGCTAGAGACTCCTTTTCGTATGTTGAAAGGGCACTTGTGCGAGGGCCCAGAGCTCGGCTGACAAACGCAAGGGGGTGTCCGTCCTGTAGCAGCACGGCCCCGACACCTGACTCACTGGCGTCAGTCTGAAGCTGGAATGGCTTTGTAAAGTCCGGTAGAGCAAGAACAGGTGCTGTCACCAAGGCAGCTTTCGGTGCTTCAAAGCTGCGGTGTGCATCGGCGTCCCAAACGAAGAGTACTCCTTTCTTCGAAGATCGCATGGTGGAGAGCAAGAAGCGCATAGTTCCCGACAAACTTGCGATAATAACCGGAGAGTCCCAAGAAACTTCGTAGCTCTTTTGCATCGGAAGGTAATGGCCAATCCTTGACTGTCTGGATTTTATGAGGGTCTGTGGACACGCCATGGCAGCTGATCACGTGGCCCAAGTATGATATTGACTGTTGAGCGAGCTGACACTTAGAGAGTTTGATCTTCCACTGATCGGCAGCTAAGAGATCAAATACTTGGCGAAGATGCTCAATGTGGGACTCAAAAGTGGGACTGTACACCAAAATGTCGTCGAAGAAGACGATTGCAAACTTGCGTAAGGCTGGGAGCAGGGTGGTATTCATCGCACCTTGGAAAGTATTTGGTGCGCCGGTGAGACCGAATGACATAACCGCGGTACTCGAACCGACCCCAGTGCGCTTTGGAATGCCGTCTTGTGCTCCTCTCCCGGGGGCGAGGCGAATCTGATTGAAGCCTGCCCTGAGATCTAGTGTGGAGAACCATCTTGCCTGAGCCAACTCATCGAGCAACTCGTCGACAACCGGTATTGGAAACTTAGTTTTTACTGTCAGCGAGTTGAGCATCCTGTAATCCACGCAAAAGCGCCAGGAACCGTCCTTCTTACGTACTAGAAGTACTGGAGACGAGAATGAACTTTGACTTGGACGAATGAACCCAGTATTCAGCATGTCTGTAACCTGCTTCTCAATCTCTGTCTTCAGAGTTGGCTTGTAACGGTATTGCCGTACAGCTACAGGGAAGCACCCGACACCGAGGGATGGTATGGTCACACGAACGGCGTGGTGGCAGCTCGGATGGTTCCTTGAACAGCTCACTGTACTCATCAACGAGTGAGCGAACAGCTGGATGGACAGAAGGAGTCTCTGATGGTACTGTATCAGCGATATGAAACAGCTGAAATACTGAAGGTGGTCTGTTAGACGACTGCATCCCGTGCAAAACCACATGTGATCCTTGAAAGGTATACGAAGCCACTGGTGTCGCCAATCAACATGCATAGGAGAAAATTCCTGGAGCCAATCCATACCAATAATCATCCCATAAGAGCCCAACTGAAGCAGACGCAAATCGGAGTGGAACGAATACCCCTGCACAGCCCACTCTGCATTTGGTATATGTGATGTGCAGGATAGGGTGGCACCATCTGCCACTCGAACTTCCATCGGTTCAGGGAGCGGCTGAACTTGAGGTAATGCTGCAGCCAACTCACTGCAAATGAACGAATTGCTGCTCCCCGAGTCAAGCAATATCAGGACATCGTGACCCAGGACAGTACCTTGGAACTGCATAGTTCGAGGGAATGTGTGGCCGGACAGAGCAGCAGCTGATAGCATGAACGCCTGTTCAGACTGGACAGGCTCTGAAACTTGCTCATCCTCAGGTTCTGAAACTTGGGCTTCGAAAGAGTCCGCACAGAGGGACCAAACTTCATGGATCGCGTGAGCTTGAGGGACCGGCGGACAGCGATGGCCCCGTACCCACTTGTCACCACATCGCATGCAGAGCCCCTTTGAGCCTTGCGGCACGCATGAAGGTTGGCGAGCCTGTCGCCGATCGTAGGCGTACGGCCTGATGAAGCGCCGCTCGCCGCTTGGTGCTTGCCGTGTAGTGGAAGGAGGAAGAGGTAGCGCCCCTTGATCACTGCATTCCGCGACAGAGCGGAGCCGCCTGGGCGCTTGACCTCGCGACGCCCCCATGGTCCAAGGCCTCCTCCTGAATCAGAGCAATAGTGCAGGCAGAATCCAGAGTGGTAGGACGGGAAAGCAAGACAACAGAACGAATATCTGGGCGAAGGCCATCGATGAAGCGCTGCACATGAGCGAGCGGGTCTGGGTTGGGTTGGTAAGGAGCGAGCTGCTCGACGAGGCCAGTGAAGCGCTCGACATAATCGGACACAGTGGATGTCATAGCAATATGTATCATCTGGCGAAGCAGCAGCTCGTGCTGATCGCGACTGAATCGCTCAAGTATCATGGCAGAGAAGGTTTCCCATGAGATGTTGGCTAGTTGTGGTTCGACAGACTGCAACCATCTGGCTGCTGCCTTAGTGAAGTGGTGGGTGGAAACCTGAATCCACATGGCTGGATGAACATGGTACATGTGGAAATAATTGGCGGCGCGGGTCAGCCACAGCTTGGGGTTGTCTCCATCGAATTGGGGAAATTGGATCTTAGGTAATTGGCCAAGCGAATTTGGTTGGTTTGGAATATGGTGACTGGGGATCGGTGGGTATGGTGAGTGTCCATAGGTCGGCTGATTAGGGCGGTACATGGGTGGATACTGGAAATTGGGGAAAATTGAGGGCGTGTATGGTGGAATTGGGGATCTGGTGGGTAATAGGTGTGGGATGGGGGATGAGGAGGCGGAGGTGGTGGGTGGGTAGGTGGTGGTCGGAGCAGGGTGAAGCGGCGCGGGTAGGGATCGGGGGATGAAGAGGAGGTGACCGATACGCACCATTGGCCGGGTACGGGCCATGGTCGAACGAGCCATGCCCCGTATCCCGTGGAATCATGTCGACGCGGTGCCCGCCGGGCCGAAAGCAGTCGGAATCCGCAGAGGCACGCCCGGTGACTTGCTCCGATGGGTCGACGGGCGGCGTGCCGCGAACCCGGATACAGACTGTTGAGGCGGTCGACCTCCGAGCGGACGGCGAGGACGGAGTGTTCGAGCCGAGGAAGCCAGGCCGCGTGAGCTTCCTGCGCCACCTCCAGCACGGCGACGCCTGGTCACGGAGTCCCGGATCTCGGCGGCGGATCTGCTCGATGGAGACCACGCCGCTGCTCGAGGTCGGTGATGCGGGCGCCGGCGCGGCCGCCCGCGAGTCGGCGATCGCGTCGCCGTGTACCGGGCGGCGAAGTTCTGCTCCGGTGGCGAGCCGACCGCCGACGACGCCGCCGCCGAGGCGACGCCGCTCCGCGTCCGCTTCATCCAGCGACGGTCGAGGGCGCACGCCGACACCCGTACTGAGCGGAAGTTGGCGATGGATCGGAGGAGTTCGTCGAACTTGGCGCCGACGACGGATCCATGAGTCCGCGAGAACGATTGAGGCGGGTGAAGTGGTGGTGGGGTGGAGGGATCGGTTCCAGATCGACGGAGCTGATACCACTGTTAGCACTCCGGGCCAACGATGGATTTCACCGGGCGAGCCGACACCAGAATTCCGGCGACGGCGAAGTTCTCAGTTTCTATTACAGGTGAACTAGGAAAGTAGATACAGAATAATAGAGTTCAAATGCTAGATGAGTTTCTCCTCTCTCTCTGCCGAGTCTTATACTACTCCTCACTTGGGCTGGACTCGAGATGGCAGCCCACTCTGGCCCGGAGACGCGTACATTCTTGGGCCGAGACCTGTCGGACTTCCTTGGGCGGCTGGTCGAGGCTTGCTCCACGGCAGGGTCACTGACAGTCAAGCAAATTCTAAGGTACATTGCAGGTACAATGAATTATGGCTGCATCTATAGAAAGCAAGGCACACCTGAACCAAACTTGACTGGGTTCAGCGACAGTGATTTGGCTGGGGATGTTGATGACAGGAAGAGCACCAGTGGATCAGTGTTCTTGCTTGGAACAAGCCTAGTGACTTGGGCATCCCAGAAGCAGAGAGTTGTGGCATTATCATCTTGTGAAGCCGAGTATATTGCAAGTGCAAATGCTGCATGTTAGGGCATTTGGCTTAGCAGACTGCTGGGAGAGCTGTTTGGAGTTCAGGCGCCAAAGGTGAAACTGTTAGTTGACAACAAATCGGCAATTGCTCTAAGCAAGAATCCGGTTCATCATGACAGGAGTAAGCACATAGATACACGATATCATTTTATTCGTGACTGTGTGGACAGAGGAGAGGTTGACATTGGCCATGTGAGTACTCATGAGCAGCTTGCAGACATTCTGACAAAGGCGCTCGGGAAGGTCAGATTCATGGAGCTTCGTCAGCAGCTAGGAGTAATAGATGTGCATCGGGATTAGGGGTGAAATGTTAGTCTCAATCCCGAGCATGATCATGACCATGATGTAAATAGGAGTAGTGCATTGGCATGTTTACATTCAGGTTCAGTTAGCTGCATGTGTAATCGGTGTAGCGTCAGACCCGTGCTGCGTTCACGGAGTGACGACTAGGTCCCTGGCCACGCACGTATGAAAACGTCCTCGCGCTAAAGGCGGGCACGTCGCAGCATGCGCGGGCGTGGCCGGGAAATGCGGATCACCAGATCGTGTACACCGATCAATAAAGAGAAGAAGTCAAGCCGAAAACGGCCGCGACATTGTGCGGCGAAAACACTCTCTCTCTCGTTCGTTCTCTGTGTGTTCTGTGAGCGCGTTCTGTGAGTTGCGAGAGTTTGCCAGCGTTGCCGATCGCCGTCGTGACAGCCATTCAGGCACACGGCGCCAACAGCTCAACGCCCATAGCAAGAACAGGAGCACTTTCAGATGTGACGGAAGAGCACCCACATAGGAGAGGAGGAGGAGGAGGACGTACGTACACGACCTGGAGTCCCTGGTTGAGGATTGTACGGGCCTGCTGGTCGGTGTCGTTCAGGGTGTAGGCGGCTATGCCATCGGCGCAGCCGAGTAGGAGCAGGAGGAAGCAGCCCCAGACGACGATGAGCTCGTTGCGGAAGGACGCAGACTGCATCAGCCCGATGGTGTAGGAGACAGCCGGGTAGCTCGAGCCGAGGCGTAGAGCAAGCAGCAGCTGATGGTCACGAGAACCTCGATGCGGGCGAGGCGGCCCACTGGACTGGCCACCCACGCCGTGGCGGCGCGGGTCGCGTTCCGTACGGACAGTTTTTCCCGTCCTAGCTCCATCTCCCTCGATTGCCTGGGCTCGGCGCTTGCGTTTCTTCTCGGTTCTTCGTGATGATGAGTCAATGGAAGGTAGCATTCCGCAACACCCTTGGCATATATAGGACAAGAACATTGGTACTGCTCTTGTCTCGTGCAGTTGGTCGTCTCATGTGGTGCTAAATTATTTTAAGGATTAATAGACAACACGTACAATAGTTATTTTTTTAAGTTATCTCTAACCCATAATTTTTTAATTTATGCATAGGATAAAAATAAAGTGGTGAATTACGTGCCAACAAAAACTCATACAATGGTAGAATACACTATGTAAAAAAGAATCATATCTACCGGCGGCACTTATAGACGCCGCACAAAAGCGTCACTACTGGATGGCAGGTCTCTACCGAGCGCCACAAGCACTCGGTAAAGCGAAAGTAGCGCTCGGTAGAGGCTATACCGAGCGCCGCTCTCGGTGAAATACTCGGAAAATCTTTGAATGGGAAAATACTTCTACCGAGAGCTCGACAGGGGCCGCCGGTAGAGCGCCTACCGAGGGCCCGAGCCCCCTCGGCAAATAAAAGTGCACGCTGACGGCGCTTGCCTCCGTCGACGTTGGATTCACCGAAAGTGCCAAGGAACACCTCTCGGTAGAATATCAATTCTACCGAGGGCTGCAAGCGCCGGTGAAATTTAATTTTAAGAAATTAAAAACATTTTTGCCGAGAGCCGATCTCTACCGAGGGTCGCAGCTCTCAGTAAAATTTAATTTTAAAAATTTAAAATCAAAGTTTGCCGAGAGCCCACAAGAACGCCGGGTAGACTCATAGTGTACCGAAGCGTCTTGTCGAAGGCGACTCTCGGTAGAGTTATGGTCGTTTCACCGAGAGCCGGTAGGCCATCGGTGAATCGACCATAACTCTACCGAAGCGCATCCTTTACCGAGCGTTTCGCTCGGCATAGCTGGAAAACTGTAACCTAAGCCCAACTTGCCCAGCTATACCGAACGCTGCACTCGGTAAATTGACAATTTCCCAGATTTACCGAGTGTTGCGCTCGGTAAAGTGACCATTTCCTTTTTTTTTATTTCTGTTTTTGCATTCCAACTTGACAAACAGTACATATAAATCATTTATCACATATATATCACATCCATGCACTCATACAGCTCATTTCTCACAAATATATCACATCCATGATCCAAATATGGATACCGTCATACAATATCCATCACAAGTCATGAAGTTCGACAAGTCAGGTTCAATATCCATCACAAGTCTAGTTCCACATCATCTTATCTAGTCCAACAAAGCAAAACCATAAAAAGGTACCACACGTCCACGACTAGCTCATCAAAGATGGGGCTGCTGCTCCACGGCCGCGAAGGAGACCCTTGATCATCATTGGGAGGAGGCGGCGCCGGTTCGATCCCGCCGGCCGGGCCGCACAAAGGAGAAGAGGTTGCATGTTGAGGTTGCATGTGTTAAGACGTGATCCAGATCCACAAGCAAAGCAAAATTGAAGGCAATTTCATACTCACGAGAGTAGGTTGAGGCGAGCAAACGCCGCTAAGCGGCGTTCTTTGGCAGGGCTCCCCGAGGTCCGGAGATAGTTCATGAGCTCGCTAGCCGCTTCGACCGGGTTTCTGTTGGGCCCGAACGCAGCCGCCTCCGCCGCCCGTTGTCGCTCGACTCCTCTAGTCGGGCCTACAATATTTCAATCCAATGTTTTAGTAATGCAAACCTCATTAAGGTGTGTAAAGAAAATTGTCTGACAAAGGAATAACCTGGAGTTCGTCAATACGCGTCTGTGCAGGGCTCGGCCGCGGGCGTATAGGCAGGCTACTGCTCGTGCTCTGTGAACGGAGGTGTGAGAGACTTAGCTGGGAGCTGTTGATGCAGCCATCGGCAATCCACAACCCGTCCCCGTGCTTTTGCCTCCTCCCACCGCCATCACGATGTCCGCATCGATGTCCTGACTGAACGGATCGAAGTCTGGCCCATGGACCTTCTGCGCCACCTCCGTGTAGTCGTGGATCTTTCTGTACACGTTCGGGTTGGTGTACGCCAAGGGCAGGTCGTTCAGACTGTAGGTGACGTTGGACGTCGCCTTGCCCTTGTGGAACATGCAGGAATGCCCCAAAGTCGCTGCACTCCTACCCTGGGTGTGCCGCCATCCGCGAAAAAAAGCGAGATGATTAGAAACTAGGCACAATTTAGCGTGACAATGGATAAAAGGCTGCGCGTACCCATCTTTCTTTGTATGTGGTGAGGTTGCGGCTTCCTTGATGGTGTGCTGGACCTCCCATCGACAAACATCGCTCCCGTAAAATCCTGTGCCTATCCTGATACTCCTTTGTGAACCACCTGTCCACGATCATCTTCCAGCACGGGATATTGTTCATGCACCACTGGGGGACCATCTACATGACATCTAACAAGGTTAGATGAAACATACTTATAAGCTCAAAAGCAATCAACTTTTATCGTTTTCCATGTACCTCAAGGTACTTGTTCTCGGTCGATCCATCTTTCTAGCTTCTGGTACCCTGATCACTGTCCCACACTTGGACCCGTAGTAGTTGATCACGCACTAGTGTTTCACCTCGTGATGCATGTCGACGATGCGCTTTCTGCAGGATCTCTTGAGCACCTCTTCCACCCGCTCTTCATATCCCGCCAGTGGTCCGAAGAAACTCTGCATACAAATGTGATGCATCCTTGGTCACACGTTCGGAATAGTCACAAGTTTGTGCGACGACGGCTTACCCAAAAGTCCGCCATCACATGCTCCAATACGTTGCCGTGTTCGCCGTCTGGGGCGGCTTGGTAGTGGGCAGCCGTGTAGGCCGGCTCAGTCTTGCCTTTGTAAGTGACAATGCCAGGGAAGTGCTTCCTGACAAGAAGGCCTAGGATGCCGTTGGGGGGGGCGTGTGTGACCACCCGAAATAACCACCCGCCTCCTGCACAAGCAAGACAAAATATTAGTATAGAGAAAATATTTCAAATTAAAAATTGGTGATAACATCAGACAAAATATCAATAGTTACTTACACTTGCCCATCGGGGCAAAGCACTGCCTTGTGCTGCTCGTGGGGAACCGGAGGGAGGCTCGCGGGACCTCGCAAGTACACACCGGAAGTCACGGACCCCGAGAAATCCCCATATGGATGCCCGTCCCCGTCCCCGCCCGTCCTCTCATCCTCATCCCCCCCGTCCCCTCCCTCGTCCCCGTCCTCGTCGGTGGTCGGCGGCACCATCTCACGCTCAGAGTCCTCCGCCGCCGGCTCCTCCTGGGGGACCTCCGGCGGCTCCACCGGCGGCACCAACTCACGCTCAGAGTCCTCCGCCGCCGGCCGTCTCTTGCCCTTGCCGGGCCTCGTAGTCCTCCTCCTCTGCTGGACACCAACCTCTCCCGCTTGGCACCCTTGTAAAGGGAGGACACCGCCTCGGACGCGAGGCACGGCTGCCCACCATCTTCTTTTGATCACCTGCAATTAAACAAAACGTCGACTCATCAGTAAAATCATTAGAGAAGGAAAAAAATTAAACAAAACTTAAATATACGAAAAAAATAGTATTACATGGGATTAGCTGGATCATATGTCTCGTCGTCATTATCAACAATGTCTAAATAATCAAAACTATCCGAAGGAGGAATGTTGTCTTCAGCGTCATTGCCTAATCGTGAATCGCTCAAGCATTTGTAAGTCTCTCTCATTTGTAACCTCATCTCCAGCGCCGTCATCGTCCCCAGCTATTTCGTTGTCTACTTCCATTTCGATCGCGTCGGGTAACTCTATCACAAATCTCCCCGGTAGCCCATCTTCTTGAAAGAACTCTCCATCATATGTGTTTGGGTCGATCAAGTTGTAATCTTCATCGATTGGGACGGTAGTTTACCGTGTGGCGCTACCTTATGCACAATATCCCAACCCCGAAGATACGTTTTGGTTTGGCAAGCGTATGGCATGTAATAAACCCAGACGGCCCTGTTGAGCCACAACGTAGACATCGGCTCCTGAATACATGGAATCTCGTCAAACTTTGACTAGTCCAATGTTTGGGCTCCGTCGAACCCCTTCACGACCGTGGTCAAACCAATGACATTTGAATATGACAGTTTAAGTTGCTTAGGGCCATAAAACGAAAGTTCATATATTTCTTCAAGTCTGCCATAGTTGTCACGGTCATCATTGCCGTGCACAAACACTCCGCTTTGTGGTTTTTCGATTGGGCCGCCCGCTCGTAGCTTGCCGTGTGAAAACGATATCCGTTCACATCATAACCGTTAAAGGACCTAACCCTTTTTCACACGCCTTTTTGCAACCTGTCTCAACTCGGACACATAGAGGGATCGGTTTGGGCCTGTAAGGTCAACCAGGATAGATCGTCATATTATTGAAAACGTACGATGAACTAGAAATGTCAAGATAAATAGAGCCGGAATGGACACTACCTTTCTTTTTTGAACCATGAAATAAAATCGGGCTTCCCCGCCACACCCCTCGTGAAAAAAGGGTATCTTCTTCTTTGCGGGGGTAGGATCCCTCGATTCATGCCGGGATTGTCAATGAATTCCCCGTACTCCACGAGACAAGGGGTTGGTACAAATGAAAAGTGACGGCTTATTGAAACTAGTTCTTTGAGGGCTTACTGTCTGTACGATTGAGTCTCGTCCAGGTTGGTCAACACGTATATCATGATCTTCCGCCACTCTTCATTGTTCAGTTGCTTAGTGGTCCAACCACTTGAGGTTCCGAGTTGGCCATGGAAAAGGCTGAGGGTCGATTCATTTTCGCCGGCATTGTATCGAGGGAGTGGATTATGCACGCCGGGTAGCTTCTCGGTATAGTATTTCGTGTGAAGTTTGACACCTCCTCCACTAGATATGCCTCTGCAATGGAAGCCTCAGGTCTGGCTTTATTTCTACATTTTCTGCGTACGGTCTTCAGAACTCTCTCGATTGGATACATCCAACGGAACTGCTGTGCCCCCCCCCCCTACGAGCCTCATACGGGAGGTGCACAATCAAATGCTGCATCGGCACGAAGAAACTAGGTGGAAAGACCTTCTCCAACTTACGAGCAACACAGGTGCCATTTTTCCAAGCCTTTGATGACGGTGGGAGATGCTCTCTTGGCGTAAAAGCGGGGAAGAAATAGCTCAACTCTGCCAAAGAATAGCCATAGATTCTCGGGGACATAGCCTCGGACCATCGCCGAAGCGACGGCCGAATCCATACGTGGAAGTCATGACTCTTCATCCCATTGACTCGAGAGTAGATAGGTTCACTCCCTCCCTCGTTTCGCCGCATACCCGCCCGGGAACATTAGTGTCTTGATCCATTGAAGTACTTCCCTCCTTTCTTTACGGGGGTTTCAAGAGGTAATCGGCCTTAGGCCTAGTCCATCTCTTGCCACCTACGGGAGGCCTCGTCTCTTGCCTTGGCCTATCACATAACGTTGCCATGTCTACTCTAGCCTTAGGGTTGTCCTTAGACTTGTCAGTGTCCATGATTGTTCCCCACAGTCCCTCAGCGATATTCCTTTCGGTGTGCATATCGTCAATGTAATGTGGTACAAGAAGGTCATCAACATATGGGAGCCTCATCAAGCCCGACACATGAGTCCACATATGTTGCACACCATATCCCACAAAACCACCTTCTGGATTGGCCACAAGAGCATCTATCTGAGCATGAACCTCCGCAGTAGTCGACATGTGCGGTGGAGGATCTAGAACTTTGACACCTTTTGTAAAGTTCTTGATGTCTTCTCTAAATGGATGGTCAAGAGGTACAAATTGACGATGTTTGTTGAACGACGAATACTTGCCCCCTTCAGAACAGTGAACCTTACAACTTCCTTGCATACCGACATGGAAACTTCCCGCGGTACACACCAACCGCTGAATAAACCATACGCCATGAAGTCATGAATGGAGTACTGGTACCACACATACATTTTGAAGCTCTTCTTTGTAGCCCGATCGTATGTCCATACGCCTTCATTCCAAGCACTGACCAATTCATCCCAAATAGGCTCCATGTACACACCCATATTACTCCCCGGATGTCCCGGAATGATCAACGAACAGAATACATTTTGTCATTGAAAGGCGACACCAGGTGGGAGATTGAGTGGGATAACAAACACGGGCCAACATGTGTATGGGGCAGCCATCATCCCGTAAGGGTTGAACCCATCTGTTGCTAGCGCAACACGCACGCTACGAGCCTCACCGGCTTTGTCGGGATGTTTCAATCAAAGTAGCGCCAAGCTTCACCATCGGATGGATGTACCATCTTGTCGATGGTATCGCTTTGCCCCTGTTTGTGCCATGTCATCGCCGCGGATTCCTCGGTCATGAATAGCCGTTGGATCCTCGGTATGAACGGAAGGTACCGTAGGATTTTCTCGGCGATGTTAAGCTGCTTCTTCTAACCATTACCGCAGTCTACCTCCATAAACCTGGAGGATTTACACTTTGGGCAGTGCTTTGCATCCACGTGTTCATTCCTAAACAGGACGCACCCCTTCGGGCAAACATGTATCCGCGCGTCACGGCATCTTAAGTGCTTTGAGGACTTTCTCTGCCGCGTGTTGGTTGAGTGGCAGATTGTGGGGCTTCGGAAGCATGCTGGCAAACACAGTCAACATCTTATCGAAACCTTCTCGACTCATGTTTAGGTCGGACTTCAACCCCATTAAGCGTCCAACGGCATCCAGCTGAGAAACCTCAGAGTGCTCGTGGAGGGGTTTAGTTGCCGACTCCATCATCTTGTAGAACTCCTGTGCATCTTCCATCATCCCCTCCCTTTCATGAGAGTCGGCGAAACAAGCTTCATAGGCATCGTCTACCATGTCTGCTACCCCGGCATCAGCATCAAAAGCGTCGAGACGTGGTAAGTCCTAATGTTCCAGTAATAGTAAGTATATTTGAATAACGAGCCACATAACGAGCCAGGGATTTGACCCTGATTCAAGCTCTCTGCCCACCATAAGTCCTAATGTTCCAAAGTAATAGTAAGTATATTTGAATAACTATAGTTGTATAATCAATTTATCAAGTACATTTGTATATGTATATTTACCATTTATATGATTTTTAAATGTTTTGCAGCCAATTGACCATATCACTTGGCTTAAACACACTCTCTCATACTTTGGGGTTTACGAAGTGGACGTCCCGTAACAAACATGATCATAATAGTCAATTAGGTCCACGTATCCAATGTCGAATTAGCTTTTCCATCGCCTCTAGGAGGAGAAGTAGAAATCCTATACGAATCGCACGTGAGGCGGGATTAAAAGCACCCGGACCAGGGCCGCGGATGCGAAAAAAGATGTTTGTCATGGGATGTGTACACAAGCTTCAAGAAAATGGGTACAATCGCCTACATTCTCCTCATTGATGATGGCAGCTAATAGTAGTAACATGAGTCATGATGTTGTGAGATTCGCTGCAAACATGGCTCAGAGGAACCGATATGATGTGGTAATCTCGATATGTTAATTTATCATCTAGCTTATATCTACAAATGATGTGGTAATCTCGATATGTTCTAATAATTTTTTTTCCAATTATTACAGGTTCAAGAGCATGACTTAATCTACCATGGGTGTAGTTATGCATCCATTCTAAACCGCACAATGGCTCAATTGGGTTATCTTTGGAAATTTGCTAATCCAGTGCCAACACTCACTACAAATGGATATCAGGCAAAGGTGGTTGTATATCAGTGGTCTGACCCGGAGACATGCCCAGGACGGTTAACCGTCGTGAGTAGACCATGTCGTCGTAGTTATGAAGCAAATGAGGATGTATTAGTGAGAACGTTGTACCATATTTCGGAGATCTCTGCAATCAAGATCGGTGACCTACACTTCTAGTTATATGCACAATTCTGGCAGTTGCCGTAGAACTTGCAGTGAAGTTGTAGTTGGAACATCTTTTGATTGTAGTGACTTGTTTTAAATTATGCAAGTTTGTATGGATTATGCACGTTTTAAATTATGCAAGTTTGTGTGGATTATGCACGTTTTAAATTATGCAAGTTTGTGTGGATGTGATATATATGTGACTTGTTTTAATTTCTGTTTGTCAAGGTGGAAGGAAAAAAAAAAGAAACAAAAAATAAAAATTATGGTCAATTTGCCGAGTGCTACTGAGACAGGCCCTCGGCAAAACATCTCTACCGAGAGCATTCTGTTAGGCACTCGGTAGAGTGACCATAGTCTACCGAGCACCGGGTAAACGCTCGGTAGACTGACCATATTCTACCGAGGGACTAACGCCAGCTCTCGATGGAGTTGACGGCAGACCCGCGTTAGGTGCTGGCAAACAGGGGGCGTGAACTCTACCGAGGGCGACGATTTCCCGAGGTCTGACGCTCGGTGAACTAAACCTCTACTGAGAGCCTCTGTTTACCGAGGGTTAGGCTCTCGGTAGAGGGAGCGTCTACCGAGAGGCATGGTTTACCGAGTGGTAGGCTCGATCTCTACCGAGAGCTTGGCTTCTCCGAGAGAGGCCGTCGGTAGACGGAGACTACCGAGCGCTAGGCCGTGGCCTCTCGGTAAATGTTCTAGCACTCGGTAGAGGCCCTCTATGCGGTAGTGCGTGTCTGTGATATGAGTTCACGCAGACACGTTTTTCCAACACATGTCTATACTAAGTCGCCGGCCGGGGTCGCTGGTCCGGCAAGGTCAATATGTGTATGCAATAAGAGCTTACTACAGATGCATGTTTACATGTCATAGCCATGTGTTGGTAACACACGTCTGTAGTACAACCTTATTAAACATGCATTGATAGACGTGTTGGAGCACATCTATGATGTCTCTAAAGGTGCTTCTGTGATGTGCTTTTTTACATAGTGATAGTTGTCTTATAGTCCTAAATTTAAGCTCATGAGGTGGTTCTTTCACGAAACAATATCATTCTCCTTCCTCTTTCTCTTTCCTCCACATCAGCAAAATCCTACTCCCTCCATCCCAAATTTTTAAGTCATTCCAAAAATCTTGAAGAGTCAAAAGCACCTTAAGTTTGACCAAATTTGTATGATAAGATAATAATATTTAGGATGCCAACTAAGTATCATTGGATTCTTTGTTAATTATATCTTCATATTATACATATTTGATGTCACAAATCTTGGTCAAACTTGAGATGCTTTAACTCTCCAAGATTCTTGAAATAACTTACACAATTTGGAATGGAGGGAGTACGTGGCACTGCATGAGATGGCGTACGAGACAACTGATGTGTAGCAATGTACCTGCCCTTACAGGTGTTGGTTTGCATATAGATATTTGCCACATAACTCCATAATCCATATAAATGAGCTAAACGATCCGAAAATGATCAAATCATTTTTAGGTTCCATTTCAACTACTCACTCTAACTAGTTCAAAAAGAAAATCCATCGTACTTTATAATACCGCCAAAAATACTGAAAATAGAGCAATTTGCTAGTGGACACTTTTGTTATTGTCAAACTTACTCGAGGACACCGAATGCATTAAAATATTCATTTCTGGCTTAGGAGGTGAGAGAACAACTACCAAAAGATGTTTTTGCCGCTGTGTCTTTCTTCTTCCTCCCCTTTCTTCTTCTGCTATGGTGGGGATGCTGGGCTTTGGCGAAATCTCAGTCAACGGAAGCTCATCGGCAGCAGGAAGGCGGCGCTAGGGCTTGCCTGGGTCTACACACAGCTGCCAAGAGGTGCATCCCAGCCGGCAACGGCCCATAGTGGCCTGGCCTACGGTGGCCCGCAACAGCGCGCGCGGCGGCCAGCTACGCCTAGCTCGATCAGCCGGCTGTGACAGCTAGCGGCCTACCAGCAACGCCGAATTTTGCCGAGCTTGCTCGCAAGCGACGAGTGTTGGCGGTCAATATCGACATATTTATACCGCCAATATAAGACCAAAAAGGAGTAAACTATGCAGGTTTACACACATATACCTTTACTACAAACATAGTTCCACTTGTACTGGAGAATTGTGACATTGTAGGATTTTTGTACCCAATCACAAGTGGAAGAATACCGAAAATGCGCCAACCGGGAAAGCGCAAATGTGCAAACTATGCAACCCAATGGCAAAAGGCCAAAAATACAACAAAACAGAGCGAGCTCCCACAACCACGATGGCCCAGGCCCGGCCCGTAGCCGCCAGAGCAAGACCGGGCGCGGACACGCCAGGGGCTGGGCGCGCCCACGCCCGTCTTGACCGCCGCCTGGCCCCACCTTGCACCGGCGGTGTAGTCTTGAATTCTGGAGGGCGGTGTGGAGCTGGGGAGTATTCCCCCAACCGACCATTCCACTCCTATATAAGGAGGGGGAGCCCTCTCACTCACACACACCACACTTGAGCTTCACCTCTCACTCTCTACCTCCACCTCTCACTCTAGTGCTATTTTCTTAGTAGAATTGGAGTAGGAAAGAGCTATCAAGGAGGGCTTGTCTCCTAGGAAGAAGAGCTGCTCTTGGTAATATACTATGAAGAGTTCTTCCTTATTCAAGTCTTCATATTCTTTATATAGTTTTGCTTATGAACTAGAGTATAGTCTTGTCCATGTTATTATCTTGATATATGAACTAGACTATAGTTTGTGTGTCATGATCTTAACATGCTTGCATCTGTTCTTCATGGTTCATATGATTTATATGTTTAGAGATAGAATCAAGATTGGGTTAACGGTTTGTTGTACCTTTGGGTTTGCTCATATCCTAACCTCTCAATCGTGAGGTTGGAGTCCCGGGGGGATATGGGTGGTTTCCTTATATGCGGACGTGATGCCCGGATAGACGGGAACATGTAGATATGACGTATGCTACGGTTGAGGGGTAGGCGGCAGCATATTCTAAAAATGACTGCATTTTGATTGAATGTAGTATATATGAATCAGACATCCAGTTTTTGGGTTGTGCTACACAGAACAGGTATCCAGTTTTTTCACCTTTCTTATTTCATTTTTTCAATTTCTTTTAACACACAATAATGCTGCGCTTAGCTATGTAGCACGGATTTTTTCTGATTGACAAATGACCAATCTCTGACAGTGATATATATATATATATATATATATATATATATATATATATATATAGACCCCACTAATCTACAGCCTGGCTGTTGGTTATTAACCAACGCGCCGGTGGCCTGAGACAGCCGGGTTTTTTGCATGCCGGCGAGGCCATCCTGGCTGAGTAAATGACGTTGGTAATAATTAAAGTGGTTTTTTAATTCACGTACATGCATTGCTTTAGCGGACATTTGACTCTAGCTTCAAAAGAGGCCCACCGCATTGATTGAGTTGCTTTAAGCGCTCATGTAAATCTTGCATGCCGCAGTGTCGCAGTAAATAATTACTGCTCCTTTTTTTATTACTGCTCCTTTCAGATTTCAGATTGTTATGGCTTGGCGGCGGCCATCTCCATCCAGGCCCTTATGGACTATCCATGAGGTAAGCAACGACCAAAATTCATCTTACCCTTTAAATCTCGATCAGATTCATTCTTGAAATAGGACCCAGTTATCAGCAGACCGAATGATTACGTATGTTTTTAGAAAGGCATGATTTACAAATTTTAAAACAAATAGTTTCCCTGTTATCAGCAGACCTGGCAGATAGAAGATGTTAGTCTGTTCTGATCTTTCTCGAGGCTGATGGATGCATACTAGTATTCGGGCCAATATTTTACTATGTATGTGCTTGCTTTGTTTCTTTGTATAATTTATTTAAATTAAGTTGGATTATTATATTCTCGTAACTATTTCTTATTGTTAGTGCATATTCTTGTAAATGTGATTAGTGCAGATTCTAGTAAATATTTCTTATTGCAGACTCTTGTAAATATTTCTTTGTGCGAATTCTTGTAAACATATTTTGATGTGAATTCTCATAATTTGGGGGCATAGCTCAATTCCTATAACTTATTTTTTTTTTTGGTAACTTCATCATGACATTGTGCTCAAATTATGGTAAAAGCATACCATTTATCTAGTGATTCTACACAACATTTATTGTAAATACATAGCATTGTTGTTATAGTAATTTCGATCATAAGAATGGCATGTGTGCACTGTTCAAGGGTTAGTTTCATTCTGTTAAATGGAAAATGCAAGCAGTTTGTTTATTCTAATTGTGTGTTTTTACTAATGCAGAAAAAAGGCACCTCAGGTTTGGTCAAAGCTACTCTTCTGGTCTTCTGGATGCATTACAAACCACCGACAAAAAGATCAAGATGCTCTTTGCTGAACCTGCGCCACACGCTCGAGCCAACTATATATAGATGATGATCTGTGTCAAAACTATACAGAAACCTACTGTTTTTTTCCTTTACTTTTGTTTGTGTTAAAATTGGATAGGGTGGACAAACGGATTAGTACTATAATCATTTTGGAAATAGTGTTAGTAATAAAAATATTACTCACCAAAAATATCAACCGGTTCATTTGGAAAAAAAAAAGAATCAGGGATATGCAAGTAACCAAAATGACTCGAATATTTACGTTAAAATAGTGGAGCAGATTTATGATAAAATAGTGGATCAAATTATCAAGGCATATATTTTTGTAATTCACATTGTAGTAAAATAATGGAGCAGATTTACGATAAAATAGTGGAGCAGATTTACAATAAAATATGATGAAAATGAAATTGTTTGTCGTTACCGTCCAAAGCCAATAAATTATCGTAGATAACTTGCATGTTGCATAGTAACCGGTCACTGCAATTGGCACAAAAGGTACCCGCTCAGTCCAGTTGCTCCATGCACGCACACTGGTCAACTCCCAAATTACCGTGCGATAATTAACCTTGCAGTAATTAGGGGTTGTTACCATTAATGACCGGCTGGGTGGCTCTGGCCTGCATGCGTGCATGGCAGCTTTGATGACCTGGTTCGATGGTGCGGTCGGCGGTTGGTCTGGCTACAGAATATCAAATTATCAAATTAGCTAGGTACAGACTATACTCAATATATATATATATATATATATATATATATATATATATATATATATATATATATATATATATATATATATATATATATATATATATATATATATATATATATATATATATATATATATATATATATATATATATATATATATATATATATAGACACACACACAGACACACACACACACACTAATCTACTGCCTACGCGTTGAGTATTAACCAACACACCGGCGGAGCACCACCGTCCTCCGACGAGGTCCCTCAAATGAAAATGACCGGGCGCACAAAGCATTTAATAGGAATACACGTCATTTACCACTACCGTACTAGTACATGCAAAAAGATCATGATTAAATTAAGGCAGGGCGTGATGTAGTTTTTTTTTTTTTTATCCGCGGGAATCACGCCACCAAAAATCATGGATGGCTGCACACCCTTCATAATTCCTTCCTCGTTTATAAATAAACCCCAGCCTGCAGCTCATTTCTCCCGTCATTTTCTGTCCTCAAATCCATCCCCACTTGCTCCCATGGACGGTGACGCCGGTGGTGCCTCGCCCAGCATCTGGCCGTGATCCCTCCCTCCACGGCGGCAACTCCAGGAGGCCGACGGCAGCACATCATGGGCGTCGTCGCACATGGCCGAGTGGCAGAGAGGTCGTCTTCCTCCCAGCTGCGACTGCGGCGGCATGCCCCGACCCTCCCGATCACGCAGTCAGCGGCGCCCCCACCATCCTGAATGTGACTGGGCGGCTCCAATACTCTAGGCAGTGACGGCGGAGGCACGGCCATCCCAGCGCGGAGTGTCCCGGCCGTGTGGACGTTGCCCCCAGCGGCTTCGCGTCTCAGCTTGCCGCTGCCGTCTGGGGGTGTACAGGGCTGGGCGTGTGCCATCCATGTCTGCCCCCCTTCCCCAATGCATGTCGCCGTGATCTGCAGCTGAAGGTTAGTGTCAGCATCCGTGTACCGGAGCCTGACAAGGAGCAAGACCCAGCTGAAGGGAGTCGGGCCTCGCTGCGTGACCCAAGGCCCAGGCGCCAAGCTCGGCCCAACACACGAGTCACAGGACCAGCGTGGATGACTTTAATACAAGAGCCCGGTGCTGCGCACCCGAGAGGGGCATGAACCATTCTGTAATTCAAATTGCATTTGCCTGTTCTACTTTTCCCCTTCTCCTTCCCCGTTCATCGCTGCGGCGAAACTCTGCTTGTAATCGAATTCGTTGAGATTATCGAAAACCAGTTCGAGAGTGCTAACAATCTGGTATCGAGACTTCGTCTCGGATCCTCGGATCCTCTTCCTCACCGCCGCTTTACTCGGCGGCAGCAGTCGCTCGGCGTGATGGATCCCAACATCCAATTGGTGCTCGACGGGCTCGCCCGGTCTGAACCGCCGCCTTGATGCGCAGGAGGTCAGCCTCGACCGCCGCTTCGCCGAGCTCGAGACGAGCCTGGCGGAGCGCCACCGCGACATCGACTCCCGCGTCACCGACATCTCGCGCCGCGCGACAACTTGGAGGTCGCGCCACCGGATCCGCAAGTCGCCTGCGGTGGACGGCGCCTCGCCGTCGTCCGAGACGAACCGCCCGACCGCGAGTCCGACTTCAACACTCGCTGGCTGGTTTGGAGTCGCCGCACCAACCACGCGCCCGACGAGTGCGTCGCTTCGCGTGGGCGACACGGAGACGTTGTTGCGGTCCATCAACAATGTCCGGCGCCCGGGTGTTGATGGCGTCCTCGATGGCCTCCTCGGCTACTCCCCGCAACATCGAGCGATCGATCGCGTCCCAAGTGCTCGACGCCATGTCCCCGAGCGTGGTGCAGCAGTCGATCCAGCGTCGTAGCCCATCCGCCGGACCAACCGCCACCCAGCCCGTCGTTGGGCACAGCCGTCGGATCCGGGCGTGGACGGCCTGGATCCATGAGTCTCCACCTGGTACGTCCAATCCCCACTGTTTCCCTGTATCGAGTTCATCCTGTCCGGTGTTACCTCCCCATCCCAACATTCCCAATCCTATCCACCAACCACCACCTCTGCAACCAATTCCGCCAATCCCCAACCCAATTCATCAACCTACGCCCCAAATTACCCAATCCGCACCACCAGCAGCATATCCACCCTTAGCCACTCAATTTGCCATTCCAGCCTACCCACCACCTCGCCCACCTAATTTCGCTAGCCACCAAAGTCACAGAGGTCGCCTTCCTAAGGTACCCTTTCCTAGATTCGATGGTGATAACCCGCGTCGTTGGCGCCATCGTGCGGAGAAGTACTTTCGCATGTACTTTGTTGAGGAAACACTCTGGATAGAGCTCGCTGAAATGCATTTTGATGGTCCAGCTTCACTGTGGTTTCAGTCCATCGAGCACTTACTTCCTACACTTGGCTGGACCGAGTTTTGTGCCCTGATGCATGATCGCTTTGATCGTGTACGCCATGAGTCCCTCATCCGCCAGCTCTTCCATGTCCAACAAACTGCCACCGTCACCGAATACATTACCCAGTTTAACCAAATCACAGACCAACTCAAAGTTTATACACCTGAACACGATGAATTATTCTTCGCCATGCGATTTGTTGATGGTCTTCGTCGTGATATCAAAGCAGCTGTTATGCTTCATCAACCGCAAACTGTGGATTCTGCCGCACGTCTTGCTTTGTTACAGGAGGAGGTGTTCCTGGAGTCGCGCCCCCCTCGGCATGGTGATTGGTCTTCATCCCGGACAGCGGTGGGGTCGTCTCGTCACCCTCTACCTCTACCTACACCGCCGCTACGTCCTGGCATTGTGGCCCCACCATTGCCTCCGCAGCAGGCTGCCACGGCCCCAGCTCCACAACATCCTCCAGGTGCTGCTATTACAGCTGAGAATCCTCTGCTTGCTCTGAAGCGCTTCCGTTGGGCTCAAGGCTTATGCTACAAGTGTGGAGCCAAGTGGTACCGTGATCATAAATGTGCACCAGAGATTCTTCTTGCCGTGGACTCTGTCTGGCAGTCAGTGGATTCTATTCCATGTGATGATGATGAAACCGTTCCTGAGGAACCAAAGGACGTGAGCAAGTTTTTCCGCGATCGCAAGTCTCGCTATTGGCTCTGCTACTTCTGGTCGTGTTATTCAGTTAGCTGGGTTGATTCAGCGCCTGCCAGTTCGTATTCTAGTCGACTCTGGTAGCTCAGCATCTTTTATCAGTTCCTCCCTAACCTCTCGGATTCCTCTTGTGAGTTTGAGCAATACTGACAGTCAAGTGAGAGTAGCAGGTGGTGGCATCCTTCCTTGCAGTCAGTTGGCACATCAGCTGCAATGGTCAGTTGGCCCATGTTCATTCATTTCTGATTTTAGGGTCCTACCATTGGTCTCTTATGATGTCATTATTGGCATGGATTGGTTGGAGTTGTTCAGTCCTATGCAAGTTCATTGGCAGCACAAGTGCCTGTTGATTCCATATAATTCTGAATGGGTTTTGTTGCAAGGTATTGATTCTGTTCTCCCAGATAGACTGTTGTTGCATGTGTGTCAGTCCATTTCTGGTGATTCAGCTACAGCAGAGTCAGAACCTCTACCTCCATATATTCAGTCTCTCTTAGACAAGGTTTCCCATGGTCATTGATCCACCTCTCGAGCCGCCTCCATCAAGACCTTGCAACCATACCATACCACTAATCCTGGGGCTCAACCAGGTCTTTATCGCCCTTACGAGATATCCTCCAAACGAAAGATGAGATTGAACGTCAGGTTTCAGAAATGTTGCAACAGGGATTGATCAGGCCTAGTGCAAGCCCATTTTCTTCTCCAGTCTTACTGGTTAAAAAGAAAGATGACACTTACAGATTTTGTGTTGATTTCGCATAACCGAATGCAATTACAGCCAAGTCTAAATACCCAGTTCCTGTGTTTGATCAGCTAGTAGATGAATTGGGTCAGGCTAGTTGGTTTTCTACACTAGATCTAAGAGCTGGCTTTCACCAGATCCTGTTGCAGCCAGGTGAAGAGCACAAGACAGCCTTTCAGACACATTGTGGACAATATGAGTTCAATGTGATGGCATTTGGTTTAACAGGGGCCTCGGCACCTTTCAAGGAGCCATGAACTCTACTTTAGCTCCCGGCCTTCGCAGATTTGTCATTGTATTCTTTGATGACATCTTAGTCTATAGTAAGACCCGGAGGATCACCTAGCTCACTTAGAATTGGTGTTTACTTGGCTAGCAAAGGACAAATGGAGGCTCAAGTTGTCTAAATACAAATTTGCACAAAGAGAGATATCCTATCTGGGTCATGTGATCAGTGAGAGAGGCTTATCTACTGACAGCTCCAAGATCACAGCCATTACTGAGTGGCCTACACCTACTAATACCAAAGCTCTGAGGGGCTTCCTTGGTTTAGCTGGATACTACCGCAAGTTCATTCGTCATTTTGGTGTCATAGCAAAACCATTGACTGAACTTTTGCACAAGGATGTTTTGTTCATATGGACCTCAGTTCATGCTTCTGCTTTTCAAGCTCTAAAGGATGCCTTGAGTTCTGCTCCAGTCCTGGCAATTCCTGATTTCTCTATTCCTTTTCACATTGAAACTGATGCATCTGGTTATGGCATTGGAGCTGTTTTACTTCAGAAGGGCCACCCCTTAGCCTTCATCAGCAAAGCTTTATCTCCTCGCAATCAAGGATTGTCGGTTTATGAGAAGGAATATTTGGCTGTTATTCTTGCTGTGGAACAATGGCGCCATTATTTGCTCAATTCCGAATTTATTATACACATAGACCATCAAAGTCTTGTGCATTTGAATGAGCAGCGTTTGCACACCCCATACCAGCAAAAGGTGTTCACAAAACTGCTAGGCCTTCGTTACAAGGTGGTGTACCGTAAGGGCTCGGATAACCTGGCGGCTGATGCTTTATCTAGGAGGGACCATCCAGTCCAGCTGATGGAAGTTTCATCTCCTGTACATGTGTGGCTCGAGGATTTGAAACTCGGTATTTGACCCGATGCTCAAGCCAAGTTGTTGCTTCGTAAGCTGTTGTTGTCTCCCCGATGCATGCCCCAATTATCACCGAAAGATGGCATTCTTTATTACAAACGGCGCCTTTGGCTCGGTTCTAATGTGGCACTACAAAGAAGGTGCTGCATGCTGCTCGCGACAAGCCAGCCCCCCGGTGGCCCACTGGCGCCCCGCTACTTATCGGCTGAAACCATCGTTTTTATTGGCCGGGCATGCGTGCTGCCATTCTTCGCTTTGTTGAATCGCCACATCCGTGCCCGTGCAAAAACCTCGATCGTCGTGGGTTACCCCAGTCCGCTCCAACCACTTTCGCGCCCACAGCATCTTGGCAAGTGGTGACAATGGATTTCGTTGATGGATTACCTCGGTCCCGCTCTTACAACGCCATCATGGTGGTTGTCGACAAGTTCTCCAAATTCTCACACTTCATTCCATTGAAGCATCCATACTCGCCGCATCTGTAGCTCAACTCTTCATGGATCAAGTATACCGACTGCATGGTATGCCACTAGCCATAGTGTCTGACAGGGACCCGATCTTCACAAGTCTATTCTGGAAAGCTTTGTTCAAATATGGTGGCGTCGATCTTCGTATGAGTACATCTCGTCACCCGGACCGACGGCCGATCGAGCGGGTCAACCAATGCATGGAGACTTACCTCGGGCGATGTTTCTCTCGAGGCTTGCCCAAGTCGGTGGTCTCGTTGGCTGCCTCTTGCCGAGTATTGGTACAACACAAGCTTCCATTCTTCCATTGGTTGAACACCATTTGAGGTTCTCTACGGCCGTCAACCACGCCATCCGGGTCTGAACCCCGAGTCCGCAGTGGAAGTCCCCGAACTTGATGCTTGGTTGGAGAAACGTAAGCTGATGCAGACGGTGGATCATCAGCATTTGCTGCGAGCCTAGACACGCATGAAGCGCCAGGCTGATAAACACCGTGTTGATCGTGAGTTTCAAGTTGGTGACTTCGTTTATCCTGAAGCTGCAACCATATGTTCAATCATCTGTTGCTCGCCGCCGAACAACAAGCTCTCATTCAAATTCTTCGGGCCGCTTCAAATTGAGTCTCGTATTGGCAAGGTGGCTTATAAGCTGAATCTTCCAGCAGGCGCATCGGTTCACCCGGTGTTTCATGTTTCCCAGCTCAAGCGTTCTCCAGGCTCCCAGGTGGTAAGCTCTTCCCTTCCATCTGACTTGGTGCGGCTTCAGGTCCCTGTTCGCCTTCTACAGCGCCGCTGGGCGGCTGGCTCTCACCCAGTGGAGCAAGCTCTGGTGGAATGGTCGAACATGCCAGCCTTCGCTCGCCACATGGGAATCGGTGGAACTCCTTCGCCAACAGTTTCCAAGATCACCGGTGTGGGGCACGCCAGTTCGAGAGTGCTAACAGTTAGCCTCCTTTCCATTCCTTGCCCCGTGTCCTATTTTTGATCCGTGCGACGATTGTTGGCCATCATGAATCATAGGAGTACTTTTACTGCATGGAAGAGGTCGATGCCTCTTGCTAGCTGGTTTTCCTATTTCCAGTTGTGGATGATACGTATGTTGATTTCTCGCTGATGTCTCCCTGTCTCCCTCCTGTATGCAGGTCTGTGATGCTCTGTGCGTCGGTGGATTTGTGCTAGCAAGATCCTGGCTCTGTGCAGTAATCGATGATGTTGTTTTCGCGTTGCTGAGCAGACACGGCCGCCGGCTGGGTATCTTGCGGAGAGGCGCGACAGCCGGCTCGCTGGTGGACACATCTCGCCCGCGTTGAGAGCGGCGGCCGGCCTGCATGGGCGCCTCACGGAGAGGAGCCGACCTTCCGGTGGCGGCCGTCCCAGCCGATGGATCCTGCTCCTTCGTTCTTCTTCCTCCAATCTGCAGATTCGCAAGCAGGCCTCTGCCTCGCCGGGACGGCCTCCGACGGGCTCCCCAACCAAACCCGTGTGGTGTCCCGGCTATTGATCTGTGCTGTCCAGCTACAATTATCATGACCCCGCGTGGTGGTCTTTGGTGATTGGTCAATGGTCTGGCAGAGCCATTGTCAATTTTGTAAACATGATCAGTTAAGTTTTTATATTTCCCTCCGTTTCCAAATTGTAGCTCACTTTGGCTTTTCTAAATTCATTTGATTTACTATGTATCTAGACATAGTGTATAATTAGGTGCATAGAAAAATCAATGTATCTAAAAAGCCAAAAGTGAACTACAATTTGGAACGGAGGGAAAGTATGTCACACAATATCCCGAATGTTGATTATTTGCAATTGTAAGAACCCACGTTTGTTTCCTGGAGATTCGATTTATATTTGAATATTGTTGTGTTTGACTACGTATGTAATGTTTTTGTTACCTGCCTTTCCGTTGTCTAGTCATACTATTTTTTATTACTAGTATCATTTTGCTATGTAAATAATTCCGTCCTAAATTACGTCATCTGGTAACATGATTGAATTATTTTATTATAAAGTGATACAAATAGTACTTAAAATAACCACTTACATGAAAATCAGTACACAAAATTTTACCACTTATACGCCTGGATACAATTGAATTATTTATAGAACAAATTAATATAGTAATAAAAAATTTTACTATAGTAGGTGGGAATTATATTCTTACCAAAATGTTGCTACAGTAATAAAAATTAGCCTGATCGAGGATTCAACACGACATTGATTACTAGATGAAAATTTACCGCTTATAGTCCTAGAAGGAACTATTTTCTTAACAAAATATTGCTATGAGTAATAAAAGAATAACCCTCGCACGCTATTGATTAGCTCTCAAGAAAATTTACTACTCCCTCCGTTCCAAATTGTAGTTCACTTTTGCTTTTCTAGATCCATTTGTTTTGTTATGTATCTAGACATACAGTATAACTAGGTGCATAACAAAACCAATGTATCTAGAAAAGCCAAAGTGAACTACAATTTGGAACGGAGGGAAGTACTCACGTCCATGCATGAATTATTTACCTAAGCAAATGATATTGGTAGTAATGAAAAATTACCACTCATATGCTTAAAAGGAATTATTTTCTTAACAAAATACTGTTATGAGTAATAAAAAAATACCACTCACACGCCGGTGATTAGCTCAAGTAAATTTACCACTCACATGCCATGCATGAATTATTTACCGAAGCAAATGATACTGGTAGTAATAAAAGCTACCGGGTGATTATCTAAAAATTTACCTCACACATAAGAGAGAATTATTTGATGGGTGAAAATTATTTCCTAGACAACCGAATTAAATATAAAATAATCTAATCAGTAATTAACACAACCAAATTTACTGCACACATGCTCAACAGGAATTATTTATATCAAATAAATTATAAAAATAATAAAAGCGAGAAAATTTCCGTCATCCATCCTAAATTTTCGTCCAGCCAGGCTTCTATGCTTGGGCCGTCCACCCTTTTTACTCGAGAGTCCTTATTGGACACCTTCTTTAACTCTGAGTTGGACACGTTCTTTAACACTCCGTACAAAACGAGTTCTAAGGCTACAGGTCATCTGCAAGTACAAAACGAGTTCTTTTACATTGCGGACACGAGTCCGATCAAGCAGGTGCGTACAGCTTATTATATATACAAGTCCCCGATAAGGCTACGGATGAACAAGTACAACTTAGGGAACGGGATGAACTAGATCCTCGCTCTCCCGGTCAACGTGTCAGGGACGCCGTCATCTTGGCTAGGGACGTCTTCGAGTCTTTCATTGTTTTGATGTTTTCCATACAAAGTTCAATTAGTTATTTGATATTTTTTCTCCCGCTGCAACGCGCACATTTTTTTAAGAAATTAAAAACACATCCTGAGATTAGACCTGCATGCGTTGGTGGCGGGACCACACTTACCCCGGCCTGGAATAAAAGAGGTGGGCCCTACGAGGTTGAGTTGTCAGTTGAAAACAAACAAGCTTTGCGACAATTGATAAAGTAGGTTGAGTTTGCAACTTTGCATGCAACAGCTCACTCAAATTTACCACTCATGGGCTATGAAGGAATTATTTACTTAATAAAGTAGTAATAAAAAATTTATCATTTGGATATTAGTAGTAATAAAAATATACTAATAGTAATAAAAAATATCCTAATGGCAACCGTCCACACCAGTGATTAGCTCACTTAAATTTACCGGTGATGGTCAATGAAGGAATTATTTACTTACTAAAATGTTACTAATAGTAATAAAAATTAGCTTGATCGGTTGTTCACTGCGATGGTCAAAGAAGGAATTATTTACTTAAACAGTAATAAAAAGGAGCAGTAATTATTTACTGCGACACTGCGGCATGCAAGATTTACATGAGCGCTTAAAGCAACTCAATCAATGCGGTGGGCCTCTTTTTGAAGCTAGAGTCAAATGTCCGCTAAAGCAATGCATGTACGTGAATTAAAAAACCACTTTAATTATTACCAACGTCATTTACTCAGCCAGGATGGCCTCGCCGGCATGCAAAACCCCGGCTGTCTCAGGCCACCGGCGCGTTGGTTAATAACCAACAGCCAGGCTGTAGATTAGTGGGGTCCTATATATATATATATATATATATATATATATATATATATATATATATCACTGTCAGAGATTGGTCATTTGTCAATCAGAAAAAAAATCCGTGCTACATAGCTAAGCGCAGCATTATTGTGTGTTAAAAGAAATTGAAAAAATGAAATAAGAAAGGTGAAAAAACTGGATACCTGTTCTGTGTAGCACAACCCAAAAACTGGATGTCTGATTCATATATACTACATTCAATCAAAAATGCAGTCATTTTTTTAGAATATGCTGCCGCCTACCCTCAACCGTAGCATACGTCATATCTACATGTTCCCCGTCTATCCGGGCATCACGTCCGCATATAAGAAACCACCCATATCCCCTCGGGACTCCAACCTCACGATTGAGAGGTTAGGATATGAGCAAAACCCAAAGGTACAACAAACCGTTAACCCAATCTTGATTCTATCTCTAAACATATAAATCATATGAACCATGAAGAACAGATGCAAGCATGTTAAGATCATGACACACAAACTATAGTCTAGTTCATATATCAAGATAATAACATGGACAAGACTATACTCTAGTTCATAAGCAAAACTATATAAAGAATATGAAGACTTGAATAAGGAAGAACTCTTCATAGTATATTACCAAGAGCAGCTCTTCTTCCTAGGAGACAAGCCCTCCTTGATAGCTCTTTCCTACTCCAATTCTACTAAGAAAATAGCACTAGAGTGAGAGGTGGAGGTAGAGAGTGAGAGGTGAAGCTCAAGTGTGGTGTGTGTGAGTGAGAGGGCTCCCCCTCCTTATATAGGAGTGGAATGGTCGGTTGGGGGAATACTCCCCAGCCCCACACCGCCTCCGTATTCAAGACTACACCGCCCAAAGTGCAAGGTGGGGCCAGCGGCGTCGGCAAGACGGCGCGCGCCAGCCTGGCGCGTCCGCGCCCCCGGTCTTGCTCCGGGCCGGCTCTTGGCTCGGGCCTGGGCCATCGTGGTTGTGGGAGCTCGCTTCTGTTTTGTTGTATTTTTGGCCTTTTGCCATTGGGTTGCATAGTTTGCACATTTGCGCTTTCCCGGTTGGCGCATTTTCGGTATTCTTCCACTTGTGATTGGGTACAAAATCCTACAATGTCACAATTCTCCAGTACAAGTGGAACTATGTTTGTAGTAAAGGTATATGTGTGTAAACCTGCATAGTTTACTCCTTTTTTGGTCTTATATTGGCGGTATAAATATGTCGATATTGACCGCCAACACTGCAGTCGCGAGCAAGCTCGGCAAAATTCCCAGGCGTTGCTGGTAGGCCGCTAGCTGTCACAGCCGGGCTGATCGAGCTAGGCGTAGCTGGCCGCTGTTGCTATGGGCCACCGTAGGCCAAAGCCACTATGGGCCGTTGCCGGCTGGGATGCACCTCTTGGCAGCTGTGTGTAGACCCAGGCAAGCCCTAGCGCCGCCTTCCCTGCTGCCGATGAGCTTCCGTTGACTGAGATTTCGCCAAAGCCCAGCATCCCCACCATAGCAGAAGAAGAAAGGGGAGGAAGAAGAAAGACACAGCGGCAAAAACATCTTTTCGTAGTTGTTCTCTCAACTCCTAAGCCAGAAATGAATATTTTAATGCATTCGGTGTCCTTGAGTAAGTTTGACAATAACAAAAAGTGTCCACTAGCAAATTGCTCTATTTTCAGTATTTTTGGCGGTATTATAAAGTACGATGGATTTTCTTTTTTGAACTAGTTAGAGTGAGTAGTTGAAATGGAACCTAAAAATGATTTGATCATTTTCGGATCGTTTAGCTCATTTATATGGATTATGGAGTTATGTGGCAAATATCTATATGCAAACCAACACCGTAAGGGCAGGTACATTGCTACACATCAGTTGTCTCAGACGCCATCTCATGCAGTGCCACGTACTCCCTCCATTCCAAATTGTGTAAGTTATTTCAAGAATCTTGGAGAGTTAAAGCATCTCAAGTTTGACCAAGATTTGTGACATCAAATATGTATAATATAAAGATATAATTAACAAAGAATCCAATGATACTTAGTTGGCATCCTAAATATTATTATCTTATCATACAAATTTGGTCAAACTTAAGATGCTTTGACTCTTCAAGATTTTTGGAATGACTTAAAATTTGGGATGGAGGGAGTAGGATTTTTGCTAATGTGGAGGAAAGAGAAAGGGGAAGGAGAATGATATTGTTTCTCGTGAAAGAACCACCTCATGAGCTTAAATTTAGGACTATAAGACAACTATCACTATGTAAAAAAAAGCATCATAGAAGCACCTTTAGAGACATCATAGATGTGCTCCAACACGTCTATCAATGCATGTTTAATAAGGTCGTACTACAGACGTGTGTTACCAACACATGGCTATGACATGTAAACATGCGTCTGTAGTAAGCTCTTATTGCATACACATATTGACCTTGCCGGACCAGCGACCCCGGCCGGCGACTTACTATAGACATGTGTTGGAAAAACGTGTATGTGAACTCATATCACAGACACGCACTACTACGCACAGAGGGCCTCTACCGAGTGCTAAAACGTTTACCGAGAGGCCACGGCCTAGCGCCGGTAGTCTCCGCCTACCGATGGCCTCTCGGAGAAGCCAAGCTCTCGGTAGAGATCGAGCCTACCACTCGGTAAACCATGCCTCTCGGTAGACGCTCCCTCTACCGAGAGCCTAACCCTCGGTAAACAGAGGCTCTCGGTAGAGGTTTAGTTCACCGAAGGCCATACCTTGGCAAATCATCGCCCTCGGTAGAGTTCACGCCCCTCGCTTGCCAGCACCTAACGCTGGTCCGCCGTCAACTCCATCGAGAGTCGGGCGTTAGGCCCTCGGTAGAATATAGTCGGTCTACCGAGCGTTTACCCTACGCCGGTAGACTATGGTCACTCTACCGAGTGCCTAACGGTAATGCTCGGTAGAGATGTTTTGCCGAGGGCCCGCCTCTCGAAGTAGCACTCGGCAAATTGACCATAATTTTTATTTTTGTTTCTTTTTTTCCTTCCACCTTGACAAACAAAATTAAAACAAGTCACATATATATCACATCCACACAAACTTGCATAATTTAAAAACGTGCATAATCCATACAAACTTGCATAATTTAAAACGTGCATAATCCATACAAACTTGCATAATTTAAAACAAGTCACTACAATCAAAAGATGTTCCAACTACAACTTCACAAAGTTCTACGGCAACCGCCGAAATTGTGCATATAACTAGAAGTGTAGGTCACCGATCTTGATTGCGAGATCTCCTAAATATGGTACAACGTTCTCACTAATACATCCTCATTTGCTTCACAACTACGACGACATGGTCTACTCACGACGGTTAACCGTCCCCGGCATGTCTCCCAAGTCGACCAATCGATATACAACCACCTTTGCCCGATATCCATTTGTAGTGAGTGTTGGCACCGATTAGCAAATTTCCAAAGATAACCCAATTGAGCCATTGTCCGGTTTAGAATGGATGCATAACTACACCCATGGTAGATTAAGTCATGCTCTTGAACCTGTAATAATTGGAAAAAAAATTATTAGAACATATCGAGATTACCACATCATTTGTAGATATAAGCTAGATGATAAATTAACATATCGAGATTACCACATCATATCGGTTCCTCCGAGCCATGTTTGCAAATTAATCTCACAACATCATGACTCATGTTACTACTATTAGCCGCCATCATCAATGAGGAGAATGTAGACCGATTGTACCCATTTTCTTGAAGCTTGTGTACACATCCCATGACAAAGATCTTTTTTTCTCGATCCGCGGCCCGGTCCGCAGTGCTTTTAATCCCCGCCTCGTGCGATTCGTATAGGATTTCTACTTCTCCTCCTAGAGGCGATGGAAAAGCTAATTCGACATTGGATCTGTGGACCTAATTGACTATTATGATCATGTTTGTTCGACGCCCACTTCGTAAACCTCAAAGTACGAGAGAGTGTGTTTAAGCCAAGTGATATGGTCAATTGGCTGCAAAACATTTAAAAATCATATAAATGGTAAATATACATATACAAATGTACTTGACAAATTGATTATACAACTATAGTTATTCAAATATACTTACTATTACCGAACATTAGGACTTATGGTGGGCGAGAGAGCTTGAATCGTGGTCAAATCCCTCGCTCGTTATGTGGCTCGTTATTCAAATATACTTACTAGTACCGAACATTAGGACTTACCACGCCCTCGACGCTTTTGATGCTGATGCCGGGTAGCGTATACATGGTAGACGATGCCTCACGGCATGTTTCACCGACTCTCATGAAAGGGAGGGATGATGGAAGATGCACAGAGTTCTACAAGATGATGGAGTCGGCAACTAAACCCCTCCACGAGCACTCCGAGGTTTCTCACCGGATGCCGTTGGACGCTTAATGGGGTTGAAGTCCCACCTAAACATGAGTCGAGAAGGTTTCGATAAGATGTTGATCGTGTTTGCCGGCATGCTTCCGAAGCCCCACACCGCCACTCAACCAACACGCGCGTAGAAAGTCCTCAAAGCACTTAAGATGTCGTGACGAAAGCGTATACATGTTTGCCCGAAGGGGTGCGCCCCCGTTTAGGAATGAACACGTGGATGCAAAGCACCGCCCAAAGTGTAAATCCTCCGTGTTTATGGAGGTAGATCGCGGTAATGGTTAGAAGAAGCAGCTTTAACATCGCCGAGAAAATCCTACGGTACCTTCCGCTCATACCGAGGATCCAACGGCTATTCATGACCGAGGAATCCGCGAAGCGTATGACATGGCACAAACAGGCAAACGATACCATCCCCGACAAGATGGTACATCCATCCGATGGTGAAGCTTGGCGCTACTTCGATTCGAAACATCCCGACAAAGCCGGTGAGGCTCGTAACGTACGTGTTGCGCTAGCAACAGATGGGTTCAATCCTTACGGGATGATGGCTGCCCCATACACATGTTGGCCCGTGTTTGTTATCCCACTCAATCTCCCACCCGGTGTCGCCTTTCAATGACAAAATGTATTCGTTTGTTGATCATTCCGACATCCGGGGAGTAATATGGGTGTGTACATGGAGCCTATTTGGGATGAATTGGTCAGTGCTTGGAATGAAGGCATATGGACATACGATCGGGCTACAAAGAAGAGCTTCAAAATGTATGTGTGGTACCAGTACTCCATTTATGACTTCATGGCATATGGTTTATTCAGCGGTTGGTGTGTACACGGGAAGTTTCCATGTCCAGTATGCAAGGAAGTTGTAAGGTTCACCTGGTTGCAGAAGGGGGGCAAGTATTCGTCGTTCAACAAACATCGTCAATTTGTACCTCTTGACCATCCATTTAGAGAAGACATCAAGAACTTTACAAAAGGTGTCAAAGTTCTAGATCCTCCACCGCACATGTCGACTACTGCGGGAGGTTCATGCTCGATATAGATGCTCTTGTGGCCAATCCGTAAGGTGGTTTTGTGGGATATGGTGTGCAACATATGTGGACTCATGTGTCGGGCTTGATGAGGCTCCCATATGTTGATGACCTTCTTGTACCACATTACATTGACGATATGCACACCGAAAGGAATATCGCTGAGGGACTGTGGGGAACAATCATGGAAACTGACAAGTCTAAGGACAATCCTAAGGCTAGAGTAGACATGACAACGTTATGTGATAGGCCAAGGCAAGAGACGAGGCCTCCCGTAGGCGGCAAGAGATGGACTAGGCCTAAGGCCGATTACCTCTTGAAACCCCCAGAAAGAAGGGAAGTACTTCAATGGATCAAGACACTAATGTTCCCAGACGGGTATGCAGCGAATCTGAGGAGGGGAGTGAACCTATCTACTCTCCGAGGACCAGTGGCAGCGGGTGCATCTGGCGCCGCAGCGGCGCCCCCCCCGTCCGTGACTCATCCGGCGACGTTTTGCCCGATAGCGCCAGTTCGCTGGAGGTTCGGCAGCGCCGGTGGGGAGCAGCCGCAGCTCCTGCTGAGGACCTGCAGGTTAGTGCCCCTTCTCCCTAGGATCCTTTTTTATTTGAGTTCGTCATGTTTTGGATTCACTATTTGATTCGTCCTCCCAGATCCTCCATGGCTATTCTTGTGTGGACTGCACGGCGTCGACGCCCAGTTTCTCCCTCGCGATGGCGGCGTGATCGCCCAGCTTCCAGGCGCATGCATGCAATGCAGGGCGTGCGGGTGCAGTTCTTCGTCATCATGAATAGACGGATCCCATATCAGAGTGATTTATTTTATTTTTATCATATCAGGGTGATTGAGCCACAAATAGACGGATCTCCTGTACTACTACTATGTGAATGTACTCGTAATAGTCTACTGAATTTTAAACAAATCTGATTTCGTATGGTCATGTCAATCAATTACCTGCTGCTTTTCACAATGTGTATAAATATTGTGTCTATTGAAAACTGATTATCAGGAAGAATTTATTTATTTGTAATGAGAAGACTGTGGACCGTTTGTTTGAACGTATTTGATTACCTTCCCTTTCAATTTAACTATGCATGTAGAGGCAAAATTATTCTCTCGACGAGTGACATACATATATTGAGCAAAAAAATTACTATGTAGAGGCAAGGCAAATTCACCTTTTTGCATTGTCCGTGGTCGGATGGAAATTTCCCTCACTCAGTCACGCCGGTGCCAAGGTCACACGAATTTACCGCCTGGAGGCATGCAAGGAATTCTTTTACTCATCAATATATTAGTAATAAAAAATGACTTCTGAAAATAAAAAAAATTACTCAAAATATTTTACTCCGCATTATAAGAAAGGAAAATTTACCGATCACATGTAAGGACAAAATTATTTTCTTACTCGAATAATATCGTAAGTAATAAAAAATGATCTCACCATCTACCAAAGCATGCCAGTGATTAGCAAAACAAAATTTACTGAGCATAGGTCAATAGGGAATTATTTTCTTACTAGAATAATACTAGAAATAATAAAAAAATTAACTCTGCATGCAAGGAATTATTTTACTCAACATAATGGTACTATTAGTAATAAAAAATGACGACTGAGAATAAAAAAATTACTCAAGATAATTTTACTCAGCATTATATCAAAGGAAAATTACCGATCACATGTAAGGACGGAATTATTTTCTTACTATCGTTAGTAATAAAAAATACTCAACATACTAGCAACGAGTTATGTTCTTATCATAACAATCATAATAAAAAGTACCGGTTGCTTATAGTAATTAAAGAAATGTGTATGATCTTGTCCTTTAAATTACACATGCATGCAACGGTCTCACGCAACTGAGTAGCACAAGAAAATTTACCGTTCATATGGCTGGAGGGAATTATTCTTTTACTGAACACGCGGGTGATTAGTAGAGAAAAAATTACTGATCACAAGTCAAGAGAGAATAATTTTCTAAACAAAATGAGACTACCTGTAGCAAAATGATCCAGACACGCAAGTAATTTTTCATTTTATTACTCCATGCGGGGTTTACCAGATTCAAAATTTCCAAAAAAAAAAAAAAAAAAACACTGCATGATTACTTGCTAACTATGCTTGCATGCCGGCTTTGATTACCGAATAAAAAAATTAGAGCCACGCTTCCATATGCCACAGCCTTGCCTGTATGGACGGAATTATTTTATTATTAGTAAGACAGCCAATTGATTATCACGGTCTTTTATAGAATTATTTTCATTGAAAAATGTTATTGACAGTAATAATGTTATTACTAAAAATATCATCCGGTTCGTTACTTTCTTACTGTAATATTTAGTTCCTCATGATTTTCACCGGTTCGTTACTTTCAAAAAAAAGTCAACATGCACCCAACTCAATGCAATATGGTAATTTAGATGTACGGAAAAACAGTAATTTAATGCCATGAATGGCGCATGTAGGCAGGAAGTTCAGCGTGGACCCGAGCATGCATGCAATATCTAATGCGTGCAGTTCAATTGATTACGTTTCCATGCAACAGGCCGCAATTAACTCGGTCTGCATGGTCCTCGCCGGACCCAGTGACGCAGGCCACCGGCGTCATGAATACCATTCACAGCGTAGGCCTAAGAATAGTCTGGTCCTATATATATATATATATATATATATATATATATATATATATATATATAAGCACTTGATATAATAATATAAATATTTTTAGGGTTGTCTTTGTTTTAAGTTTTTTTCCTTAAACATGCAAGATATCTACACATCATCTACTACACCTATGTAGCAAAGACCCACTAGGGGAGTTCTCTCCCTCCCGGTGAAGCCACGCCAACAAGAACGTATATTCCCCACCGTAATTCGTCGTATTCCGGCCGCGCCGCCCCACCCCCCCAGTCCCATCCATAGCGCGCGCAGATGCCTCGCGGCCTCTTCCCCTACCTCGTGCCCACCCCGCTGTCGTCCCATCCAATCGAGGCCGCCCCTCGCCTCCCCCCCGCCCCCCTCGCTTTGTCTCCATAAAGCCTCTCCGTCGCCCCTCTCCGTGCCATCCCTGCCTAAGGTGCCCGGAGTCACCGTGAGGAGCTCAAACCGCCCATGGTTGCCCCCTCCCCCGCGCAGTCCACATCCAAGGTGAGAGAGCAAAGCGGTTCCCCTCTCCCCTCTCCCGTTTTGCTCCTTTTCCGACTTCGCCATGCCGAAGTCGCCCGGGGGAGCTCCGTCGATTTGCCAGGCTGGCTTCTCTCCTCTTCAGCCCGCCGCCCGTCGATCTCCCTCAGCGTCGTCCACACTTGGTGAGGGAGGCGAATCGGTTCGAGACTCCGCCTCTGCGCCGCCCTCCTCGGCCCGCCCATCCCTACTACTCGCAGGTCAATGGCTGGTGATTCGCGTGAGTTCGCATTTGTGAGGTACAGTGCGAGGGCGAAGGCGCATAAAAACAATGATAGGCTCGAAGCACGTCGCCATCACGAAGCCTTCCTGCGACCTCAGCCACACCGGCCGCCTCGGCTCCTAGAACGACGCGCGGCGTAGCCCCACGGCACCGCCACCTCACTTCCCATCTTCCTCGAGGTGTTCGTCCTTCCTACCCGTGCGGCGCCGGCAGCCGCACCATCGCGCACGCCCACCTCCCCCGCCGATGGCATCGCGGCGCTGACGGCGGCGGCGTGGCGCAGCCGCACAACCACGCCCGACCGTGGCTGCATCCCGATTCGTGCAACGCCTCTACCTTGCCGAGGTACATCTACGCCTGAGCTCCTGCTTCCCCGGTGTTCAGTTTCTCGATCCCTCCAATTTGCAATAAACGCCATGACGTGCTGATTCTCTCCCACTGAATCGGAGTTTCAGCACAGGAAATGAGCCACAACCTGATGGCCAATTACTGTAAAAAAAAACCTGATGGCCAAGGTTGGCCAAGGTTTGTTGCCTTTGCTGGCCGCCAATGAATAGCTGTTGCTTCTCCCCTGCTGGTGCTTGGTGCAGGTGATGAAAATATATTTTTGGTTGAATAGCCTCTGATGAGAAGGAGCTCCCATGTAGCTTGGGAAATATAGAATGCAGTGCAACACGACTCCTTCCGTAGCAGGTAAAAAATTTTCCATCCATGGATGGTGAGCTTAGTTTGAGGTTCTCACAATCTCACCTGTGGAAATCAGTGTGCTCCATGTGTGGTTTCAGATTGCATAGTTATTCACCTGTGCTGTGTTTTATTTGCAGGGAGATTGGTAGACGGGAGGGAGATCATGGTGCAGTTTGCCAAGTATGGCCCAAATGCTGAACGGATGTAAGACATCACTTTTCCCTGCTTCTGTGGCTGTTCATGAGATCTTCAATGATTAACTTAGTTTGCGTGCTCCATTTTCAATCACTCTCTATACATTTCAGTTCGCTTTACATTATTCATGGTCAACCGAAGCGCGTTCTAGACAAGCCTTGGCAAATGTGTCTGCATTACTTTGTCCTGGAGGCATTTTTATTGGGACAATGCCTGATGCCAATGTCATTATCACTCTAACTAGTTCAAAAAGAAAATCCATCGTACTTTATAATACCGCCAAAAATACTGAAAATAGAGCAATTTGCTAGTGGACACTTTTGTTATTGTCAAACTTACTCGAGGACACCGAATGCATTAAAATATTCATTTCTGGCTTAGGAGGTGAGAGAACAACTACGAAAAGATGTTTTTGCCGCTGTGTCTTTCTTCTTCCTCCCCTTTCTTCTTCTGCTATATGGTGGGGATGCTGGGCTTTGGTGAAATCTCAGTCAACGGAAGCTCATCGGCAGCAGGAAGGCGGCGCTAGGGCTTGCCTGGGTCTACACACAGCTGCCAAGAGGTGCATCCCAGCCGGCAACGGCCCATAGTGGCCTGGCCTACGGTGGCCCGCAAGAACAAGGCGCGGCCAGCTACGCCTAGCTCGATCAGCCGGGCTGTGACAGCTAGCGCCTACCAGCAACGCCTGGGAATTTTTGCCGAGCTTGCTCGCGATCGTAGTGTTGGCGGTCAATATCGACATATTTATACCGCCAATATAAGACCAAAAAGGAGTAAACTATGCAGGTTTACACACATATACCTTTACTACAAACATAGTTCCACTTGTACCGAGAATTGTGACATTGTAGGATTTTGTACCCAATCACAAGTGGAAGAATACCGAAAAGGCGCCAACCGGGAAAGCGCAAATGTGCAAACTATGCAACCCAATGGCAAAAGGCCAAAAATACAACAAAACAGGCGAGCTCCAAGAACCACGATGGCCTGTGCCCAACCAAGTAGCCCAGCCGAGGAAAGACCGGCGCGACACGCCAGGCCTGGCGCGCCCACCTAATGCCGTGCCGATGCCGCCTGGCCCCACCTTGCACTGGCGGTGTAGTCTTGAATTCTGGAGGGCGGTGTGGAGCTGGGGAGTATTTCCCCAACCGACCAGTCCACTCCTATATAAGGAGGGGGAGCCCTCTCACTCACACACACACCACACTTGAGCTTCACCTCTCACTCTCTACCTCCACCTCTCACTCTAGTGCTATTTTCTTAGTAGAATTGGAGTAGGAAAGAGCTATCAAGGAGGGCTTGTCTCCTAGGAAGAAGAGCTGCTCTTGGTAATATACTATGAAGAGTTCTTCCTTATTCAAGTCTTCATATTCTTTATATAGTTTTGCTTTATGAACTATAGTATAGTCTTGTCCATGTTATTATCTTGATATATGAACTAGACTATAGTTTGTGTGTCATGATCTTAACATGCTTGCATCTGTTCTTCATGGATCATATGATTTATATGTTTAGAGATAGAATCAAGATTGGGTTAACGGTTTGTTGTACCTTTGGGTTTGCTCATATCCTAACCTCTCAATCGTGAGGTTGGAGTCCCGGGGATATGGGTAGTTTCCTTATATGCGGACGTGATGCCCGGATAGACGGGAACATGCAGATATGACGTATGCTACGGTTGAGGGGTAGGCGGCAGGTGGTGGCAGCATATTCTAAAAAATGACTGCATTTTGATTGAATGTAGTATATATGAATCAGACATCCAGTTTTTGGGTTGTGCTACACAGGACAGGTATCTAGTTTTTTCACCTTTCTTATTTCATTTTTTCAATTTCTTTTAACACACAATAATGCTGCGCTTAGCTATGTAGCACGGATTTTTTTTCTATATATATATATATATATATATATATATATATATATATATATATATATATATATATATATATATATATATATATATATAAATCCTGTCCGCAAATACTTATAATGATGTGGCTTTTTGTTATTTTGTCATATTTCATGGCGCAAATATACTTGTGGAGAACAAAGATTGCTTTGGATAGTTTGTTATCTATTTTGAGGTTGATGGCTTGCTTTGATCTCAGTAGTAAATGGGCTGTTGAATTTTTCTTTAAAGGTGTTCGATCCTTTTCATTGCATCTTAGCTTGGACTAAAAGCAAGCATGTGAAAGTATTTGAAAGTGGCAGGGAACTCCAGCTGATCTTTCATTTTTGTTGCTGGCAGCAATATTTGTTGAGTATAAAGGCAAGGACTCTTTTGATGGCCCAGCAAAGGGTTCTCGAACTATATCACAGTTAAAGGATATGAAGATCATCAGACAGCTGTTAATTTAAAAGTGGATATCCAATTCCTACTGCTATTGCTATTTATATCTGCAGCAATTATAACACACATCCATGCCCCCTGTGCTGATTGTTGGCTTGTGCTTCTGATGATGTCTAGGCATATAAAAGGGATAATGAATCAACTTCGCCTGGCTGTTCGAGAAGATGTCGGTAACATATTTGGCCGCTGGTGAGTTGGCCTTTGACATCCCTCAGATTCTCTGCTTTTGGTTCGTTTCTTGGATTTAGGAATCATGCAATGGTTCTGCAGTAATAGTATGTAATATCCACGGCAAGGTCTCCGTTGGTGCATTTTTTTTTTGTTTGCCCTACTTTATGTGAAACAAATGTGTGCAGTCAACTGTAGTATTGCCGTCGTTGAATTAGCGCCGTGCGAGATGTAAAGTAATGTTTGTTTCTTTTTTCCAAATCAATACCAGTGCATTGTTCCTCGGTAGAAACTGGTGCTAGCTATCTTTTATTTAGACACCTGCTGATAGTATTTTTTTTTTTGCTTTGGTACGTTAATTAATTAGCAAATTCTGTGTAAAAGGTGCAATTGCTTGTGTACATGAGAGTTGGTTCCTTCAGGCGTGTATAAGTTTGTGGTAGGGCATGTGATTGGAATTTTTTCTTTTCTGTAATTATGAAGTACAAAAATAATGCAAACAAATTTTAGCTTATCTCGCTGCTATTGAGTGTAATAGACACTATAGTCTAGAGATAAGAAATGTGGGCTACCAAAATTAACTGGGTGTCGTGATCTGTGTAACATTGCAGGGATGTTGTGGAAGCAGAAGCTGCACCATGCTTGAGGGGATTCGGTAGAAGCACAAACAGAAGCTGCAACATGCTTGAGTCACAGTTTGTGAGTTTTCTTTATTTTTCTTTCTTTTTGTTGACAACGTGCAAGTTGTGCCATCGGTCGCCCATGAGCTCAGCAGGAAGGCCGGTAGCTGTAAAGCTAAAGAATTGAGAAGTTTTGAGTGGAGCGAAACAAAGTTGTGCATGAACGTGCACGCTTTGCCAATATGTCGTGTCAAAGACTGAGTATTGTTTCAAGTTCTGTGTCAAGAGTCTTGTCTTGTAATGATATTGTTGAATCTGTCATAATAAAGCTCTCTTTGGCACGGGGGGTGTTCCCCGTTGTAATATTGGATCCAGATCTTTTTAAACTAAGTATTGTGTAGGTAAATCACGTTTTTTTAAATTTGAGTGAATTACCAAATGTCACCGTAATAAGTTAGCACGGGCATTATACTAGTAACATATAATTCTTATGTTGTGAAAAGCTATAAGGAGTTTTTGAAATGGATGGCTGACAAATCTAATATATGATATGTAAAAAAGAACTACGGATACCAGATAGCGTGTCCATCACATGTGTCTCTAAAATGACAACAGCAACACTATAGCGACGTACTCTTTCATTTTTTTTTCTGCAGAACTGACTTTAATTATTCCCCATCATGCAGTATTGTTGCTAGCATGTTTTATTATTCTTTCCTTCATATCTGCGTTGTCTCCTCTTGAACAAGGTGCTCACAAGCTTCGATCTCCGTCGGTGCGCACGGCTAGCTAAATGTGTGTCCATCAGATGTTAACATGCATCTCCATAATGACAACAGCATCTCTTTTTTTCTTTTTCTGCAGAACAAACTTTGATTATTCCCATCATGCAGGATTGTTGGAAGCGTCTTTTATTGTTGTTCTTTCCTTCATGTCCACGTTGTCTCCTCTTTTTTAAGAACGAGGTGCTCACAAGCTTGACCGTCAGTGCACACAGCTATTGCTGCCTCTGCCTCCGAAGTGTACGTGGTTTATTTTCTCCTCCACATTATACTATAGCTAACTTGATATATATTTCGTCAATCTGACGTGCCTTCTTTTTTTTTTAAAGATATATGGCAGCAGCTTCACCTTCATCCGATGCGCAATGTGGTGTGATGACGATTCTCGGAATGTCGCCGGCAAGCATGGCGGGCATTCTTGTTACTGTGGTGGCCGTCCATTCCATTCTGCTGATGATGCTCAGCTCGCTCCGGATCTACAGCAGCCATTGGGCGCTCCGTTTGTTCCGCTTTGGCTTGTCGGCGGTGTACTCGCCGCTTATGGCGTACGTACTGTCGTACTTGACCACCAATCTGTGGTGCATGGAAGGCGTCGACCAGACCTGGTTGCTTATGTCGGTCGTCCTGATCCAGTTTATCAAGGAAAAGGCCGACATGGCAGCCCTAGCCGTAGCTGCCGTCTCTTCGCCTGCGGCTAGGGACGACGACATCAACAGCCTCAGAGTCCGGCCGTCCACGGAGAGCCTCATCTACTCGTTCTGGGTGGCGGGGCTTGTCCTCTACAACATATTCTCCGGCAAATATGAGGAAGACAACAAACTTGTCATTCTTATAATATCGCCGGTCTGGGTTCTTGGAGCTTGCAGGATGGTGCTGAGGTATGTCGCCTTCCAGAGGGCGACCGTGTCCTTTGGACTCGGCCGCAACGTGCAGCTCATCGACGGCTACATCGCGCAGCTCCAAGAGGAGCATCTCCGGGTCCCGGCGACAGTACCCCTTCTCATAGTGACGGGAGAGAGCCGCCTGGACGTGGAAGAAAGCCCTCTGGGATACCGGGTCAAGCGTTCTGCTCTAGATGATCCTCAAAGTACTATGCTGATCACACTGGACCGCGTCTGGTCGTCAGTGAGTGACCCTCTTCTCGGCCAGCAGCCGTTCAGGGATTTATGCCTCTCCTTCTCTCTGTTCAAGTGCCTACGCAGGCGGTTCGCCGGGTACCTGCTCACCGAGGCTGGCTCTAGCTGGGCGTTTCATTTCGTCCGTGACGGTCTGCTCGGACGGGCAGACGACCACGAGAGAATCTTCAATGTGATTGCCAGCGAGCTCACATTTGCATGTGACTTTTATTACTCCCATCTCCCCTACCATCTTTGGGCACCTTGACCGCCGCTCTATACTTCCTCTTGTCCGTGCTGATTTTTTTTGTGCCGCTTTTGCGTCCAACTGCTCATAGCAGTAGTTCTGTTCGATGTCATGCCTGCTCTCTTGTCTTTATATTTTCTTGGTCAAGGAAAAGTATATTCCCACACATACGCTTTAGAAGCCCTTGCCGCTGTGCTCACCGTAGTGACGGCGTACACTGAGATCAACGAGATGGTAGCCAGCGTGCGCTCCAGGTGGACCAAGGTGAGCCTACTTGGCCACTACATTAGGTGTCACAACAGCTGCGCCCGGCGAATCTTCTCCTGCCTGCTAAGATGTTGCCAAGCCCCAACGCACTGGATGGATAAGTTCGGGCAGATCGACCTGCTGCTCATGAAGAAAAGCCTCTGCAAACAGCTCTACGCCGCCCTAATAAGGAGGAACAACCGTAAGGTTCGGGTGCCCCTAGAAGTGAAGGCCGCCGTCCTCCGCGCCTTCAGGACCAGCGGCGGGCAGCTGACAGCTGGCACGGCCGCAGTGCAGCGCCGGTGTCAATCTTTCCGCCAGGACATCACCTGGGCGTGCCTCGGCGGCGATCTCACCACCACCACCGACGCAATCCTCGTATGGTGCATCGCCACGGGCCTCTTTCAGGTCAAGTGTGGCTCTCCAAGTCCAAGGGCGTCTTCTTCATCCTCCCCACGCGGACCGCCAACATGGTTGTTGCTGTCCACTTATCGCGCTACTGTGCGTACCTGGTGGTCGAGGCTCCTCACCTTCTGCTGGACAACTCCGCCTGGACAACCCGTCGCTACAAGGAGGTGAACGAGAAGATCAAGGCGGCGCTGAAGAGTCGGAGCAGCGGTGCTGACCTGGAGCTGGAGGGGGCATTTACGACCACCTGATTCATTGCATCGGCAGTGACAGCTCGCACGAGGTCTTAAGAAAAGGCTCAAGGCTTGGAGAGCAGCTGGTGGACGAGGCTGCAACGCAGGGATCAGGCGAAGAAGAGGCCGGGGCCAGAGACAGAGCTGAAGCTGAAGACGCGGTGTGGGAGCTCCTGGCGGAATTTTGGTCGGAGATGGTGCTCTACCTCGCTCCCTCAGACAACGTCAAGGGCCACATAGAGGTTCTTCAGCATGGCGTCGAGTTCATCACGCTCTTGTGGGCGCTGCTGCTGCACGCTGGCATCACCAGCAGGCCGGGTCGCCACGTTCCTGAAGCTTGATAAGCAGTGGAGTACCAGTTTAATCATGCACATGCTCTTGTGGGTTACATAGATTCTATGCGTGGAAGCTGATGTTTGATTACTTCAATCCATCCAGGTTTTAGTTTATGAATTCAATTATTTTGTATGTGTTTGTAAAGTCTATCCTCAAACTGAATTCAGAGGTTGACTTCCAGGAGACTCATCCCTCCTCCGGCTGGCTACCAGGCATTACTTGAAGTTTTGGTTCATATGTTATTTTTATGATAATTTTAGTGTTGTCTCAGGTGCATGTGTTGCATGGTTGTTTATTGCTGATTGTTTGAGATACATGCTCTTAATACTATGGACATTTTCTGCCAACAAACACTACAATATTGCTTATAATACAAAGTTTCTCATCAGCTTGTGTTGAAATATTAGGCAATTTCCATATTAAAACCATTATATAAATCATGACGAACTGAACAACTAGATTAAACATGTGTAGCAAAGTAGCATGATTCAATATCATATCACGGATCATAGCATAATTCAATAGCATATAGCAAAGCATGATCATAGGAACTGGTGTAAGCACAACTAGTACACCGCATGATTGAACATAATGAACGATGAGATTAGATCACGGAAGTAATACCTGTTGTTCGTAGATGACAGCGTGATGGAGAGATTCCCCGGGGCGAAGTCGAGGTCGCCCAGTCGTTGTCGCCGCTGCCGTCGATCAGCGGCGAAGACTTCAAGAAGCCGACGATGAAGACGACACACGGACGTAAGGGCGCCGCCTGTTCTTGATGGAAGACGGGCCGCCTTGAAGATCGGGAGCGCCGCGCGAAGAGCCTTTCCCAAAACCCCATTCCCGCCTTCTCCCGATGCAGGATCACGGGCGGCGGTTTCGAGACCTGCTCGCCCCGGTTGCCGGTGCACGCGAACGATCGGGCTGAGACTTGGCGACGACGGCGCAGCAGCGAGAGAAGAGGCAAAACCCTAGCTTTTTAATTAGATACGTTTTTAGCGTGGCCGGTGGTCCTTTATATAGTCCGGTAAACCGACCTCGGACACAATCACGATCTAAACCGTTTAGGACTCTGCTGATTGTATCCGTATAGGACTCTGCAAACCAAAAGATCAAAAACTAAAACAGCAAAAGGAGACCGCGCTCCCGCAAGGTGAGGAGCCGGATTTTGGCGGACCATTCACGTAGGTGCCGCGCACCCACGCCCTTCACCCCGCCCGTCCCGGCAAGCAAGCCGGCGTGTAGACTTCCCTTTCTCCTCCTCACACTAGACTTAAGAAGATGGAGAGAACTTCCATATTTAAGTAGGTCCTCTCCACCTTCAACTAGCAAGGTGGTATTAAATGAGTTCCACTTCTCTCCTTTGCTCTCATATGAATGGGCCTTTGAGATTTATTAGGAATTTCTGAATTTGTTATTGGGCCAAGCCCATGTACAACATAAATTCCAACAGTTTGATGTCTCTACGCATGTGCCACAGCTAGCACAAATTATTTGCCGTTTTGTTTATTCAGAATTTCCATCTAACGATTGCCGAATTATGGAAATTTGTCGAACATATCACACTGAGCCTAAGTTTCAATTGTGAATTTGCGATGTGTCAACTGATACTGTAGGTTTACACTCATGACCTACTGAATACTCTGAATAGTCGTGATTGTGCATAGAAACCGTAGGTCAAATCTTTCTATACACTCCATAAAGTCTCATGTCTGTCATTAATTTTCCAAATCACAGAGAATAGTAAGTCTCATATCTGCCGTTGATTTTCCAAACCATCAATCCTCTCGGTGCCATTGTTGACCATCGTAGGCGCATATATTTTAGGATTAAAGACGAGCATACTGAGGCGAAGTGCACAGCGGGATGATTTTAGGATTTGGAAGCACTAATTGTTTTCTTTGATAAGGTTTGAAAGTAGTTGTCATTGAGTGCACGGAGTATCGCAGTACTCAATCCTTTTTTTAGATAATGGAACGGGTTCCAGCCTCTACATGGCAATATTCAATCGTTATGTGAGAAAGAAGAAAATATTTTTATGTGGTAGCTAGTGGAGCTATGGTATGACTCTAAAGACAGAAAAGTGGGATGTAACATTCCTTGCTCATATACTAGATGTTCAGATCATTTGTGTATTGTGTCTGAAGGAAATCGAAGTGTCTTTCGGGGTTCTATGTGCTCAGGTGGTAACGAATTCTAAAAGAAAGAGAGCCGCAGGCCTTCCTTTCCTTCGGGCGCACCCACGCCGGCGCCACCGTGGCTGCCCATGTCAGCGCCCCATCGGCACCGTCCACGTCCGTCCACGGCGCTGTACGTCGGCGGCTTCGTCGAGCTGCTCATGAGCGTGTCGCGCCTCGCCCGTCACGGCGCCGTCCCGCGCTTCAGCATCGTGCAGGCCCATGCCGTGCCCGGACGTGTTGGCCTGTTCCGGTCGATTGTTGTCGACGAGGGATTGGCCGCCGGAGAGAGGAGCGGGCCCTTTGGTTTCGCGGATCCTCGATTGGCAACGGCGCGGCCGAGTCGCATGGCTGCTTGTCGCACTCGTGATTGGCGGAAGTGGGGAAGGTGGGGTTGAGCTGGCCCGCGTCAATGCCTGGAACTCGCGGCTTGCGCGGTCGAACGGCCATTGGTCGATATAGGGCACGGGCACGCTTGCCGCCGCTTGCCGGAAGCGAAGTCCAAGGGATCGATTATATGTTCCTCGGGACCCATTAAAAATCAGTCAATGGAGCCCAAATCATCCGGGTTTGACTCAACCCGCACTCCCAAAATCACCCAGACACCACGCACCGGTGAATTCCACCTCGGGCGCAGGGATCCGCCCCAAAGAGGGCTCGAGCACCGCCGCCGCCGGAGGTTGAGGGCGCGAACCGGGCGGGCGCCGCTGGTTCCACGGTCGCCGACGGAGAGCTCGCGCCGGAATCGCGATGTGAGGCTCGGGCGGCAGCCTCGCCGAGCGAATTGCCGGCGCACGGAGCTGCGTGGAAAAAGAAACCGCAGAGATCGCGGGAGCTTCGAGCGGCAAAGCAGCTGCTGCAGCGCCGCGGGGAGCGCGGCGGCGAAGCGCCTATGGCTCGAACTGCCGAGGTGGAATTCACCGGTGCGTGGTGTCCGGGTGATTTTGGGAGTGCCGGGTTGAGTCAAACCGATGATTTGGGCTCGGTGATCGATTTTTAATCAAGCATCTGTGGGAACATATATCATAACTCTCTCTCTATATATATATATATGGAAAATCTTTTCTACTCCCTAGGAGTAGTTACTCCCGCCTCCTAATACACAGCAAGCGACTTCCATGCGCGTCGTAGGTTAACCGGGTGCCGAACAAACCGGGTGCAGCCGACCCGTTATTATACGGACCTGTTTCAATACTGCGTCTATTTTTTGGCCGCCGTCCACGTCTCGTGCCCCATTCAATCCACGGAAGGAGCTACAAATTGGCAGGCGGCGGCGGCGGCGGCGCATACGTCTCGTGCCCCCTCCCGTCCTCGGCTCAATCGGCAGCGGAGCCCCTCTCTTCCTCGACTTCACTGGCTGCGGCACCTAGCCACCATCAGCAGTGGCGCAGACCTCCCCACACCGGTGTTCTCGGCGCCGCCACAGCTCGGCTCCTGGTGGCGCCAGCCCCCTGGCCACAGCGTCCCTTCCCTTCCCTTCCCTGGTGGATCAGATCGCGACTCACCTTCCCTGGTATGTTTATTTGAATATAATTTAATTGCAGCTTGCAGATCCAGCAATGGTTGATATTGTTGCTGCTAGATCCCCTATATCTTGAGGCGTTTCTCGTTAGACGATAGCGTATGGAGGCAGTGGCCATACCCTACAGTTTGCCATCTCTTGCATCGGTCGTCATTGTCTCAGCTGCTGGTGCCACCATCTCTTCGTCCGGAGACAGCGAACCTGCATTCTTGTTGGCTACCTTGGGCTATCGATTGGATAACCATTGTGGATCTCCTCTCGGGCAGTGAAAGATGAGAAAGAATGTAATCATACTATTTTCTCGTTCTCATTTCTTAGATGATAGTATCTCGTTCTCGTTTTTAGATGATAGTATCAGCCGATACTCTTTTCTTCTGATTAAATCTGTGAGCTAGTAGTATGGTATATGTAATCATATACTATTTTCTAAAGGTTGTATATATACATATCTCCTAATTAAGAAGTATGTATTGATGATACTCTTGCATATGTTATCTATTAAAAAAATGTATATATTCTGGTATGCACGCAAATTCTTGGCGTATGTATGCATATATACTCAATGCCAAAAAGTATCTATAGATACTCTATTCAAAAAATATGTAACGTTTTGTACGCATATATACTCAATGCCAAAAAGTATGAACATATACTCTAGTCAAAAAGTATGTAACGTATGTATGCATATATACTCAATGCCAAAAAGTATGTATAGATACTCTTTTCAAAAAGTATGTAACGTTTTGTACGCATATATACTCAATGCCAAAAAGTATGAACATATACTCTAGTCAAAAAAGTATGTAACGTATGTATGCATATATACTCAGTGCCAAAAAGTATGTTCACATACTCTATTAAAAAAGTATATAATTCCTAAAAGTATGTACAGATACACCATTCTAAATTGTTTGTATAACTACTTTATTCTAAAATGTATGTACGGTATTCTCTTCCAAAAAGTATATATACAGGTACTCCTTATCTTCAATAACATACTAACGACTAGTATATGTTCCTACAAATACACGAGCAAGCTTAATCAAGATACGAGAGCCACAGTTTGAAAAAACAAATTTGAAAAAACAAATATATATATACACGAGAATCACGGCGACGGTACAGAGACTAGTTTGTTAGATGCATGCGGCATGCCTAATTGGAATATCCACTAACTGAACGGAACCCCAACGTCTCCCGTCAATGCCACGTCAGGACTGCCTCACGTGCTTGCATACTTTGGAATAGAGTATGCATACATACAATTTAGATAGTACACGTGCATACATGGCAGGATTAAGTATACGTACATACAGTATCATTTAAAAAGGAGTATTATTAGTACATATATACTTATACATGGGTAGGATATGAGTAGATAGAAGCTGGAATGTAATATTTAAAGTACACTATACAGAACATGTATGTAGTGATACTCTATCGAGTCAAAAAAGTAGCAGGTGATACTCTAATTCTAAATAATGTATCGAGAGCATCATGCACATTCATCCTGCGAGTGCCGACCATGAGATCGATCTGTTCTTGGATTTGTTTGATGCCGTGATAGTGATTTACTGCACCCAGATTAGATGAAAGTGAATCCCCAGATTAGATGAAAGAGAATCAAAATAATCGATCTAAAGATACGTACGTACTCGCTGCCGGTCGTGTCGCTGTAGTGTGGAGGTCGCGCCGCTGCCAGGGGCGTCGTGCACGCGAGCGCCATCGCCAAGGCCACCGAGCGCGCTAGCCTGACCGCGTCGACGTTGCGGTCCGCCTTCGCTCGCAACTCCGGTTGGTCCTGAACATGAGAGGTGTACGAGGCCGCAGCTGCAGCGTCCCAATGTTTCCTCGCCCAGATCGCAGAGGCGGCGCACGCGGCCAGGTCCTCAAGATGTTCGTCGGATAGGATCAAGTCATCAAATGTCTCTCGTTCTGCAAAATCCGAGGAGATGAGATTAATTTAAATATACCAATCACAACAGGAAGGATCGGGAATATCTTGACGTACCTGGATCCCGGCCGCAGGCCCTAATGACTAGCGATCGAGTTAAGCCGCCGCCGCCGAATGGTATATTGCTTGCGGACGCAGACTGGAAATTTTTTCTTATATACATATACCGATATACGGCGGGATGGGCATGCGCGGTGTACAGCGTTGTGTTATGTCTATCGGGTTCGGGTTCATGAGAGTACGCCGGCACCACGTTGAGAGGGGCTGAGTATGTGTAAAACCAGGAGGGTGTAACTACACCTAGGGTGTAGGAAAAATTTACCTATATATATATATATATATATATATATATATATATATATATATATATATATATATGCTATATTACACCTAGTGTAGCATAGCTTATGCTACACCTAGACACATCCAACCGACCCAGCCGAGCACGAAGCGAACCAACCAGGCAGATGCAACCGACCCAGTGAGTCCCGCACCCAACCCGCCCGGCCCCACACGCACGCATCAGGTCTCCATCCCGCACGCACATCTGCCCGGCCCCGACTACCTGGTTCAGTTCGATTTGGGGAGGATGAAGCCGCTGTTGCTGTTCCTAGGCGACTCCTCGGTGTAGGCGGTCGATTCATCCGGCAGGGGAGACCGGCGGGCCACCGGGCGGCGGAGACCGGCGGCCACCGGGCGGCGGAGGGCGGGGGGCGACCGGGCAGCGGAGGCCGGCGGGCCACGGAGCGGCGGAGGGGCGCGTGCCACCGAGCGGCGTAGGCCGCTGGCCACATCCGGCGCTGGGATCCTGAGGCGGAGGCGTCAGCGAGAGGTCTGAAGGTGGGATATCCGGTGCATGCGCGGCGTCCATCGTTTTCTCGACCTGAAGGTGACCCCCCCTCCCTCGATCTGCATTTCATTGATTTAGGGTTTTTAGGGTTGTTTCCTACTGCTGTTTGGTGTGCGATTATTGCTCTGAAGTGATGTGGATTGGATGCTTTTGTGCCGTTCAAAATTCTCAGATGCGTGCCCTGCTGTTTGTCGGCTCTGAGGTGTGGGATTTGCGTAGTAGCGTCTATTGGATCTCCTTTTGTGTTATGCTTTAATTTCCTTCCCGATTTGTAGTCCAGTGTAGATTGCGTCTGATTAGCCGTATTAAATACCAGACATGCTAAACATGCTTAGAACCAAGCAAGGTCTTATTTGTTATGAATATTTTGAGATTGGCCCAGGCCTATATTATACTGCATGATTGAGCCTGGAGAGCAAATCAGCTCAGCCTTATTTTGCCCTTTAATTCTGTTGTTTTAGTGATTGAGTTCGATTAGTTCTCCCCTGAGAAATCAGAATTCAGAAAACGGTATTGGAGTTTGCAGTGCAGCCACCAAACATGGACATACTGACATATGTGCTTTGTTTTTGAAACCCATATGTGCTTTGTTTCATGTCTCTTTCCAGTATGTGACATTTTTTTTTTTTGAAACCCATATGTGCTCTGTTTTTTAATGCTTTTTATCTTTTTTCGTCATAGTGTTAAGCCGCGGCTAAAGGTGACTGGTGATTTACCCAAGCATTTTAAGGGCTTAAGCATAAGGTTGGACGAAGGCAGTGAGTTCGGATGGACGTCACACAGACTCAAGGTTCCTCGGGGCCTACTGATGGCAATGTAGAACAGCAGCCACCTGACGTGGCAGCGCCGCGGTTAGAAGTCTTGCATTTTTTTTTTTTTTTCCCCATAGTATTTATCAGTATTATGTCTCTATGTCCATGTAGTTATGAGTATGTTCCAGTATCTGTCAGTATCACCAATTATTTTGTCAATATCCCTGAGTATCTGTGACAATAGTTTTGAGTATCTTCTTTTGGCAGCCCATATTTTTACATTATTTGTCTCTAATATGGATTAATATTAGTACTATTGTTGATTAATAAAATCAAGGCATTTTCTGTTTTAACCTTTTTTTGTTTTGTATGTGCTACTCAACTATTTGTTATCATGTTTGGCTTAGATTGGTCCTCTTTTTTGTGCCTGCCTTACCAAAGTATGACGCAATACTGAAAAAGTAATAAAATCCTAGGAGATACTGAAAGAAACTACTGCGACTACTGTAGCTTTTGACTAAATACTTGGCAATACTGGGAATACTGAATATTTCTGATAATACTGTAGCCTTGGACCTTAGCTTAATACTAAATATAGTTATTAATACTGAAGCCTACTGAAACATACTTCTTGCTGTACCTTACAAAACTGTTATTCTTTAGCATGTCTCGGTATTTTTCATACATTCATCAATGCTAAATATCTTGTTTTAAAATTCTTATTTCCCCTTTTTTACAGGTGATGCTCAAAACGTGGCGGAAGCCTAGGCAAGCTGTAGCAAAGATCCCTGCCAGTAAGGTCACCACGAATATAAACAGGGATGCTGCTGATGATGATGATTCTGAGCGCCCCACGCTTCAAATGTAAGGGGTCACTCGTAGCTCTTCCAAGCCTTGCCCTGCTAATGTTGGTCCCTCGACAAGACAACCAGTTCTTGAACATTCTGGTACAAAGAAGAAAAGGACCCAAGCGCCTAATGATGCTGCTAAGGTATAATTCACTTTTCCAGTATTATCTAGTATCTTTTTGTTCATTTTTTTGTTCTAGTATTTCCCAGTATTTTTAATGGATTGTGTCCATTGTAGTCCAGTACAGTCGAGTATAGTACAGTATTGTTTGCTTCTCAGTACTTTCCTCATCATCTATTTCTGTTGAAACAGTATAATCTAGTATAGTCCAGTAGTTAGGATGTTCATCCAGTATACTCTAATATAGTCCAGTACTTGACATTTTTATCCACCATTTCTCTTGTCAGTATTTTTATTGGATTGTGTTCTATGTAGTCCAGTACAGTCGAGTATAGTCCATTATTTTCCGCTTTTCATTATGTATGCTCAGTATTTATTTTTTTTTGTGCAACCAGTATAATCTAATATAGTCAGTATTAAAACAGTTTTTTTTTTTGTAGGATGCAAATATCAATGCTGGTACTTCGGTAAGACAAGCAAATACTCAAAATGTTGCTTCCAAAAGGCAAGGTGATATGCAAAATCGTGCTTCTAAGAAGAAAAGAGGGAATGAAGAGCCTGATCCTGCTCCTCAGGTATGCAGCAGTTTTCAGTACCCCCAAATTTTTTTGTTTGCTTCTATCCAGTATACTCCAGTAACAACTGTCCAGTATTATATTCCCAGTATTTGCTTATTCTGTATCCAGTACGGTCCATTATTTTCCCATTTTGTTGTTTTATTTGTATCCAAGATAGCCTAGTATACTCATGTATACTCTACTACTTAACATGTACATCTTGCCCCCCCAACCCCCTCCCCCGCACCTCATTATCATTATGCATTTTTCAACTTTACTATCCCTTTCTCACTTGTTGTTTTTCTTTTTAATAGGTTAAGTTTAAGAATTATTGCACTATTCGATGTGCACCAAAATCTATTGTTAACATTGTCAGTGGTATGACTGATGGCATGAAGGAAAGGGTGGACAAGATTGGTTTTGGTGAGATTCTTAAGTTTAAATTTGATGGCATTGCTGACAGAGATTTGGTAATGTTTCTCATGGATTGCATTGAGCTTGACCCTCTCGGATTAAGGTTGGAGGCAAAACATTGATTTTAAATGAGGATGTGGTCCATGGTGCCTTTGGTCTACCTATCGGTGGGGAACCGCTCCCTACTCTTGCTGCCTCTATGAGATCCTAGTACCAGTCTGTTCAGTATTTCCAGTATTGTCCAGTACACACATGATCCAGTATTGTTTCATTATCTAGTCTTTTCCCAGTAGTTGTTAGTGTTGCCAATATGTTATATTACTTGCTATTGACAGCTTTTTTTGATTCAGTACTTTCCAGTATATTTCAGTGTTAGGCAGTACTACCATCTGTATTTTAATATATTTTTTTTGTTGCTTGTGCCTTATTTCTTATTATTCTCTTGTCATTGTTTTTATTAGTATATGTCAGTATTGTTTCATTAGGTTGAAGTATTTCTTCTTTTCAGGAACTTGTCTCTCAATACAGGGCTCAGCAGCTTTACTACATGGCTTTCCATGATATAAATGAGGCGGCGAAAAATTCCCGTAAACATGAAAGATCTTGCGCCACTCTGTCTTCAACCTGTGCATATGGATGCATTGTAACTGTAAGTATAAGCTCCAGTATCTAGTCTTTTTCAGTACCTGTTAGTACTGTTGAGTATGTTCAATTTTTTTGATTCAGTACTTATCAGTATGTTTCAGTACTAGGCAGTAATGTTCAGTATGTACTTGACAATATGCAGTATCTTAACTTTTTTGAAGTATCTCTTTTTAACTAATTTGCTTTTTCTTTTTCAGGAACTTGTGTCTCAATACAGTGCCCAAAAGCTTTCCAATCGTATAAATGATTCAAGACCAAATTCCGATTAAGATAATAGAGCTTTGCGCTACTCTGTTGCAAAAACGCATGCATATGGATGCACTTTTTAATTTTGTGTCGATGTGTAAAACGAAACAAAGTCTCATTTATTTTCAGCTTGTTTTGAATGGTTGTTTTTTTTGGTTGGAAATTGTATTCCAGATGTCTGTACTGATGAATGATGAGGTGGTTATAATATGTGATGTTGTTACTCTTTGCACACATGATTCGCACTACTCGGTACTGAACAATATATAAAGTACTGATCCATGCAAAGACCATCTATTTTTTTTCCACCTACTATTTTTTGAGGAATGTATACAATCATGCTACATATCGTCATTACTGGCTAGTTTTTAAATGACATTTGCTGAGTATTTCTCAGTATCTACAAGTATTTTGTCAAGACCTTTAAGTATTCACTAGTATTCGCCAGTATCTCTAGTATTTTGTCAACATCTTCAATTATTTTCCGTCGGTTCCTTCGCGCACACAGCCGATACTACGTCCTCAGTAGTTGCCAGTACCTTTAACGTAGTTGTAAGTATTTGTCGGGTAAGTACCTACAAGTATTTTGTCACGACCTTCAAGTATTGAGCAGTATCTCTAGTATTTTGTCACTATCTTCAAGTATTTTTTCGTACGCCTTTGGCACCGCAATGTGCGATACTACATCTTCGATGGTTGCCAAGATATATACAAGTATTTTGTCACGACCTTCCAGTATTCGCAAGTACCTCCAGTATTCTATCACTATCTTCAGGTATTTTTTGTCAGTTCCTTTGGCACGTACCCGATACTACGCCCCTCGTGAGTTGCGATTACCTTTATGTTGTCGTAAGTATTTGTTAGTATCTACTAGTATTTTGTCGGGACCTTCTAGTATTTCGCCCGGTATCTCTAATATTACGTCACTATCTTTAAGTTTTTTTTTTCAGTTCCTTTGACACACAATCGATACTACACCTTCAAGAGGGTGCCGCGATTCTACAAGTATTTTGTCGGGGGCGAGTTTAGGGTTAAATTAAATGGTTGTCGAAGTTTAGGGTTCATGGTGGTTCTTTGAGGTTAGGGTTCATGGCGGTTGCCGAAGTTTAGGGTTCATCGTGGTTGCCGAAGTTTAGGGTTTGTAGCGGTTGCCGAGTTTAGGTTTCATAGCTTTTGCCGAAGTTTAGGGTCCATATTTTTTCCCCGAGTTTAGGGTTCATCGTGGTTGCCGAGTTTAGGGTTTATGACGGTTCTTTGAGTTTAGGGTATATGTGGTTTGCTTTGAGTTTAGGGTCCATATTTTTGCCGAAGTTTAGGGTTCATCGTGGTTGCCGAGTTTAGGGTTCATGGCGGTTGATGAGTTTAGGGTTCATGGTGGTTGCCGAGTTTAGGGTTCGTTGCGGTTGCCGAGTTTAGGGTCCATATTTTTTCCCGAGTTTAGGGTTCATCGTGGTTGCCGAGTTTAGGGTTTATGGCGGTTGCTGAGTTTAGGGTTCATTGCGTTTGCCGAGTTTAGGATTTGTTGACTTTTAGTATTTGTCAGCAATTGTTAAGTTTAGGGTTTCGTGGCGATTGTCTTTTCAAAAGCATGCCCCCTACCGGGCAAGTGAGTTTAGGGTCCATATTTTTTGCCGAGTTTAGTATTCATCGTGGGTTGCCGAAGTTTAGGGTTCATGGCGATTGCCGAGATTAGGGTTCATGGCGGTTTGCCGAGTTTAGGGTGCATTGCGTTTGCCGAAGTTTAGGGTCCATATTTTTTGCCGAAGTTTAGGGTTTGTCGTGGTTGCCGAAGTTTAGGGTTCATGGCGGTTCTTGAGTTTAGGGTTCATGGCGTTTTCCGAAGTTTAGGGTTCATGGCGGTTGCCGAAGTTTAGAATTTTTGATTTTCGCATTTGTCGAAGAATTGTTACGTTTAGGGTTTTGGGGGCGAAGTGTCTTTTCAAAAGCATGCCCCTCCCGTGCAAGTGAGTTTAGGGTCCATATTTTTTTGCCGAGTTTAGGGTTCATCGTGGTTGCCGAAGTTTAGGGTTCGTGGGCGTTGCCGAAGTTTAGGTTCATGGCGGTTGCCGAGTTTAGGTGCATTGCTTTTGCCGAAGTTTAGGGTTCATGGCGTTTGCTGAGTTTAGGGTCTAATTTTTTTTTGCCGAGTTTAGGGTTCATCGTGGTTGCCGAAGTTTAGGGTCAATATTTTTTTGCCGAAGTTTAGGGTTCATCGTGGTTTGCCGAAGTTTAGGGTTCATGGCGGTTGCCGAAGTTTAGGTTCATGGCGTTTGCCGAAGTTTAGGATTTGTTGATTTTCAGTATTTGTCGGTAATTGTTAAGTTTAGGGTTTTGGGGCGCATCGTCTTTTCAAAAGCATGCCCCTCCCCGCAAGTGAGTTTAGGGTCCATATTTTTTGCCGAGTTTAGGGTTCATCGTGGTTGCCGAAGTTTAGGGTTCATGGCGGTTGCCGAAGTTTAGGGTTCATGGCGGTTGCCGAAGTTTAGGTGCATTGCTTTTGTTGAGTTTAGGGTTCATGGCGCTTCTTTGAGTTTAGGGTCCAATTTTTTTGCCGAAGTTTAGGGTTCATCGTGGTTGCCGAAGTTTAGGGTTCATGGCGGTTGCCGAAGTTTAGGGTTCATGGCGGTTGCCGAAGTTTAGGATTTGTTGACTTTTAGTATTTGTCAGTAATTGTTAAGTTTAGGGTTTCGGGGCGATTGTCTTTTCAAAGGCATGCCCCTCCCGGGCAAGTGAGTTTAGGGTCCATATTTTTGCTGAGTTTAGGGTTCATCGTGGCTTGCCGAAGTTTAGGGTTCATGGCGATTGCCGAGATTAGGGTTCGTGGAGGTTGCCGAAGTTTAGGGTGCATTGTGTTTGCCGAGTTTAGGGTTCATGGCGTTTGCTGAGTTTAGGGTCCAATTTTTTTTTTTGCCAAGTTTAGTGTTCATCGTGGTTTACCAAGTTTAGGGTTCATGGTGTTTGCCGATTTTAGGATTTGTTGATTTTCGGTATTTGTCGAGAATAGTTAAGTTTAGGGTTTTGGGGGCGAGTGTCTTTTCAAAGGCATGCCCCCTCCAAGGCAAGGTTTCGAGAGACACTTTAAATGATATTTTGTTGAGTTTAGGGTTCGTGGCGGTTACCGAAGTTTAGGGTTCATGGCGGCCCGAAGTTTAGGGTTCATGGCGTTTGTTGAGTTTAGGGTCCATAGTTTTTGCCTAGTTTAGGGTTCATCGTGTTTTGCCGAAGTTTAGGGTTCATGGCGGTTGCCGAGTTTAGGGTTCATGAAATTTGTCGAGTTTAGGTTTTGTTTATTTTCAGTTTTTATCAGTAATTGTTAAGTTTAGGGTTTTGGAACTAGTGTCTTTTCAAAAGCATGTCCCCTCCCAGGCAAGGTTTCGAGAGACACTTCTAATGATTTTGTATGAATCAGTAGTTTTTACTGCTCTATTATTTTTTAGTTTTTTTTTTACCATATCACGTGAGTACATTGATGCAACAAGTTCTGTAGTTGCTAGTGCTCCAGTAGTTCTAAGTAATATTTCATTATACCTGCAGTAGTTTTTTGTATCACTTAAATAGTTATCAGTATCTTCAGTACCTTCAGGGTTATCAGTATTTTTGTCAATAGCTTTCAGTATTTTGTAGTATCTTCGAGCATGATACTACATGTAGCTGTCAGTATCTTTGAGTACCTTCTGGTAGTTGTCAGCATTATACAGTATCATCAGCCATTCAGTATCTTCAGTACCTTCAGGGGTTATCAGTATTTTTGTCAATAGCTTTCAGTATTTTTGTAGTATCTTCGAGCATGATACTACATGTAGCTGTCAGTATCTTTGAGTACCTTCTGGTAGTTGTCAGTATTTTACAGTATCATCAGCCATCTAAAGCTGCTTTTTATAGGAATAAACCATGACAATATGAATATCTTTTGGTACAGTTATAGGAGGAGTTTTAAGAGGCGGATGTCTCATCTCATTTGCCATCCATGGCGGACTCATTGCCAACGGTTGAGCAACCACAATCGTTGGTGTTTGAGTAGACGTGTAATTGCCATCTTGGGTAGCAGCAGTCTCACATCCGAAGGCAGATGGTTGCGCAGGCAAATTCTTTTGCATCAAAACAATCTCTTTTGCAGTGTTTCTAAAGCTTGGACTTATTGAAGGACCACTTTCCATATTGAAGAGCTTTTATTAGTTTCCTACAAATGAAAAGCAAAACCAACATGAGCATCAGTATTCCAGTATTATTCAGTAATGTAGAGTGATTGTAATGGTCAGAAATTCAGAATATAACAGTAGTTTTTTGACGGTGCGTTTTAAGAGAAATACTGAATGCTACTTCACACTACTGAAGTTTTTTTTGGGGAGGATAGTACTGAATGTTGTCGAGTAATATGAATCTAGCTAAGATACTGTGAACAAAGATACTGCAGTTGTTGCTTTATTCATTATTTTCCTAGTACTGTTCAGAAAATAAAGATGTACTAAGCAGATGTACTATGAGAGTACTATTCAGTATTGTTCAGTATGTATTATACTTACTATTATTTCCTAAATAGTGGTACTCAAAGAACATTTGTCATAATGAGTATTATTAGCTAAATAGTAATACTGAGTTTAGATAATACATTCAGTATCTTAATATTTTTTTTATTACCTCAACATTCAGTACTCATTGGTAAATTTGCAAATTCTTCCAACTACTGAAGATTTCACAATGGCATGGGAGACAAAATATTGATGGTTTCTAAAATCTACTTGCAAATACTGCCAACTACTTGCAAATATTGATGGTTTCTAAAATCTACTTGCAAATACTGCCAACTAAAATATTAAGATACTGACAAATACTCACTTGTACTGAATCTGCAGCCTAATTCAGATTGGGTTTAGTAGAATAGTGCCGGCATTCACTTCAGATCCGTCTTCAGGCTGCTGCGCATCTTTCAGGTGGCGGCGTGGCGATATTTCTGTGAGCCTGCTGTCGGTGGATCACGAAACAGGGACGGGCCGCCGCTCGTGGCTAGGTACTGGACGGCAATTCCTGATGCAGGGGATGCAAACATTCAGTATCTCAATATTTTTTCATTAGCTGAACATTCAGTACTCTTCAGTATTTGTCTGACAGAAGATAAATGCTACTGAATCATCACGGTACAGGAAACATAATCTACTTTTTTCAGTACTGAACAATCATCTCCTAGTAGCGCTAATCACGAAGGAGAGGCACTAATCCTTTGCTTGATGTTAAGTAGACCATAGTATGCAAGTTCAGACTTGCGGCAACCAGACAATACTAAACAATACCACAACTAGGCAATACTGAACAACACCGCGCCTCTCAGTAGTCGCATCTGCCGACCGAGCAAAACGCCGATGTGCTGGGAGATGCAGGCTGGTCAGGCGGTGATGTAGCCGATTGGAGCGCCGCCCGTGGGAGGAAGTTGCAAATACCGCGACGACGGTGGAGGCCGGAGGTCGCCACAGCCACCTCAGGCCTGGGAACACGGCGATGGATGCCGCGCGCCGGCTTGGAGACTAGGGTCCGCGGCGCCGCTGAGGCTGGGGGGGCGGGCGGTGGGGATCGCGCCAAGGAGATGAGGGGCCGCCGCCGCCTCTGAGGTGATTGGAGGCTGGGCGGCCGGGATGGTGCGGCGGCGATCTCTCGAATTGCGGTCGAGGCGGCCTCCCCTGCCCTCATCTGCACTCGCACGGATGCACTGGTTGGTGCAACCGGCCGGCCGCCGGTTGTGTCTTGGTGTAATATAGTTATGCTATACCTAAAAAACAATGAAGGTGTACAATAAGATCAGATATATATATATATATATATATATATATATATATATATATATATATATATATATATATATATATATATATATATATATATATATATATATATATATATATATATATACACACACTATTGGGAGCCCTAGGGCTTCTAATAGTTAGGGAAGCCTTCCACCCACCCATCAAGCCCAACTAGCCAGCCAATCAGAATCCAGTGCTGACGCGCGCAGGTGGGGACCCTCCAAACCCAGCAGACTGGATGCATATCATCCAGGTCGAGAATGCATACGGCCCTTTTTGTTGCGACGATGCATACGAACCAGTGGTTTGAGTGAATTTAAACTAGTTTGGCGACGCATACAAACCTTCTCGTGAGCTGGCTGTTCCACCTGACAGAGGCTGATGCAGACTGACACAAGCTGACATATGCTGACATGCACATATGCACTCGAATTTCTTCCATTTTTTCACGATAAATCCTCAACGAATCATCCGATTCAGAAACGGCCTTCACCATTGAACTCTTGACACTTTTGTGCACGATTCAAGCTCCACTTTGAATATTTTTTCAAAAATTTTGAAATTTAAAAATTTTTGTATGAGGATAAATAGTTTGTGCTACCACTCTGTGCATATAAACTTCTGTGTGAGTGCATACTAACATGATAGGTGCTCTCGTCTTCTAAAATTTGAATCGTGCCACATAAGGGCTGATTTGATGCATATATTCATTCGTCCGGATGCATATAAACGTTTTGGCGTCGGTGTTGCATAGAAATTAGTGGTTGAGATGCATATATTTCATAGTCCGGATGCATATAAACGTTTTGGCGTCGGCGTTGCATAGAAATTAGTGGTTGAGATGCATATATTCAATAGTCTGGATTCATATTAACCTTTTGGCATCGGCATTGCATAGAAATTAATGGTTGAGATGCATATATGCACTCATTCGGATGCATATAAAAGTTTTTGGCGTCGACGTTACATGGTCGGTTTTCCGGGGACAGATTGCCGGGTAGATGCATATAAACTTGCGGTTGAGATGCATATATTCATTCAGATGCATATAAAATTTGAATCATGCCTCATAAGGGCTGATTTGATGCATATATTCATTCGTCCGGATGCATATAAACATTTTGGCGTCGGTGTTGCATAGAAATTAGTGGTTGAGATGCATATATTCAATAGTCTGGATGCATATAAATGTTTTGGCATCGGCATTGCATATAGGCCTGCTAGTGGGTTTAAACCTGCCCCAACCCATATTGAGATGCATAGAAATTAGGTGTTGAGACGCATACATTCACTCATTCGGATGCATATAAAAGTTTTGGCGTCAACGTTGCATAGTCGGGTTTTCGGGGGACAGATTGCCTGATAGATGCATATGAACCTAGAACATGCTTGCATTGTCACCTCCCACTAGTACCCGTCCCCATGATAGGGGAATTCCCAGCGAGGAATCGGGAACGGGTCCCCGTTGACATTTTGGGTAGGGGGGGCGTGCATTTAAAAGGACACTTGCCCCAAAACTTCTTGTCTAGTAGGGGGCATGCTTTTCAAAACACAATTGCACCAAAAACATTGCGTGGTAGGGGGCATGCATTTAAAAGGACATTACCCCAAAACTTATTACATATATTCACTGCCTGATGCATATAACACATGGAGACATATCATCTTCTCCGAAATTTGAATTTTGGATCGTGTCTCATTATTGCACTAGTTAAGAGGTGCTCTTGTCTTCTCCAAAATTTTAAATTTCGGATTTGAATCATGCCACATAAGAGCTGATTGAATGCATATATTCAATAGATTGTGTGCATATAAACAATTTAGCATCGACGTTGCATAGAAATTAGTGGTTGAGATGCATATATTCGCTTGTCCGATGCAGATAAAACATAAAGATATATGTTCTCTAGAATTTGAATTTTGAAATCATGACTCATTGTTGAACAACTGGATGCATATAGCACTGGTCAATAGATGCATATAAAAGTTTATAGCATGGTCACAAATCAGCAACTCGAGTAAATGTGTATCAATGTTTACAGCCATGCATAGCAACTTGTGTAAACTTTTGTACACAAGCATAAAAACACAAAAAAATCAACAAAACAATCATCGGCAACAAAAACGTTTCCCATCATGCCGCATAGGGCCGACCTCACAAATGCCCTAATCCCAAAGAGGGAGTCCCTACATCCGCCGTCGCCACGCCGCATGGCCGTCGTCAAAACCACGCCGTCGCCAGACCCACTTGCATAGAAACCATGCTTGCTTGCATTGATAGTTCTTCATTTGCCGCAAATCATGTTCCCGCATACCAAATCAGATATAAAATAATGAGGATTCAGTGCATACCAAATTACAGCTTAGCCATACATACAAACCTATTTACACACGCATTTCAAAACATGTACATATAAACATAAGTTTGCATAGCATAAAAGCTAAAATTTTCCCTTTCAAATTTGCTTCCAATTTGGGGCTACGTGTGAGACATTGTCGGGTAGAATCCAATGGGGACGCGAAAATCATCGCCGTGGCCAAATAGGTGTGTATGCAAATAGAATCGATGATGGTTCTCCTAGCCCTAACTAATATTGATGGTCGCACTTGAAGCATAAAAATTAACATAAAGATGCATACAAAGCATAGAAAAATCAATAGAAGGCCAGTGCATACAAACCAAATAATCATAGGCACTTTAGGGACAAAATTAAGAGAATAACATTGCATACAAACCAAAAAATAAAGCTAGTTAATTGCGCACAGAAGCATACAAGGCATTACACGGTTTGCATAAAAACTAGAAACAAATTTTTAAACATATCCACATTCATTAGCATCTAGATTTGGATAGGACCGGCAGCATGCATATCAATCAGAAAAATGAGGACTGAGGAGGCTCATATCGAGGAACATCAACCTCCTCACCGGGCAGGATGCATATCTAGATTTTATGCATATCAATTCACCGTCGTCCCTTGTTGCGTCCTCCTCACACACCAGGATCCCATCGTTGTCTGCTCAGCCAACTCGTTGTGACTGTTCAAAAGGTCGAGCTCGCAGCTACACCACCACAAAATTGAATCAGTGCCTACAAAAATGCATATGGCATATAAACTGTGGGACAAGATGCATATAAACTGTGGAACAAGACGCATATAAACGGTGGTTGGGGGAAGCAGCGCCAGTGGTGAGGGAAGGGGCCGCCACCGCCGAAAGCAGCCCCCGTTGGACGCGTGGCCAGGCGCCGAGCTGGAGACATGATTAATTGATATGAATAAATATGGATTCAAATATATGGTTTCGATAAAAAAATGCATAAAAATCAAAATGGAAATGCCATGCACAAGAATGTTTGTTGCTTGCCATTGCATAGGATGTCCACCTGGTCACCTTCCACACGGTGTGGCAGTGCCGAAATCAAGAGCATGGAAACAATTCTTGCTTGCTTGTTTTGGTAGTTCTTCATTTGCCACACATCACATTCCTGCAAGGAGGCAAACAAAATTGGATCAAAATGTCATTGGAAAACCATTGTGTCACACGGTTAATGCATAGAAAACTGCTTGCACAAATAGAAACCCACACTGATGCTGGTAGCCTGCATATGAAAATCAGAAAAATGGATTCAGAGGCACGGGAGAAGACAGACCGAAGGATGTCATCGTTTAGTGGCTGTGTCGTCGACCAGGAGCCGGCATCGGCACAGATGCCTCTGTCGCCCATGCGCCCAGTTCATAGACATCCTCGTTGCGCCCCGCGCCGTCCACGCAGCTGGCCCACCATGCACCCGCCAGTCGCTAGCACTGCTGCTTCTCGTGCGCCGTTGCACCACCGTCGGCGTCCCCGGGCATGGCTGCATCAACGCGCACATGTCATCCATCTCATCAGCAGCAGCGGCAATGCTCACAACATGTGCATAGAAATCTATGTTTATGTTTGCAAAGCATATAAAGTATTATTTTTCCTTTCATATTTGCAAAGCATATAAACACAATGTTGCATAAAAAAATTATGCGTGCAAGAAGCTAGCAAGAATATCTATATAATTTCATCATCCGTGCATATACTGTATGAAAAACCAGAGTAAGGAAGCATTAAAAATGCATAATTTCATCAATTGGCGTGCAAATTCAAAACCAGGGGGAAAGGGAGGGGGCACTAACTGGATGCACATTATGTGCAGGTCGTAGCCCTGCACACCCACTCTAGATCCAATGGAATTGTTTCCTCCCAGCCAATCAACCTCCACCTCACCCTGGAAGCATCGGATCCATAGGAAGAAGGAGAATCACATCAAAGCTTCTGATTTGAATATTCAAGAATCTGAATTACAGAAAACAAGAAAAATGACGGGGAGACCCTACCAAGGACGTGCAGGCAGCGTCGGATCTGATCAAGAATAGCAGAGCGACGCTGGACTCTGTCACGGAGCAGCTGGCCGATGGCGCCGGCAACAGGCTGTGCTCAGCCCGCACAGGCCTCGCAGACAAGGTGGCCCACTCCCGAGATCCAGTGGTGTGCGCTGTTGGGAGGCTGCCAATCGAGGGAGTGCTGCTCGGGGAGGAGACCAGGCCTGCCGCCACCGGACCGGGAACACCATGGCCGTCGTCGTTGTCCCGTACGCGCCCGGGCTTGAAGCAGGGGTTGGCGGCGGCGCTGCAGGAAGAACGTGACTGAGCTCCAGGTAAGAGGTGGGGCTACCCACGCGCCCGAGGATGAAGCAGGGGGGAGAGGCCGTCGTCCGTTGCACCACGCGCGGACGCCGCCGCCAGCGGGTGAGTCCGCCGCGACCCTCCCCGCGCGAGGCCTTGCTGTAGCCGCCGGGACTGATGCTGCTCCAGCCAGCCACGGATCGAGGAATAGGACGGGCTGCACCGCTGGGAGGGAGAGCCGCGCCATCGCCGGTCAGCGGAGGGTGGGGGTTGAACGAGGCCGGTGGATTTGTTTTTTTTTTTTTTTTTTTTTTTTTTGAAATCGGTGGATCTCGATCTGATTTGGGTGGAGTAGTGGCGGCGGCCAGGTGGATGGGGACTAGGGTTTCGGAAGATATATATGGCCCAGAAGATTGGGCCTGGTGGGAGCTAGACGGGCCAGCGGGCTTGTGGAGATGGTTCGGACGCAGCTGGTTTGGTGGCACCAGAAAACACCAGTTTGGTCCAAGGCTTCCGTTAACTATTGGAAGCACAGGGCTCCCAATATAATACCTATACATATATATATAGAGGTATGATATATATTATTCCGGGACCGATTAATAATCAGTCACCGAAGTCGCAATCACGGGTTCCACCCCTCGCCGCCGGTCCTCTCCTCGTCAGCGTCGGCTCCCACCGAGCCCTTCCACTACGGCTCTTGAGCCACCTCGTCGGTAGGGCCCACCCACCGACGAAGCGGCTACCGGGTGCCCCCCCACCCCACCACTCATCCACGATTTTTTTTATGGTTTCAATTTCCTTGCCCCAGCGCCTCGTCTTACTTAAGATTCGCCATCCGCCACCTCCAAATCGCCTCCTCCCTAATTGCCGCCAAGGCCACCGCCACCTCTCCGTCGGCGTCCCGCGCGCCACCCCACAACGTTACGCTCCTCCTTCACGGCGGCGCAGCCTCAGGCGGACACCTCGGCGACACCCATCTCCGGGCCCTCACCCAACCCGGTGGCGCCCTCCCTACCGATGAGGAAATCTCCCACCGTTGTTTCGTTAATTCTCGGAGCGAACGACGCTGGGTGTTCTTTCTCCGTCCGTGGGCCGATGCCTGATAGGGACGACTGGCACTACCGCAAGCTAGTGACCGATCCGAGGACCCGCCGCCACCATCCGCAACTCCGCCACCGCACCACGCCGGGTGAGTTCCAAGCATCCGCTTCTCCTTTGGCCTCATGTTTGCTATTCACCCAAACCCTAACCCCTCTCTCTCTCCCCCCCATCTTGTTGCTTCCCATGATCCCATCCCACACGGCAGTACAGCACATGGCAGCCAGCACATGGCCGCATGGGACAGGCGGCAGTTGATCTGTGATTTTCTCACATAATTTAATCTCACCAGAATATTGTGACTTTGATAGGATCTATGGAGGAGGTCACGGGCAATTGACATGCAATTGTGCGCAGCTGATTTGGAGGGTCTCCAGATTAATTAGTTCACTTTTGATTTTCGTCGCAATGATTTGTGCAGGTACTGGTTTAATTCAGGTGCCAAAGTTTTTCTTTGTTCAGTGCCCGAGGCTTACATACATGAAAGAAATCCTTGTTGCTTATAGCATTCCCTTTAACTATAATATTTAATTTGTTTCCCAATTATGATTTTTCTATATTAAATTTCCTACCTTGATTTTGTATTTGTAATTTTTTTTTCACTACTACTATTTTGCATGTGTCTGTACATCATAGACTCTTTCTGTAAAGGATCCTGACTTCCTGAGCTAGTAATGGGACTGCTCAACTAGATGGCCCTTTCTTTCACTATATGCTTAATTAACTTCAAATACTACATTCATGTCATCTGGAGTGGTTTTCATTCATACTAATGTATACATGCAAATATATGCGACTTGTAATTTTGCTTAAAGATGTAATGCTCTATGTAATTCCAATACAATCTTCTCAATTTTGGTTTGGTGAATTAAATTAGGAGTCACCAAAATTGAAAATTAAATTCTTTTTGTTAAGATAATGGTCACAAGTATGTACATCCCACACAAGATGCAATATTTTACTGTATAGACAATGGAATTTATGGTTGCAAATAAATTTTGGCTTAAAAGGATCTGTGATGAGGTCACATTGAAGAACCAGGACATGATCTTAGCATATGAAAAATATCAGAATTCTTATTTATTTATTTTTATCTCAAGTTCTAAAATGATTGTTGCTAAAAAATTGTCCACTGTTATAATTTCCTATTAATAAAGAGATCTATTTCTAAAAGATGATTATTGAAGACATTTGTTACATGTTTGGCTAATTAGAATTATATCAACTTCCGCTCATAGTTGTATATTCTATTGCCCAATATTGTGCTATGTAGCGTACTCTTTGAATATATGCTTATAGTTGCTTTCATACTTTTTGAATTATCATTAGAACTACTATTTGCATTATTTAATGCAAATTCACAAAATTATCTTACTATTGCAAACCTTTGTTTTACGTGGTACAAGCAAGGTGGCATGGGAATGCTTGACATTGTATTTGATAATTTCGGCACCGGCCAACTCGCCCCCCCACAGGCCTCTGCACCCTCCTCGACGACGATGCCTCAAAAAACGGTAGTTTTGATTGAATCCCCTCTCGCATTCCTCGCTCCCCGATTCCATCTTCAATTTTTTTTAATATTACCAATGATTTTGGGGAATCAAGTGAAGATAAGTCGTGATTTGATTTGTGCAATTATTTGGGACAAGGGATAAAGTATTTGTGTTAGCATGGGTCTTGAACTTTCTAGTTCACATATGGATTTTTTGGGACAAGAGGTTAAGTCTTTATGTTAACACGTGGTCATTACTTGCAAATCGGGGAACTATCTCGAAATGGATGGTTATTTGGAGCAAGATTTCAACAATCTGAGAATGCCATTTGGTGAGAAGAGCTGAGATAGCAAGCGAGAAAGGGCAGGTCACCAAACAACCACAACTTCGAAATTTCCCTAGAATCGATAAGTAATGATATGATAGAAAGTCGGATTACTTCATATCCCATGACAAATCACACTTACGCTTGGGGAAAAAGTATTCGCGAGGAGACTACACCCTGTTCATTTTTCCTTTTCATTCAATTTGATTTGATATTTTTGGTAATACTATTACGTGATGAGGTCACATTGTTGTGCCAATACCATTTGTGCGGACTCAATGCATTGGGCATGAACCTGCCGGATGTTATTCTCGAACTCAAATATTAATTGTCCATCACTTGTAGATGGTGCTAGATGTTTTTCCTTGTTGCTCTAATATTTGTTGATTGAATTAGTTTGGTTCCTACCTAGTAACACCATTTATTGTAGTCGATAATAGAACCTTCTACTTGGATTTGTTCTTTTAGTTCTCTGTTTTTTTGGGGTTTCGATTAGGTTTGTTCGATGCACATATGACCTTTATTTTTGTATACAAGTTTTTATGCCATCTATTGCTCATTGTAGTTGATCCTAAAATGCCACACTCATGTGAATAGTTCTCTTGTCCACCGTTTACTAAATTAGGCTTACTCCACTCCATGCCAATATACCTCTCTTTGTCATGTTTTCTCCATTATTTCGATTGGATCATGATCTTTTGCTTGTTATTTTGTCTCGCTTTTCTCTGCTTGCCTATATTTTATTCTTTTCCTCTTGATATTTGTGCTTCTCATTTTTCCTTTTGCTATGCAACATACGAAACATGATAAGCGAGGCCGGGTTCCTATCTAGAATGCGAGGCTAGTATTGTTGAAGATGCCAATCTCATTTGAGAACACGACTTCAAAGAGAAGGCCTCAAAGGTGGGCGTCTTGCTAGACGTACTAGTATCTCCAATTGTTTCCACTTTCCGTTTCAAACTTCTTATTATCATTTTAAATTATGTGGTATTGCCGTATTGGTTTATCCTAGTTATGTCATTTTAAAAGTTTCCAGTTCGTCTTTAGTTTTGGATTGTGACAAATACCATATGGTGCCCGGGGTGGCTGGCACTCTTGTGTTAGCTAAAGGACTAAAATACCATGTTAAATTTTTTTCAAAAATCATCACAAAAAACATGTTCTTAGTACACCTCGGAGGGGATGTTTAGTTTTTTCCTATGTTTGATCTTGTTGTCACAAATATATATTTATGTGTTTTCTCGCAAAGACACATCATAAGTACTTTACATGATTTTCTAGAAATAATTGTGATACCTGAATATGCGCTAGATATCCTAGGCACGAGATGGTTCAAATTGGATGCCGATTAGGTGAATAAACAAAATGAAAAATTAGGAATCTTTACTTGTTCCTACCAGCCAAGGTTAGTTCTTGGTGTCTTGTGATAGCATGTAATGGTACATTTTAAATAGTAGTTGCTTATTATAGATTTGTAAGGATAATAGTGGAATTGTTGCTTCTCACTATTTTAACCGTAAAGAAGCAACAAACTTATCGGGGCATTGATACTTTCTCGATAAACTAATTACACATGAATAATGGGAGTTTTGCTTCTTGTGTTTTGTCGAATGCTATACAAACTGTAATGTAGTTTCCCACTATTGTTTTCACCTTTTAACAAATATTAAATGATACATATTAGCTACTTTGCTCTCAGTGTCTTTGGTAATTATTAGAGCCTAATCGTGATCTAATTTTCATTGAAATTGTTTATGAGTTTGGCAAAAAATCCTGCGCCACATGTTTTGTTCAACACATGCATAAGATCCAATTTATTCAACGCATGCATACCTTGCTCTATTGATTCATTTGTGAAACCCCAAATATTAGGAAAATTCCACCAACAAATTAAGTAGTAGCTCCTAAACATCTATTTTCTAAACCATACAAATTTATCCTGTGTCAACTCCCTCACATTTTTTGTCCTTTCTTAGGTCCTGTGTGCAAATCCTAGGCGTTCTCCATTAAAGCACTACCCTCCAGCTACATTCCATGATTGTTTGTGACACTACTTGTGCTTTAATTAGGCATATCAATATACCGCAAAACCGCTCACATTTACCTTGTGTCTTAAACAGGGCGCAGGTGGCCTCGAGAGAATCCTTCAACTTTGGCATTGTGGAACTCTCTCTGACAGATGCACTATCTATTGGACCACAAATGCTTATGCGAATAGGCTTGCTGTTTATAGTAATGTAAAATGGCTTGGGCGCATGTTCATAGATCGGGCGTGATGTTTTTTTTACCTACCTCTTGGTGGGTATGTGTCTGCAGTACAATGACTGATCTACTGATGCTGAATTATTGCTTTGGCAAAAAGTATTTTTTATTGCCCTTTACGAGTGACATAAAATAATTTAACAAATCTTATATGGTGTCCTTGCAATGATAGAATAACGCCCTATTCCTACTTGAACCTCGATAATTATAGTCACTTCTCAATACGAATCACTTGTTCAATATATTTGACTTCAAACTGTAGATTATGACAAACTCGTGTCGATCACGTGAGCATTGAAAGTCGATTTCCATGCCAAGCAAGTCTAAGGCGTATAGATATGGATTACTTTGCACAATAATAAACCGGCCAGTAAATAATTTGGTCACTTATAAAAAAGACGGCTTGAGAAACCTGCCATGCGAGGGTCACGGGCAAAAAATCGGGTCCAAAGAAAAGTCAAATCGGTTGAAAAAATCGGCTTGGAAACCTTCCTGGCGGCGTGGTATGTGGCTGGTTTTCAATCGTGGCTCTCGTGCGGACGGGCGCGTGCTGGACCGACGCTCGGTCTGCTGCGCGCGAGGGAGGGCGGCTCGGTGACGGATTAATAATTAGTCCTGGGAACTAATTAGTGCAGCCCCTATATATATATATATATATATATATATATATATATAGATCTACTATTTTGCATCCTACGTTGAAAATAATAACCATTCGAGAATCTCCAGGATCTGCGGTGGGTCTTTCGATCCTTCGGAGGTGCTCATAGGGGTAGGGTTTTCGCGCGTGTGTGTTCATAGGGGTGAGGTAATGCGTGCGTGTTGTTGAAGGCGTCTGCGTTGTACTGTGTCATTCTCAAAAAAAAAAAACCGGCCAAGCGCCGCCCACCTCCGGCGACGGGACCAGAAACCAAAAACTGCTGTATTAAAAATCCCGTGTGAATCATAACTAATTATTACTACCCCACCCTTGCTAAATAATAGGACATTTATTAGTCCACCGTGTTCACCGGCCCGAGCCCATTCAGATTATATATATAGTACGCCACGTCCGTCTCCGTCGTTACGTTCCGCGTCGCAGAAATCTCGGCGGTGCCGGCCCTTCCCAACGACGTTCCCGACGGCCCTTCCCCACCCGAAGGCGACCTCGGCGGCCCTATTGTGCTCCCGGCGACGGCTTCCCATTCACTCGGCGACAACGACCTCCCATGGCAGCGATCCCGTCCGGATCGAGCGCTTCGTCGGGCTCGCGCGGTGAGGTTCCGGCGACCCTATGCGGTTCTGGCGAGCTCTCGCCGGCGGCGGCGGCATGTCGGGTGGAGCACAGAGGACCAGTGGCAGCGGGTGCATCTGGCGCGCAGCGGCGCCCCTCCCGTCCGTGACTCATCCGGCGACGTTTTGCCCGATAGCGCCAGTTCGCTGGAGGTTCGGCAGCGCCGGTGGGGAGCAGCCGCAGCTCCTGCTGAGGACCTGCAGGTTAGTGCCCCTTCTCCCTAGGATCCTTTTTTTATTTGAGTTCGTCATGTTTTGGATTCACTATTTGATTCGTCCTCCCAGATCCTCCATGGCTATTCTTGTGTGGACTGCACGGCGTCGACGCCCAGTTTCTCCCCTCGCGATGGCGGCGTGATCGCCCAGCTTCCAGGCGCATGCATGCAATGCAGGGCGTGCGGGTGCAGTTCTTCGTCATCATGAATAGACGGATCCCATATCAGAGTGATTTATTTTTATTTTTATCATATCAGGGTGATTGAGCCACAAATAGACGGATCTCCTGTACTACTACTATGTGAATGTACTCGTAATAGTCTACTGAATTTTAAACAAATCTGATTTCGTATGGTCATGTCAATCAATTACCTGCTGCTTTTCACAATGTGTATAAATATTGTGTCTATTGAAAACTGATTATCAGGAAGAATTTATTTATTTGTAATGAGAAGACTGTGGACCGTTTGTTTGAACGTATTTGATTACCTTCCCCTTTCAATTTAACTATGCATGTAGAGGCAAAATTATTCTCTCGACGAGTGACATACATATATTGAGCAAAAAAATTACTATGTAGAGGCAAGGCAAATTCACCTTTTGCATTGTCCGTGGTCGGATGGAAATTTCCCTCACTCAGTCACGCCGGTGCCAAGGTCACACGAATTTACCGCCTGGAGGCATGCAAGGAATTCTTTTACTCATCAATATATTAGTAATAAAAAAATGACTTCTGAAAATAAAAAAATTACTCAAAATATTTTACTCCGCATTATAAGAAAGGAAAATTTACCGATCACATGTAAGGACAAAATTATTTTCTTACTCGAATAATATCGTAAGTAATAAAAAAATGATCTCACCATCTACCAAAGCATGCCAGTGATTAGCAAAACAAAATTTACTGAGCATAGGTCAATAGGGAATTATTTTCTTACTAGAATAATACTAGAAATAATAAAAAAAATTAACTCTGCATGCAAGGAATTATTTTACTCAACATAATGGTACTATTAGTAATAAAAAATGACGACTGAGAATAAAAATTACTCAAGATAATTTTACTCAGCATTATATCAAAGGAAAATTACCGATCACATGTAAGGACGGAATTATTTTCTTACTATCGTTAGTAATAAAAAATACTCAACATACTAGCAACGAGTTATGTTCTTATCATAACAATAATAATAAAAAGTACCGGTTGCTTATAGTAATTAAAGAAATGTGTATGATCTTGTCCTTTAAATTACACATGCATGCAACGGTCTCACGCAACTGAGTAGCACAAGAAAATTTACCGTTCATATGGCTGGAGGGAATTATTCTTTTACTGAACACGCGGGTGATTAGTAGAGAAAAATTACTGATCACAAGTCAAGAGAGAATAATTTTCTAAACAAAATGAGACTACCCGTAGCAAAATGATCCAGACACGCAAGTAATTTTTCATTTTATTACTCCATGCGGGGTTTACCAGATTCAAAGTTTCCAAAAAAAAAAAAAAAAAAAAAACACTGCATGATTACTTGCTAACTATGCTTGCATGCCGGCTTTGATTACCGAATAAAAAATTAGAGCCACGCTTCCATATGCCACAGCCTTGCCTGTATGGACGGAATTATTTTATTATTAGTAAGACAGCCAATTGATTATCACGGTCTTTTATAGAATTATTTTCATTGAAAAATGTTATTGACAGTAATAATGTTATTACTAAAAATATCATCCGGTTCGTTACTTTCTTACTGTAATATTTAATTCCTCATGATTTTCACCGGTTCGTTACTTTCAAAAAAAGTCAACATGCACCCAACTCAATGCAATATGGTAATTTAGATGTACGGAAAAACAGTAATTTAATGCCATGAATGGCGCATGTAGGCAGGAAGTTCAGCGTGGACCCGAGCATGCATGCAATATCTAATGCGTGCAGTTCAATTGATTACGTTTCCATGCAACAGGCCGCAATTAACTCGGTCTGCATGGTCCTCGCCGGACCCAGTGACGCAGGCCACCGGCGTTATGAATACCATTCACAGCGTAGGCCTAAGAATAGTCTGGTCCTATATATATATATAGGCGTTATGAATACCATTCACAGCGTAGGCCTAAGAATAGTCTGGTCCTATATATATATATATATATATATATATATATATATATATAGCACTTGATATAATAATATAAATATTTTTAGGGTTGTCTTTGTTTTAAGTTTTTTTTTTTCCTTAAACATGCAAGATATCTACACATCATCTACTACACCTATGTAGCAAAGACCCACTAGGGAGTTCTCTGCTCCCGGTGAAGCCACGCCAACAGTAACGATATTCCCCACCGTAATTCCGCCGTAATTCAAATCACGCCGACCCACTTGTAGGGTCGAGATGGGGACTAGAGGGGGGTGAATAGTCCTTTCTAAAACTAATTGCGATGGCTAACCGAATATAATGCGGAATTAAAACTATTCGCTTAGCCAAGACTTCACCCCTCTAGCTATGACTCTAAATCACCTCACAAAAGATCCTACACAAAGCAAATGAGGTGATAAGCCTAGCTTGAGCTCCTAACCATTTCTATTGCAAGGTCACACAAACCTATGCATTAGTACTTCAAACAAAGGTGAGCTCCTACACAATTCTAATGAGCAAAAGCACTAAGCCAACCTAAGCTCACTAGATGCACAATGGACAAGGCGACACACGCCTAACCCAAAGGCTCAAAATACTTAGCTACACAAACTAAGCAAGGCAACTAACAAGCTACACAAGCTAGTAATTGCAAGAGGGTACTCCACAAGCACAAGCACAAGATATATATGAATGTAAATGCAAAGCTTGTGATTTGGAGAATGCAAACCACCGAGAAGAGTAGACAAGTTGACACCGGTGATTTTTACCGAGGTATCGGGAAGCTTGCCAACTTCCCCTACTCCTCGTTGTGTCGACCAACACCTTGGGTGGTTCCTTTGGTGTTTCACCTAGATGGTTCTTCTGTGACTCTCCGATCACTTGCCTCTCAAGGCACGCCCGCAAGGCACCGCAAGACACCACTCTCAAGTGAGCCTATCACAAGGCACCGCGAAGACACCACACTCACAAGTGAGGTAGCTCAAAGACACGCTCTAGTAGTGATGCTCTTCGCGATCCCCGCGAGGTGAGCTCGAACCTCTCACAAATCCTCCTTCGAGCACCGCACAATCTCCATTGCGTGCTTCACGGTCTCTTGCCACCAAGCCGTCTAGGAGGTGGCAACCTCAAGAGCAACAAGCACACCCCGGCTTGCAACACGATCACCTAGTGCCACGAATCACGATCTCTCAACGCGAATGCACTAGAATCACTCCTCACTTTGATTTGGATGAACTCTATCAATCACAAGTGAGTGGGAGGGCTCTCAAGCACCACAACACAAGCCACCAAGGCCCAAGTGATTTCGGCCCGAACAAGGTCGGGTATGTGGTGTATATATAGCCCCAAGTCAAATAGAGCCGTTGGGAGGAAATCCTGCAGTTCTGCGGCGGCCGACCGGGCCTTATAGGCCCAGGACTCACCGGCGAGTCGGTCGCGGGTCCGGCGGCGCGTCCGGTCCTACCGACAAGGAACGGGCCCAATGGCCCTCCTCGGGTAGCGTCCGATCATTGCTTCCGGTCGAGCCGAGGAAGGCATCGGTCACAGTCCGGTCCTAGCGTCCGGTCAAAACCGGCTGCGGGGCTCTCGCGAACGCACCCACCGAAGCGTCCGGTCGGCGGCATGCTTCGATCGATGCGTCCGGTCACCGTTTTCGGCGAAAACTCCACCGAATCACCGGCGCCTTCTCTTCGACATGCTACCCATCAAGTATACCAAACTTGAGCACGAGGAATAGCATGTTTTCACCACCAACTTGCATCGGCGCCAATAGAAAATATGCATATCATTTTCTCAAAAGCGCCCGAATCCCTCGCAAGCTTCGGCGGGAGGATGGTTCCCAAACCCAACTCAATCACGCAATCACCGCCGCCTTTGCAAATGTGCCAACACCACCAAGTGTACATCACCATGTGCATGTGTGTTAGCATTTTCACAATCATTTCAAAGGCCGGTTAGCTCTTACCACGCCACTTTCGATCCTAACACATCGCAGTTAGATCGCTCAAGTGGCACTAGATGACCGATATGCAAACAAGTTTGCCCCTCTTGATAGTACGGCCATCTATCCTAAACCCGGGTCATAAACTTCTCTAAGCTCCTCATGACCGCGAAATGAAATGCCCTATAGGTTATACCTTTGCCTTGCACATTTCCATTCCGCTCCATCTCCAAGTGCCGATGCAACACATGCACCAACACGATCACCAAATGATATGATCCACTTCATATCATCACGTGACACTATTGGTCCATCGATCTTGACCTCACTTGCTCTTCACCGCTTCGTCGGTCCGTCGGGCGCCAAGTCTTGCCTAAGCTTCACCGCCTCGCGGTCCATCGCTTCACTGCCTCGACTTGCCCTTCACACTTGCAACCGTCCATCAAGCCAAGCCTTGTCTTGATCTTTCACCACCTTGGTCACATGACTCCATGTCATGTTTCATATGCAATAAAGCTCCTTCATTGCGTCATCATGGTGAACTAATCTCACATTGTATTATCTCAATCACACATATTAGTTCACCTAATGTTGACACTCAATTACCAAAAACCACAAGGGACCTTTCACCCACCGGTCCCATCCATTGTAGCCTTGATTACTGTGGCCTCTTCCCCTACCTCGTGCCCATCCAGCGTCGTCCCATCCAATCGAGGCCGCCCCTCGCCTCCCAGCAGCCACCCCTCTTTGTCTCCATAAAGCCTCTCCATTAAGCCCCTCTCGGTACCATCCGCCTAAGGTGCGGTCACCCGGTGAAGACTCACTTAACCGTCCATGGTTGCCCCTCAGCGCCGTCCATGTCAAGGTGAGGGAGAGCAAGCGGTTCCCCTCTCTCCCTCTCCGTTTTGCTCCTCTTCCGGCCGCCCGCCATGCCGAAGTCGCCGTGGGACTCATGCCGATTGCCGGCTGGCTTCTCTCCTCTTAAGCCGCCGCCCGTCGATCTCCCCCCAGCGTCGTCCACACTTGGGTGAGGAGGCGGTCGGTTCCGAGACTCCGCCTCTCGCGCCCTCCTCGGCCACGCCATCCTACCGCCGCGGTCGTGACGGTGATTCGCGTGAGTTCGCGTTCGTGGCCCGATCTCGAGGGCTGGCGCGCTAAAGATCAATCTCCGACTCGAAGCACGCGTAGCCATACGAAGCCCCTTCCACTGCGACCTCGCGCGGCACCCGGCCGCCTCGGCTCCTAAACGACGCCCAGCCCGGCGCCAGCTACGGTACACCGCCACCTCACTTCGGTTATCTTCCCCTCGGTATTGTCACGCTTCCTACCCGTGCAAGCGCCGGCGCGGCGCACCTCCAGCGTCGCCCACCTCCGTCAGATGGCATCAGCGTCTTGCGGCAATACGGCGTGGCGACAACCGCACAACTCCGCACGCGCCCGACTGGCTGCATCCGGTCGTTAACATATCTGCTTGCCGAGATACATCTACGCCCTGAGCTCCTGCTTCCCCGGTGTTCAGTTTCTCGATCCCCTCAATTTGCAATAAACGTCATGACGTGCTGATTCTCTCCCACTGAATCGGAGTTTCAGCACAGGAAATGAGCCACAACCTGATGGCCAATTACTGTAAAAAAAACAACCTGATGGCCAAGGTTGGCCAAGGTTTGTTGCCTTTGCTGGCCGCCAATGAATAGCTGTTGCTTCTCCCCTGCTGGTGCTTGGTGCAGGTGATGAAAATATATTTTTGGTTGAATAGCCTCTGATGAGAAGGAGCTCCCATGTAGCTTGGGAAATATAGAATGCAGTGCAACACGACTCCTTCCGTAGCAGGTAAAAAATTTTCCATCCATGGATGGTGAGCTTAGTTTGAGGTTCTCACAATCTCACCTGTGGAAATCAGTGTGCTCCATGTGTGGTTTCAGATTGCATAGTTATTCACCTGTGCTGTGTTTTATTTGCAGGAGATTGGTAGACGGGAGGGAGATCATGGTGCAGTTTGCCAAGTATGGCCCAAATGCTGAACGGATGTAAGACATCACTTTTCCCTGCTTCTGTGGCTGTTCATGAGATCTTCAATGATTAACTTAGTTTGCGTGCTCCATTTTCAATCACTCTCTATACATTTCAGTTCGCTTTACATTATTCATGGTCAACCGAAGCGCGTTCTAGACAAGCCTTGGCAAATGTGTCTGCATTACTTTGTCCTGGAGGCATTTTTATTGGGACAATGCCTGATGCCAATGTCATTATCAAAAGGCTTCGAGAATGTATGTTGCTGTAAACAACCATTGTCATCTTAGATTGGTTAATCACTGTATTTGCTGGAAGCTGTGTGACAAGTATATAAACTCTTCTGCTATGGTCAGCTAAAGGTTTGGAATTTGGAAACAATGTTTACTGGATTAGCTTTGGCGAGGAGTACGTTGAAAAGGTAAAATTTGCTAAGATGTTTATAATATTTCCCCTTTTTATTTGGTTATAGTAACTCATCCATTTGTTTGTTTTGATGATGGTGTAGAAATTCCCTGCATCCAGACCCTTTGGTATCAAGTAGAAGTTTCACTTAGAGGTAACAGTGGGACTACTTCTACTTTTTCGTTAATATATGCCTTTTATTTATTTTAGTTAAATATGCTTCTAAAGGATCGTTGATCTTGGCACTAATTTCTGAATAGTCTTTTTGGACTTAAATATTTGTAGTGGGTATGCACTCAATTAGTTTCTGTTGTCTCATCAAATTAGTAGTTTATCAGATTGGTATTTTTTTGTAAATTCTTGTGCGACATGCAGGATGCTGTTGATTGCCCAGAATGGGTTGTTCCATTCCATCTCTTCAAATTATTAGCAGAGGAGGTATTGGAGATTTATCTTTCTTCAATAGTCTTCTCTTCAGCCAATGCCCAGAATGGGTTGTTCCATTCCATCTCAATGGGCTGCTACATATTGTTTGCCAATGTTTCGCAGTATGATCTCGAGCTGGTTCTGATGAATAACTTCCATGAATTTGTACATGAGTACTTGCAAAAACCAGAGTTTACCGAGGTGATGTGGAGGGTGGGTGCCCTTGGTGATGGAAGGCAGGTCCAAAGTAATGTCCCTGTCAACCTTATAGATTTTCTACCCTGAATGTGGTCAGCTTTCCCTCACTTCAACACTAATATGTAAAATGCAGGTACACTGTCACAAGATGAGTGGGAGGTTTCATATCTCTATCTCGCATTTGTCCTGCGGAAGGTATTGTGCAACTCACGTGTTTTTTTATTCTGTTAGCACCAGAACTGCATGTCAGTTTTAAGCTAACGCATTCTCCCTCACAGCGAGGGCCACAGCCTACCCAACGAAGGGCCAACAATGCAAACAGAGAGAAGATATTCCTCACCGAGGGTGACATTGAGGTTCTCGGATATAAGCATGAGTGTACCTAGGAGATATCGCCCTAGGAGAGCTTGCTAAATTGGGTGACCCTTGAAACCCGGATAAGCCGTGACACTAAAAACCGGATAAGCCGGGCACTAAAAGCATGAGTGTACCTAGGAGATATCGCCAGCATGAGTGTACCTAGGAGATATCGCCCTAGGAGATAGTGCCCGCTTACCTAGGAGATAACTCGATATAAGCATATCCTTGAAACACCCTTTCTGAAATTTATGTATTTTTTTTACATTCACACGTTCCAAAGGGTCCTCTGCCGAATTTTTTTTTCTGCTTCATATAAAGTTCTTTCTATAACATCATCATTCCCGAACGCGGAATTCACCTAGTTATAATAATTAAAGAAGATGAATAAAAACAAAGAGTCTAGGCGACTCAAACAACCCATCATGATCTTTTGCATAGAAAAACACTGAACGCAAACAAAGTAATAAACAAATATGAACAAACAAGTCTTGGCTATAAGCTATGGCCCTTTGGCTCCCGTCATACACCACAACTTGGCTGCACCTCTAATATCCTGAATGATGGAATTAAAATTAGGCTAAGATACACAAACCTTTCTATATGCTTCCAAAATAACTTGTCGCCAGGATGACCAATGAATTGAAACGCTTAGGATGATGTTCAAAAACATGTAACACCAATGCATAAAAATGCAATCCTCTATTTCTTGGGAATCAATGTTGCAGCTCAACTAGAGAAAACACCAAAACCGTACACTCCTCGTGGACAAACAAGTTGTGGGCAAGCTTGAGTGAATTTTTTTTTGGTAACTTTTTTTTTTTTTTTGAACCTTTATCGATATAACTGAGAGTTTTTTTGATAAAATATAACTGAGAGTTGATAGGAAAAGGGCTCCGGGCTCAGCCCCGGCCCATGAATTTGGCCCAGTCGAATCCACCCCAACTCGCTTGGCTTCATCTTCCTCCGTCACTGACGGCGCCGTTCCTCGCTCCTGACTCGTTCTCCACCGCCCGTCGCCGGACGGCATGCGCGCGGGGGCTCCGGTCCTCCCGTGTCCTAAAGCCCTTGGCGGACCGGTTCGCCGCCAAGGGGCTACATAGGCAGACTGGCTGTACGCGCACGCCAGCTTCCTAGCAGCTACGACTAACAGGTAAGTGCCCCTCCATTCCCATCGTCCCCAGTTGGTGTATACTGTAAGTTGTTAGGGATAGTGTGTCCGTGTAAAGTTATGTTGTTAATTGGTGAAGTAATTTTGAAATCTAAGAGGAAAAGAAACTGGCTGATTTGGAGGCGCTGGTGGAAGGGGATGGACTAAGAAATAGTACGCGGGAGCCAATGCTTGAATGATGCTATTTATATTTCCAAAAGTAGCTTGTAAACATGGCCAAATGTCTTGTGAATTTGATTCGTTTCTGATTTACATTTCTTGGGTAGCTGGGTGTAAATTTTCTTTACAAGTTACATGGGTAGTGAAACCACCAAATGCTTTAAGGCAATGGAGAATTGCTAAGTTCAATTATGATTTCGCTTTGATATCATGATATGTTGTAGTTTCTCCACATTAATTGACATGCCTCAAACATGAATAATTTGTATTTCTAAATTGCGATGTGGTGAATGCATTTCTAACCTTTTTATTTTGAAAGTACACATTATTCAAAATTTGCGTCTTCTGAGTTCGACTTTTGGTCACCATTTAACAGAGCTGGCAGTGCAAGAGGGTGACCAAGAGTGTGCCAATGGCAAGCGGGCCTGATCGCATCAGTGTCCTCCCCGATGAGATCATCCACCATGTTATGTCCTTCCTCCCTATGCACGAGGTGGTGTCGACAACCCTGCTTTCTCGGCGCTGGCTTGACCTCTGGAAATCTGCCTCTGCCCTGCGCATCACTGGTGTCAAGGCTGTGAGAATCCTGAATGTTTCATTCAGTATGTTGAGAATCTCCTCTTATATCGCCACTCTGGTGCCTGCCTGGATACTTTCATTCTTGATCTTGATGAGAGTGACTTTGGTCTCGAGCCATTCTTGCCCACCTATGAAAGGAACGTGAATATGTGGTTCACAGCAGGGCGGAGCCAGGATGCGCCTCGGTGGGGCTATTTAATAGAGATTTAACAAAAATCAAGAATCAAGGGTGATTTTAAAAGCTAAGCACAGTAATTAACATAGGAAATCAGCCTCCCCCCACGTGGATCCGCCACTCGGTTCGAGTCACATTGTTGTGCCAAGCTCGGTAGTCACACCGCCGCACCACTCATGACCTCCAGGTGCCCTGGCGTTAGTTGATCTCAAGATGAAAGATACCGAGATTCATGGAAATATATATCATCCCGTTCTTGAAACATCTCAGCATTACATGCTGTGACTTTGCAAATGAGGTTCTTTCCGTGCTAGGATCTGGATGCCAGGTCTTACTTCACTTATCCTATGTGATTTTACTGGTACGACTCGCTGCTCGGAAACATGCCATTGTTAGTTTTGGCTGTTGTCAGAGTTACTACATGATGTGAGGATTGTGGTGATCATACATGTTCTCGTTGTTATGAGGATGGTGCTGTTAATCGGCATGGGGAGTCCTTGCTTTTGAAAGGTTTATCTCAAGTTACAGAGTCAGCTCTCGACTGTTTCCACAGTGGTAAGTTTGCTTCTACCTGATTCAGTTTGTGATGATTTCTACTTGTTTCATGCAAGTTGTAATGTGTTTTCTGCTTCCTTCCTTTCAATCAAATAAATATATAAATATAAGTTATTAGTATGTAGTGAATACCAAGAGATGTTAACTTCTACATGGTTTACTTGGTAAGGAAACCCCTGTGGAACTTTTTGTGTAAATTAGATGCATCTTTGACATCTTGACCCCAAAAAGTTGCATTAGCTATGGTACTATGATTGCATTGTGTACTGCTAATATTCATCAAATCACATATATGGTCTTGATCTTTTGTACTTTGCCCAGTTTACTGTCAACAGGGATTTGAAGTTGCACCCTACATTTCACATGTTAAAGACTTTGTTCCTGAGTGAATGGTGTCCTGGCGTTACTGCTGACCTTAATGTATAAACTTGCTTCCTCCAACACTCAATTTTGGAAAAGCTTGCCCTCCATGGTGCTAAGGTATTATTTCTTTTATATATTATATATTTGATTAACTGTGTGTTATTGAAAAGTTAGCACCATCCATTGTGGACTGGTCTTTACAAAATATTTGTCTCCTTTAGGTACCAAAAGATCGAGTGGAAAATGAAAGATGTTACAAACTATCCGAACAGTCATTTTTATGCAGTCATCTTAAGATAGTTGATGTCAAATGTGAAGAAGCTGATGAGAGGGTTCAAAAAGCTTTGGAAATCTTGAGTACTTATGGCATACCACTTGAGCAAGTTAATATTGAACAAACCAACATAGCTTCGGAGCTTGATGTGAGTTACACTACTAACACATATACTTCTTTGATATCTGTAATTTGCCAAAATATGTAAATATTGTGAAACCATGTGCAGAAGATGCCAAGCTAGTTAGAGTAACGTAATTGTTTTAAACTTGCACATGTGCACTATCTACTGTCTTATAGTATAAGTTTCAACTGTACTACAAGTATGGAGAGTTACACATTTGAGAAGCATTGATTTGTTTAAGTATTGATTTCTTTTTTTTTTTTTTTTTTTTTGAGCATAAGTATTGATTTCTTTGAGAAGCTCCACTACAAATTTACACAAGCAGATAACTCGCTATTGTGTTGGTTTCATTGTTTCCGCTGGTTTTGGCATCTTCTGCTGCAGCAGCTTTTACTCTGCCACCATTTTTAGTGGAGTTGTGCTGATTTGTTTTCCCCTCAAAATGAACGAAATGTCCATATAGGAATCTGCAATTAATCTATACCCAGCTTATTTTGATTGATTTAGTGGACATCCATATTTGTTCTTAAAATCATGTATTTGAAGACTTGGTTCTCCAAGAAGCTATGCTTTCCCTTATGTAAGTTGCATAAGCTTGTTGTGGCCTAGTTTGATTTTTGAACTAGCATACTGTGTGGAAAATATACCTCATACATCCCACCATAAGACACCACTAAAATGGATGTCGACTCTAAACTCCATCAGCTTGGAGATCAAGACATTCCAAGGATATTCGGCGTCGCCGTACCAACCAGTAGGAATGATAATTCTGTTTTGCTTTTCAAGCAACAAACTAGAAAACAAATCTGTTAGCTGATCGGATCTCTATATACGATTCCTGCCGCAAAAGCGGGCTAATGGATAGAGCCACGTTGCTGCGAACCCGCTAACCGCCGGATCGGTTATTACGCAATAATGACCGTCCGATCGCGGGTCTGATCAGCCTCTTGCCCATCAACCCGCAAACCTGGTCACCCGTGAGGCCGCGAATCGCTATGGAACCGGGCCGACGCTGATCGCTTCCTTTGCTACCGCCGATACGGCCGCATCCGCAGCCCCGCCCGCTCTCCTCCGTCCTGTCGCGCCGAAGCCGCCCAGATCCCAGGCCCGCCCAGGCCGCCCTCGTCCCCGGCAGTCAAGTCTCGCGCCTCTTGATTTGGCATGGGCGAATCTTGTGGATCACGAGGTCGGCGGGCCACCGGCGCTTAGCACAATATGGCGTGGGCTTGTTGCCATGGCCAAGCATAGTGTACCGTGCTTCCTAGGCCCCCTGAACCTCTCCTTCCTCCTCGCTGTCCCTTAACGGCACCAGCGACAGCGGAATCTTCCACAGCCCTGCCACAGCAAACCGGGCGCCTCCTGGCACCTGCTTGTCTTGCTGCGAAGCCCCCCTTCGGTGTTATTACGCCGCGGCGGCACGGATGACGCAAAGAGAAGCAAAAGCATTGTGACCAAGTGACAACCCGAAGAAGAGGAGATGTGGGCATGTGGCGGGTATCGGCGTAATGCGACGAATCGAAGCGGCGGGCCGTGCACCACCACCGTTTCCACCGGCTCTCAATCCGCTGCCGCCAACTCGAGGCTCCAATGCCTCCGGGACCATCCTCACCCCCGCCTCTTGCCACGATGACGATTGATTGTGGGGCATCCGTAATCTCACTCTCCCTTCCTCCCTCGCGAGCCTCATAGCTATTTCGTTTTTCTACACCATGTTAAAATGCCCAGAGAATATTATGCTGTACCACATGGTAATAATCAATTTTTCAAATGTTTTTCCTTACTACCATGGCATCAACATCTATGGCGGATTGGATTTTGAGTGTTCCAAATCTATGTGCATAAAAGACACCATTTGAACCAAATGGTGTGCAATTAACCTAAATTTCATCTCAATTGGAAAATAAGCAGGGCAAGTGCTAGTAGTTCCCTGGAAGAAATAACAATAAGATTTTTTTTTCTCTGCGAGGTATAAACAGAGGCAACTTTAAGCTGTCAGACCATGTGCGAAAGTGAGCAATAATCTAAACTGGAAAGGATAGGAGTGGAAGTGTTGGTTCAGGGTATTGCTAATGCAGTTTGTCCCTTTGTCTATCTTTTCAATGTACAGATTTTTGTTAGCTTATTAAATATATACTCAACGACCACTGCATCTCTTACTGCAAAACCACATCAACTATATATGATACAATTTCAAATTTCGTATTTGGTCCGATAAATCACTATTCTGTAATCAGGCCACTATATATTTTTCTTTCCTACAACTATTTATGGCATGAATTTGTGATCATTACGTTACTTCGGTTAGGCTACTGCCTAGAGAACATGAACTCTGAAAGATTTGTTCAAACATTAAACTTCTAATTACTAATTATACAGATTCTAATACAGAAAATAAACTATGAATCTAAAGACCATGTTTTCTTTAGTCATTAACACTCTAGGTCGAGGTATGCAGGGATGTAACTGGAAATCTGGGATCTTATCTTATTCTTATATATGCCTACAATTTGGTAAAAGAAAACACAAGTTTTCCAACTGAGAAACAAAATGCATCTTCAATCAGTATTTTTAGCTTCAACTCCAAGCCTTCCATCATCAAGAAAGAGCTCTTGCTGGACAACCCCACCGTGCTCCCCTCGCTGAAAGTCTATCCAGCAAAAGCACCCTCTTTGCCAGTGAATTCCAACAGCGAGGCCAGGTCAAGGTCATTCATCATATATCTCAAGGTAATAACCTGATTCCTTCTCAGCAGTAGATATAGAACAACACTAACAGAAGCTCGTCTAAATTTGTTATCTGTATATAAAAAAAAAAAAAGTGCACCAAGACCTACCTAAATTTAACCAAATTGAACTCACTTCGTGTTTATTTGAAATATTCTAATATGCTAAACTAACAATTGGAAAAAGATAAATAAGTAAAAATAAAAATAGTATATCTAGCTGGACTAGGTTATACCTTTCATCACTTCTGGTTCTACATATCCCTTGCACATGAAACAAATGTATCACCGTTTTCCTATTCTCAAATCTCCATAGTTTTGAAACTCAGTATAGGGATATATACCCAAAAGAGCATGTTCTGATCTTTTCCCCTTCTACACAATCTTGCAGTGACTATTCAACAGGCTGGAACATCGAAACAAAAGACAGACTTGGAAGTGAAGAGTATGTAGCCATTGCATGCTGCAGTCATTATAACAGTTCTAGCAACTTCTTTGTGTATATCCATGTGGTAGCTCGTGGTGCCCATCGTGTATATGCTGCAACATATTCAAATCAGATTCATGAGATGTTGACATCTCTGCTTTGGTTATGACGAGTCCAAAACTTTTTTTCTGAATCGCTATACTAAGCTTATCATATACTAGTGCGGGTCCCCCACGCTTTGCGTGGGAAAGAGAGAAAGGTGGGAGGGAAAAAGGAGAGGGGAGGGGCGGGGGAAAAAAAAAGAAAAAATGGAACGGGCATGCCCTGTCTGTGGGATCCGTTATGGGTCCACAACAGGATTAGGTTTACTGTTCACAGGATCCAATACTGTTTCGTAACGGTTTTGCACTGTTCAAGGATCCATTACTGTTGTGTACCGGGTTTGTACTGTTCACAGAATATATATATATAGGAAGTTAGGCACATCATACTTTCTTGAGAACGATCTCCTTAATCGGGCAGTACCTGGTGGAGACAACAGATAGTCCTCAAATGACTCGCACACCAGGACCGCAGGCTGGCCAGACGCGGGTAGGGCGCAGCAACGCCACGCATGATTTCTAGTCTGATGTAATCCTAACCCCCCTCAACCTATATAAGGGGGGGATAGGGGCCCCTCGATCGGGATCCTCATCTTCTACATTATAGCGCTTTTAGCTAGGATCGAGCAGTAGTCCTTGTGCCACGATCCACCTTCAAACTGGACGTACGGGACGGCACCATGTGCTCGGACCAGTCTGATAAGATTGAAATTTGAAAATCAAAATCAAGATTCATAGCATCATAAGATCTAAGCTGCAGAGTCGCCACAATTTAGGCTATGGTTTCAATTAATTGTATGTTGAACATACAAAGGTACCATGCAATGGGAAAGACTATGGATATGGTCCATATGGATGAAAAACCATGAAAATTAATAATTAATATGTTTATCACAACTGGACAGATACTTTAGAGAACCTATATGTCTATTGTGTTTTAGAAAATAAGCAAAGAGAAAAAATGTGCATACTAAAATAATTAATTTTCATTAGTCTCCTAAGATAGGCCATGTAGGAGCTCATGTTGATGGACATGTGTATACTGGGGCTGGAGCTCCTCCCCGCCCCTGTGGGAGATCCGCACGGGGCTGCCGCTGCCGGGTGAACGGCGGATGGGTGATGCGATGGCAGGGTGGAAGTACTTTCTTACCTGCTGATAGGGGGACCTGTGGCAAACGGTAGGTGCAGCGTCAACAATTGATCTACAAGAAACTGGATGTGATAGGGGGAGGGGGGACCTGTTGATCAATAGGGCTATTCTTTCAGCGTTTTTTTTTTTTTTTTTTTTTTTTTTTTGATAGATGAGTGGAAGGACTTTCTTACCTGCTGCCACGCTGTCGGTGGTTCCACAATTCCACCTAAGCAAATCATTGATAAGGTCCAAACTGAGTTATAGTCTCATCTACAACGATGGCTCATCAACTTTCAAAAAAGAAAAAAATGATGGCTCATCCCTGTCTTTATTCCCAGCCCCACCTATACTGTTCTACTCATCGATCCCACGGTCTTCTTGTCTCATGTTTGGCTAGACGACGTGGTCCTTGGGAGCACGTAATCTTTGGGGTCGCTTCCTCTCCGAGATGGACAGCCTGCTGCCTGCACAAAGTGGATGTTGGGGAGTACTCCACGGTGCCGCAACGCTAATTAAAAGCCTAAAACCTGAACTTGTTTCTTCTTCGTGGCACCCTCAACAACTCGGAGCTAGAGCTGCCTTCGACGGTAGCAGTGTAAACCCTCAGGTGAAAGGCTACAGTGGTCTGTTATCGTCATAAGAGAGTATAGTAAAAACATCTAATAATAATGCATCTATATGGGTAGTAGTCACGATTAAGACCCTATTTAGAACACATAACTATTCTATTTATATATTTTTCATGTGAAATTTCTATATTGTTCATTAAAATATGTTCGAATTATAGTAAGAATTGAAAATAATGCTACAGTTTTATTCTCTGACTCTTCAGGGCCATCTTGATTGTTCTATTCTTCTTTGTGCATTGCAAACTGTTATAGCCAAATGCTCTAGAAAACAGTCATAGCCAGAATATCTATATGGAATAATAGCTTAAGACATATTAGCACTAACAAATGAAACGGATTGCAGCTGAAGTTGGGAGCTGGCTCCGCCACTGCTCTGTTATAAAGCTAGACCTCACTAGATGCTTTATCGCTAACCTGGCTTTCCCATGAATAACCTGCCTTTTAATGTAGGATTCAAGAAAAGAGAGGAAAAGCCTGAGTTCAAAGACACAATCAACACTTTCCTTTCCTAGTCTTTTAAGAGAATTTATGACTGCATGTAAGATGCCCACATTATTCCCTACTACTTATCCTGCTAACATGCACATGCTATCCAATCATCACTTATTAATTAAAAAATGTCCAGGTCATCTCTATAGAATACAATATAATAATGCTATACATATATAACAGATTTGTTTTTAAGAAAATCCCATGGCAACACGGGTGTATGCATCTAGTTTCTGTCAAGTAAAAACACACTGCTAGTGGGCCGGTAGTACTATCCATCTCTCTACATATATATAATAATATAAATATAAATAGGGTTCATTGGATCTGTGCCATTATAATTCTACCATTTTTGAGGCACACCATTACTATTTAAGAAACTATGTCACTGCCGTCCTGGGAGACGATTTGGGCCCATTGTCAGGTGTACGAAGGGTACCATATATCCATATAGACAAGATTGCCCCTTCCTCTTCTCTCTCACACTCAATGGCATATGGGGCCCACTTGTCGACCTTCTTCCCCACAGCCTCCCTTCCTTTCCCCTGTCTTCTCCATCTCCAGCCGCCAGCGGCGATTTCGAGCATGGGAGAGCAGCTGCACCGAACCAGCCCACGCCGCCGCCAATCGAAGTGCAAGCGGGCGACGCGCCGAGCCCGCCACGCCGCCACCCGGCCCGAAAGTCGCGCCGGTGGGCATCCGGTCGAAGCAAATGTGCCGCCATCGACCGATACGCGCCAGCGCGCCCACATCGAGCCAACCAGGTGTCACCACCGCCGAGCATGCGTGAGCGCGCCTGCGGCTGCCAGCATGCAGCCACCGGCCGAAAGCATGCGCGGGGGCGCGTGCGGGGGAGCTGGTGCGGTCCCCGCCTTGGGCGGACCACGAGTTCGCTGGCCGGGGGGCAAGCGGCAGCTGATCGCCAGAACCTAGATGGGGCTGCGTTGGTGCACTATGGGAAAATCAAATCGAGCCGAGGGTACAACGCTTGCCGAGGGCCGAAAATCAGCGCCTAAGCAAAGCCAGCCTTGTCGACGGTCGCTCTCGCCAACGCCCAACCCTCGGCAAGCGAGCCGCCGAGCTCAACCCTAAGAAAGGTGGACGCCCAAGAAAAGAGCCCCCTTTGCCGAGCACCCGCCTTCGGGCGAAGAGATGACCCTAAGCAGGTCCTGCGGCTTAACGCCGCCCCATGCCGCCGATTTTGCCGAGGGGTCGGTCGTGAGGCTCTCGGCAAAGAAAGTTCGGACCTTTGCCGAGGGCCACCACCGGGAGCTTCGCGGCAAAGATTTGTTTTGTTTTCTTTTCTCGTACAAAAACAGCATCACACGGGTGCCACATGGCCTCCCCTTTGTCGAGGGCCACGACCGCCTCTAAGAAAAGCCGGGCCCTTTGCCGAGAGTCAAGATTGGCGCCCGGCAAAATAATTTTTTTTTATTTTTTCTTCAAGATTTTTTCTGTGGCTTTGCTACTGTATTTACTACTCCATGTCCAACTTTGGAATTTTTTTCGTAATTTTTACTATATTTCATGAATTTTCATCTTTTATTTGAATTTGTTTTCATAACTCAAATTTGAACTACAAGTCATTCGAATAATGGAACTAAATGAACGGAAAAATGATATTCTTGCTTGTGAGTCTAACTTGAGGCCTCATCCAGGTCCACACCCCAAAATTCGAACATCTCGGCGAAACATGTCGACTCACTTGCGAGTGAATCGTTTTTAAATAAATTCTATTAAAAGCAAACGAAGTCGAAAAATCATAAAATTTGATGAGTTGTCGTGATATCGTGTGGTGTACGCTATGGTGTAATTTGAGAAGCGTTTAGGTGCAAGGTTGCATCGGATGGCAAAAACCGGACATCTCAACATGAGTTTCTATTATCACATGTTGAGATGTCCCGTTTGTGCCATCCGGATGTAACCTGCACGAAACCTGCCGAGAGCCGGCGTGGCCCCTGGCAAAGAGGGCTTTTGCCGAGAGCCGATGTCGCTCGGCAAAGAGGCGCCGCCGAGAGCGCCTCATGGCCCCTGGCAAAGGGAGGCCACGTGGCGCCCGTGATGCGCCCTATTTGCGTGGAGAGAAAAAACTTTGCGAGCCGGGAGATCCGGCTCTAAGAAGGTACCTTTGCCCCGAGAGCCGCCGATCCCACTCGGCAAAGACATAAAAAAAAAAAGGGAAAAACCTATGCCGAGAGCCGGGCGATCCCGCTCTAAGAAGGAGCTACGCTTTGCCAAGAGCCGCCCGATCTCGCCTCGCAAAGACTTAAAAAAATAAAAAAAGGAAAAACCCTAACACCGCTCGCTTATACACGCATGCACACACTCACACACACTCACTCACGCACACACCCACGCACACACACACACCGCCACGCCGCCGCCAAGACACGCACCACCGCCGCCGCCATACCACGCCACCAGCCCGCCTCCCCGCCCACGCCACGCCTGCTGGCCCCACCATCCCCTCGCAAAGCCCGACGCCGCCCGCCTGCTAGCACTCACCGGCGCCTCGCACCGCACGCCAAGGCCACATCACGACACGCCACCCGCGAGGAAGAGAAGGAGGGCGCCCACACCCGAGGAGGAGGAAGAGGAGTAGGGGGAGGAGGAGGAAGAGGAGGAAGGAGGAAGAGGAAGAGGGGAAGGAGGAGGAAGAGGAGGAGGAAGGAGGAAGAGGAAGAGTGGAAGGAGGAGGAAGAGGAGGAGGGCGGCCGTCCCTCAAGCCTTGCGATAAGTCGCCACGCCTTCCGTGACGCCGCCCCTGCTTCCCGATGTTGCCCCTGGCCTCGACGCCACCCGAAGCCGCCAGCCCTCTCCCCCTCGCCACGCTACCCCCCAACCAAGGTGAATATGACTTAACCAATTTCGATGGTGACACCATATGCTTATATGAATGTGACTCGCATTGATATGTGGATATGAATGTATATGTATATGTGGTTGTCGCCTTCATGCCGCATACATTTTATTGCAGTGTTTGGAAACCTCTCCATGCGGGGAGGTGTCGCCGAAATTTTGAACTAAGCCCTATGTTTTTTTGCGCAGAGGAGCCCGTCCGGCCAACCCGATCGCCTTCCCTCGGCATTGCGGTCCGGCCGCACCGCCACCGCCACCCTAGGTATGAATAACCCCCTCTTTCTGGGTCGCATGGTCATAGATCGCGTAACCCTAGTTAGGCGCTCCGTTTGAAAGAGATACGGGCCGTATGCATTTCTTTGCATATCTACTACCGTATCTTTTGGATTGTCCACGCTTTTTGGACAGCCCACGGATGCGTAGATGGGTCGGGCCTCCATGTTCCACTCGGGGTTCGCGGCGAGTCACCAAGATCACCTCCCTATTGTTCTCCGGATACACACCTCCCTTGCAGACGTGTATCGAGAACAGAACGGGAGGTGTCGGGCCGAAATTGCCTCGATAGGATCGAGCATGGAAACTAACCCATCTACGCATCCGCGGTGGGATTAGATCTATCCTCACCTATTAGACAGTAGGAACACCATGTAGATGGAATTCATGGTTGGGATTCATGGTTGCTAAAGGATGGAGGACCGTCAGTGGATGTACATGGGCCAGAGAAGTAAGCGTGATTTTGACGACGAATGGGTGAACAAGACCAATGCTTTCTTGGAATTTACATGGGGCAACACTCGTGGTCATTTGCTAGTTTGGTGTCCCTGCAAAAAATGTGACAACAAGAGGAGAGTTTGCAAGTGGGACATGGGTAAACATCTTCTCGATCATGGCTTTACCAATGACTATACCATGTGGGTCTACCATGGTGAAGCACAACGTATGATAGAGGAGGTGGTGAGACCACGCCTTGAGGCGTGTGATGGTGATGCCGGGGTTGTAGACATGTTAGATGATGCCCACCAAGCACTTTTCAATGACGCCCATGATAAGGAGGCGATGGAGAAGGAGGCAAAGTTGTTCTACGAAATGATGGACTCGATGAAGAAACCCCTTCACGATCACACCACGTTTCACAACCGACGGCATTGGTCGCTTATCGGGGTTGAAGTCCGAAGTTAAACATGAGTCGAAAGCGGTGCTTCGATAAGTTGTTGGCCGTGGTTGGCACCCTGCTTCCAAAGGGCCACTGCCTGCCAACGGGCATGTACGAGTCACGGAAACTCTTTAGTGCACTTAATATGCCGTATGAGCGTAGTAAGTTGTCCCAAAGTGTAAATCCTCCAGCATAAAGAGGTACCAACCGGAGATGGTCGATGAAGCGAATGACATCGCCCAAAAAAAGACGGCACCTTCCGCTCGCATCGAGGATCCAACGGCTATACATGATCGGGGAATCTGCCAAAACGTGATGACGTGCCACAAAAAGGGCAAGCGATACAGTCCCGACAAGATGGTACATCCATCGATGGTGAAGCATGGTAATACTTTGATGGAAAACATCCCGAGAAAGCGTAGGAGGCGTAATGCATGCGGTTACGATGGCAACAGATGGGTTCAATCCTTATGGAATGAGTCTTTGCCGCATACACATGTTCGCCCGTGTTCGTTATCCCCCGAATCTCGCCCCCGGTGTCGCCTTTCAACGGGACGCCATATTCTTGTCGCTGATAATTCCCGACACCCGGGGAGTAAGATGGGTGTGTTCATAGAGCCCGTGGATCGATGAATTGATCAAGGCTTGGGAGGAAGGCGTATGGACATACGACCGAGCTACAAAGACAACCTTCAAAATGCACGCTTGGTACCAAGACTCAATTCATGACTTCCTCGGCGTATGGGTTGTTCTCACCGGTGTGTTCATGGAAAGTTCCCATGCCCAATATGCAAGGAACGCGTGTGAGGTTCATCCGTTTCTGCGTATGGGTGGTAAGTATTAGCCATTCGACCAACATCGTCAATTTCTCCCTCTTGACCATCCATTCGCAGACAAGACACGAAGAACTTTTACCAAAGGAGTCGTAGTGACAAAACCTCCACCACCGCAGATGATGACCGGTGTCGAGGTTCGGTGCTCGCCTAGATGCTCGGTGGCCAATGAACAAGGTGGTGGTTTTGTGGGATATGGTGAGCGAAAGATATGTGGACTCATAAGTCGGGCTTGGAGAGGCTCCCCCCCTATCATGATGACCTTCTTGTGCCACATCACATTGACATGATGCACACTGAGAAGAATATCACCGAGGCACTTTTTTGCACACTCATGGACACTGATAAGTCTAAGGACAACCCTAAGGCTAGAGTGGACCCGGCAACACTATGCGATAGACCAAAGCAAGAGATGAGGCCTCCCGAAGGCCGCAAGAAATGGAGAAGGCCCAAGGCCGATTACGTCTTGTCCATCAAACAAAGGAGGGAAGTACTTAAATGGATAAAGACACTAAGGTTTCTAGATGGGTATGCACATAATGTGGAGAGGAGAGTCAATTTAACTACTTTGCGAGTCAATGGGATGAAGATTCATGACTACCATGTATGGATTGAGTGGCTTCCTCCCACGATGGTTCGAGGCTTTGTCCCTGAGAATCTATGGCTAGTGCTGGCAGAGTTGAGCCATTTCTTCCGCCAGCTATGTTCGAAGGAGATCTCTCGGACCGTTTGTAAAGAGTTGGAAAAAGTAGCACCTGTGTTACTCTATAAGTTGGAAAAAATCTTTCCACCCGGATTCTTCTTGCCGATGCAGCATATGATTGTGCACCTCCCGTATGAGGTACGTATGGGGGGGCCGGTGCAGTACCATTGGTGCTACCCAATCGAGAGAACTCTAAAGAATGTACACAAAAAAATGTAGAAATAAAGCCAAAATCGAGTCTTCGCCTGCGAGAGGCATACGTTGTGGAGGAGGTGTCAAACTTCACAGAAAATACTATACGAGAACCTTCCTAGCATGCATGATCAACCCCTCGTTACAATGTTGGCAAAAATCAATCGAAGCTCAGCCATTTCCAAGGCCAACTCGAAGCGCGAGTGTATCTACCACTAAGCGGTTGAGCAATGAAGAGTGGCGCAAAGATCATGCTATATGTGCTGACCAACTCGCCCGAGGTGGATCCGTACAAACGGTAATTCATTCGTGACTCCTGGACTTAATCGAGGGTTCCAGAGCCACACGAAATTGATAACCTTCTTTCACAAGGTGCGGGACCACGAGGCCCCGATTTCATTTCGTGGTTCAAAAAAAGGTAATGTCCAATTCCGCGGTCCATTTGAAGTTGGTCGCGTGCATTTCAATCAACATTATAACACTTTATCCTCCTTAAACTTGCGTGCCCAAACCGATCTCTCCATCCGTGGCAAGTTGATTGCTGTTGCAGGTGGCTGTGAATTAAGGGTTAGGTCATTTACCGGTTATGATGTGAACGGATATCGCTTTCCACACGACAAGCTATGAACGAGTCAACCCAATCGAAGTACCACAAACAAATGGCGTCCCTTACAAATCCAACATTAATGGGAACGAATATCATGGAAGAGTCCAAGAAATATACGAACTTTCATTTTATGGCGCCCGCCTTAAACCCGTGATATTCAAATGTCATTGGTTCGATCCTGAATGTACTTTCGACGGACCCGACAATTGGGCTAGTCGGTTTGACCGGATTCCGTGTATCCACGAGCCGATGTCTACATTGTGGCTCAATAGGCCATGCAGGTTTATTACCTGTCATACGCCTGCCAAAGCAAAGATTATCTTAAGGGTTGGGAGGTTGTGCAGAAGGTAGCGCCGCATGGTAAACTACCCGTCCCAAAGGATGAAGATTATAACTTGATCAACCCAAACACATATGATGGAGAGTTCTATCAAGAAGAGGGGCTACCAGGGAGTTTTTTGATAGACCTAACTGCAGCTATAGGAATGGAAGTAGACAATGAAATGGTTGATGACGGCGTTGGCGCCGATGAGGTGGAAGATTTGAAGGACTTAGAAATGCTTGATCGATTGGGCAATGACAATGATGGCAACATTCCTCCTTCGGATTGTCTTAAAATTATTTGGACAATTTTGATAGTGATGACGAGAGAGGACAAACGCGTACCGCCTAATCCCAACGATGACCCCGACATACTTCTAAAACATGTAATACTATGTTCTTTTGTAATTAAGTTTTGTTTATTCTTCATCTAATTCTAATTATGTCTTGTTTATATTTTGATTACAAGTGATTGAAGAAAGATGGCGAGCGCCGAGGGGGAGGGCGGCAGTAGGGGTCGGACCCGTAGGTGGAGGAGGGACCCGGCGTCGAGATGCCCTTGTCCATCTTTACGGCCCGTCGCGGGGGGGAGGACGACGGGGAGGGGTCGGACAGAGGGAGGAGGAGGACCGGTGGTCGCACGGGCGGTCGTAGGCCCAGGAGGGAGCCGTCTCCCACGCCGGGGCAGAGGACCGAGGAGGACTATGATGAGCCGGGCCGGTGGACCGGGCGTCCCGAGGAGCGTGAGAGCGCCCGTGACACCGGGCGAGGACGACGATGATGGGGAGGACGAGTCCGGGGGACGCCTCAAAGCGGGTTCCGCCGGGCGGCGGCGGCAAAGGCGGCAAAGGTCTACTTTATGCCTTGCCCCGCGACTCCCTTAGCCTCCGCTCCCTCACAACCGCCAAGTGATTCGCCCCCAAGGGCAAAGGTAAGTAAATTTAGATGCCTTACTTCATTTTGATTTTCAAGAGAAACTAATATTTTGTCTTACTTGTGTAGGAACTGGATCGTTGTGTCGGGCGGTGGCTCACGCAAACCTGCCAAGATTATCGGGCTTCTATGCGAGGCAGCACTACCCCGCATTGTCACGCATTACCCGCGGGCGGACAGAGCCGGCCTACACGCGGGGGCCACTACTACCCGGGGCGAAGACCGGGACTACACCCACACGGCGGGAGCGTGCTCACCGAAGTTTTGTTCAACTCTCCCTCGCACAAACTTTTTTCTCAATACATCACATTCATTTGACTCAACCTTGAAATAATGAATTTGACATCGTATTTGTATGCGTAACTTCTTCAAATGCGAGGAGGGATCCAAGGAGACAGCGGCTAAGGCGCTTTGAGAATGCCCGCAAAAAACGCATCACCGACATGCATCACGAGGTGAAGCACCAGGCCATCATAACCTACCACGCGACGGTGCTTGGCGGGAGGATAGGGAAGGAAAATGCAAGAAAGGAGACGCGTTGACCCGTGAGCGGTTTATAGAGGTACATGAACAAGACTAATATTGCTTCATTTTGAGATTAAGTATGTTTAGTTTGATCTTCTCATCTGTCAAATACTTCATGACGTGCATATGATTCCCTGGTGGAGCCGCAGCCATACACGTGCCTGGGCGATGGAGGTGGGCCAGTGGGTTCCGCGCAGGACTACCTCCAGGCGCGGCGACGCCGCACGGAGCGCGGCGTTTAGTGATGCAAGGTCCAAAGACACCACCAAGGCAGCGGAGCCTTTCGGAGTACAAAAAGAATTATGGGTACGCGGTTTCTTTTATCGCTTCGAGGCTCAATCTTCCTTTATCGCCACCCAGCACACTAATCTTCTTCTTGTATTTCTCGCAGCCTACAAAGCACATCCCGCAAGGACGCAATGACTTCCGTGCATATTGCATGTCGCACAAGGGCAAGGCGGCGCCGGCGTATCCTACGATGTGAACGACCGCCCGAGGCGTCACAAGAACCGAGTGTCGGCACCGGATCGCCGAGTACACGGCGGCGACAAGGCAGAAATATGGGGAAGATTACGACCTGGGCGCTCATGACATTGATACGCATATCGCCATGGCTTGGGAGGAGGCAAGAAGCACGGGAGGTTGTGGATTGGCGACGGCATCATCGACAGTTCCGGCCTCGGACTAGCCGACATCCGAAAGCACGGAGGACGAGCTCGACCCGCCGATACGACAACGGCCAAGCGTGGCGATGGGCGGGTCGGCGCCCTTGAGGTTCTTCTTGTTTTACTCGTCGTACATTGATCTTTAAACACCTTATTAGGTTTGCATTACTGAAACACTGAAGTTAAATGTTGTAGGCCGAGCTAGCACAGGAAAGGAAGCAATGTCAGGAGCTGGAGGCCACGCAGCAGGCAATGGCTCAGAAGTTCGAGGAACTTACTAGGTTTTCCCCGTATCAAGTAATCATGTCTAACACTTGCAACCTTGTCTCCTTTGCGCAGCTTGAATCGTCGGGTTCGAATCACCGCCTCCGTGTGGTGAGCAAGTCTTCCGGTCGCCGGCAACTCAAGATCCACCTTTCCCACCTCTCTGATGAATGTAGGTTTCTTTTTCACTTAGTTGATGATGTGGTGAGACTTGTGGTGAGACTTGTGGACTTGGTACATTTGATGCACTTTGTTGGTGATGTGGTGATGCACTTTTGCTACATATGTGATATATATGTGTTTTGATGTGTTATATGCGCCCGGATCGTCAAATATGTGATGAATGTGATATATATGTGTTACGTGATTGAATGGATGTGAGATATATATGATATTTGTGTCTGTTTGTAAAGGTGGGAAGCAAAAAAATAAAATGGCCATTTTTACGCTCCTTTGCCGAGCGCAAATGCCACGGCTTCGGCAAAGCTGGGAACGGCTTTGCGAGGGTCCGGGCCAATCGCTTTGGCAAAGCTGTCTTCTTTGCCGAGGGCGGGTACTGGGTGCTCCGCAAAAGGTTTTTGAAAAACTAAATTCTTTGCTGACGTGGCTCGGCAAAAAAATTTTACAAAAAAAAAAAGAAAATTCTTTGCCGAGAGCTCGTCGGTGTGGCTCTCGGCAAAAAAAAAATTGCAAAAAAAAAAAAAAAGAAAAAAATTTTGCCGAGAGCTCGTCGGGTGGCTCTTGGCAAAAAAATTTGCAAAAAAAGAAAAAATCTTTGCCGAAGCGCCTCATGGCGTGGCGCTGGTAAAGAGGCCGTCATTTTCCGTCATTTTTAATTGACGTTAACGGCTACTTTTTTTGCCGAGAGCCCAGCAGACTCGGCAAAGGCTATGCCGAGCGCGCTCATTGGTTGGGCGCTCGGCAAAAACCTCCCGTGAAAAAATTCCCCGAGGGCTCTTTGCCGAGCCTTTGCCGAGAGTAGTTGTGCCTTTACCAAAGGACCAGTTTCCTGTAGTGGTGGGGCTGCGAGCTGAAGTTGTCGCGTCTGGGGATGGAGGAACAGAGAATGCTGGCGAGCACAAGTAATAACGGTGGCAGCATTGGAGAAGTAGAGAAAGAGAGAGAGAGCTTCGTTGCATCTTGGATGGGAGAGGGGTATAGTAGGAGATTAGCAGGGGTATAGTAGCGACCATACGAAAATACGCTAGCCTTAAGATGTCTGAAAGTGGGCTCAATATGCCTTCAGTGTACATAATGTGTATTTCAAAGTAGGAAACAATTATAATGGCAACAGTATAGTTTTTCAATAGTAATGATGTGCTTAAAAACCGGTAGAATGAATTATAATGACATAGATCCAATTAACCCATATAAATAAGTAGAACTCTCAAAGGATATAGCTCTCAGCTATCATTGTGCGCTTCTCGACAACTCCGGCGTGCGTCAGCAGTGCCCAGAGGTGCGTGATGAGCTCGCCACCGTTTGCCAGCTTCTGGACGTGACCGGTCACGTTGTCAGATGGCGCAAGAGAAAGAAGCAGCTCCACCCAAAGCTCTGCAAGAAAGCCCCACTTGTTCACTGTGCTTGGCACAGCGTTGTGCAGTTCTTCGCCGAGCCTTCTGCCTTCGACCAAGATGTACCTGTGGACGGATGCCGCTGGAGCCGGATCCGCCTGCACCGCTCGCAGCTTATCGCAGATGCCATCCCTGGACAAGCAACCTTTAAGAGCTTCCCGTGCCTCAGTCTGCACACCTTCCAAGAGAAGTCCTTCTTGATGGGGCTGCCAGAGGGCTCGCTCCCCAGCTGGCCCTGCGACAGTAAGTCGCACACTTGGGTGGCGATGTGCCAGATGAGGATGCGCTCCACGGCGGTCGTCGCCGGCAGCTTGGTTGGCCGCGCGCTGAAGCGGAGAATGTTCAGCACGCCGTTCTTCTCCAACGAGTAGGCACCGTAGCGGACACGAGCCAGCCCATTCTAGAGGAATACGTAGATTGAGCGTTTCACCTCCTCCGGTAGGTTCCGGTGACGCGTGGTCCTGTTCCGGATTAGGAAATCCATGATCCACCCGGGGAGCGGCAGCCGCCACACGCCCTTGCGCTGAGAGTGCAGGCACGCGGACAGAATCCAGTACTGCCCCACGGAGTTGTTCCAGACTTCCAGTACCCTATCAGCCTGAACCGGCACATCAGCTTGAGCATTCGCTGCAAGCCTGGCCTGCTGTGCCACGACGTCTCACGCACGTAGCGGCACAGCATCTTCACGTTATGCCAGTCGGAGAAGACGAGCATCAAGAACTGGAACGATTCCAGCACCAGAAACAGGACTATCACTATTCTTGTTAGCCAGATGTCGAAGCCGGTGGCGACGGTGTTGCTAAGGGGACGGTGGTCGACCACCGCAGGCGAGAAGAGCGTGCACAGGCTCGTCACCAGGACGGCCGCGAACAGAAGCGTGTCCGGGATGAGAGTTTCTTTGGGCGAGCGGTACCTTGCATAGTAGAAATCGAAGAGGAAGCCTAGCTCCACCTCGATGACGCGGTACATCCTCTCGTGGTCCTCCCCGGCGAGGAGGCCCACGCCCACCCCTGACGAAGTCGCGCGTCTTGTTGAGGCGGGCCTCGGAGAGCGGGAACCCGCCCAGGCGACGCCGGAGCAGCTTGAACATCGCGAAGGAGAGGCAAATGTCCTTGCGCCTCCTCGCCGCCGCGTCAACGTCGGAGGAGCTCAGAAGAATGCCCTCGCACTGCCACACCTTCTCGACGGTGACAATCTCGGGAATCGGGATGTGACGGGTCGATCGGGTGGTCTGCCTCCCCGGCAACTACATAGTTGTAACCCCTCATGGTGGCGGCGTCGTAGTGCCGACCACCTTCCGCCGTGTGCTCTCTGTTTGAGATGTAGTCGGCGATGAGCTTCTTCTCGACAGTGAGGACGCTATCCCGGCCGGCCAAGATAGAGCTCCTGACGCGCATCCCGAGCTTGATGCAGCTCAACGCCCTTTTAGCATCTTACCAGTTGCGCACTCTCCAAATAGCAGCCTACCGGATGACACTAATTTTTTAGCACCACGTATTACAATCCTATACATTTTTTAGCACATTTGACGATGTGGCACCCCACCTCACACCGCCACGCTGGTTTCCGGTTGCTAAAAGATGGGCAATGCCCCTGGCCCGTTCGCCTGCCTTGAACGTCGATCCCGCTTTTGTTTGCCGCGGTAAAAAAAAAAAAAAAAAAAGAAACACTTTGCATCAGGACCCCTAGGCTATTCTGAAATTCACTAAGCCTTAATCCAAAAAAAATCTCTCTCGACACTTTTTATCTAAGTAACCCCGAGAGAGAAATCAAATTGGCGTTGAAACCCTTTTTTCTTTGTTTTCACGGACGGAACAGAGGACCGCCCCTCCGCCGCCACGAGATGGGGAGGGGCGTGGCCACGCCACGCCGCCTGGATGGGGACGGGCGAGGCCCGCCGCCGCTCCCCATGGGGCCGCCGCCGCGCCGAGGGCCACGCCGCCGCGCCGCCCGAGCACAGCGGAGCAAAGACGATTCGGTGGCGGGCGGTGGCCCGTGGGCCCTCGCCGCGTGGCTGGGCGGCCATGGGTGGAGCCGACGGGCGGGCGCTAAGAAGCGCGGGCGTGGTGACATGGCAAGGAGACGCGAGGTGGCGGTGGACGAGCACTCAGCCTGGCGTTGGCGGCATGCGCTCGCACGCCGCGCGCTTGATTGGGTCATAGAGCTCGACGTGCCATGCTTGAGTTCGCCGAGCGGGCTCCGGCGGGCGGCGGCTCGGCTGCTAGACGCGCGGCAACCTGGGCGTGGACTCCAGACGAACTGCTCCCTCTCCTTCCCTCGATCTGGCTTGTCGCGGGTGACGCCGGAGGTTGAAGAAGGAGCTTACATGTGGGGCCCATGCGTCAGCCAGTGGAGGGGCAAAGAAAAGAACGGGAACGGTGGGAACGGAAGGGCAGGGGTATTGCCCGTCTTTTGGCGGACCGGTTCCTGCGTGGCAGTGTGAGGTGGCGTGCCACATCGTCAAAAGTGCTAAAATGTATAGGATTGCAGCCGCAGGGTGCTAAAAAATTAGTGTCATCCAGTAGGCTGCTATTTGGAGAGTGTGCAACCGGTAGGATGCTAAAAAGTTATATATCCCCAAGAACAGGAGCAATTTCAGACGTGACGGAAGAGCACCCACATAGGAGAGGAGGAGGAGGAGGACGTACACGACCTGGAGTCCCTGGTTGAGGATTGTACGGGCCTGCTGGTCGGTGTCGTTCAGGGTGTAGGCGGCTATGCCATCGGCGCAGCCGAGTAGGAGCAGGAGGAAGCAGCCCCAGACGACGATGAGCTCGTTGCGGAAGGACGCAGACTGCATCAGCCCGATGGTGTAGGAGACAGCCGGGTAGCTCGAGCCGAGGCGTAGCCCTGCGGTTTGCGCGGCGGCCAGAGCCAAGTAGGACCAGACCGGCGAGCAAGCAGCAGCTGATGGTCACGAGAACCTCGATGCGGGCGAGGCGGCCCACTGAACTGGCCACCCACGCCGTGGCGGCGCGGGTCGCGTTCCGTACGGACAGTTTTTCCCGTCCTAGCTCCATCTCCCTCGATTGCCTGGGCTCGGCGCTTGCGTTTCTTCTCGGCTCTTCGTGATGATGAGTCAATGGAAGGTGCATTCCGCAACACCCTTCGCATATATAGGACAAGAACATTGGTACTGCTCTTGTCTCGTGCAGTTGGTCGTCTCATGTGGTGCTAAATGATTTTAAGGCTTAATAGACAACACGTATAATAGTTATTTTTTTTAAGTTATCTCTAACCCATAATTTTTTAATTTATGCATAGGATAAAAATAAAGTGGTGAATTACGTGCCAACAAAAAACTCATACAATGGTAGAATACACTGTGTAAAAAAGAATCATATCTACCGGCGGCACTTACAGACGCCGATAAAAAAGCGCCGTCTGTGATATGAGTTCACAGACACGTTTTTCCAACACATTAGAAGTATGAAGGCGCGCCGCCTAGGCCGCCTCTCAAGGTGTCCACGCATGTTTCGGCCCTTTTTAGACACGTTAGATAGAAATTCCACGATCCGCATGAGCTTGCTCGCAACCAAATATCCTTCCCGCATGCATGCAAAGGACGCAAGTGAGTGGATAGAAAACAACAACGTAAAATTGTGGTTGTTCTTCGTATGCAAAGAAGTAAATTGCAGTTGTCCTTCGCATACCAAAAAAAGTATATTCCATCCATGCAAGGGAAGCAACCAGAGCCACATCATGCAAAGGACGATGCAAGGAAAACATACATGCATGCAACGACAACGTAAAAATTGTGGTTGTCCTTCACGTATGTAGAAAAGTAAATTGCATTTGTCCTTCGCATGCAAAAAGTAGATTCCATGTATGCAAGGCAAGCAACCAGAGCCGAGATGAGGCCACAACAGTACAATACAAAAATTGCATGTGTCCTTTACAAGAAAATTGTATGTGTACTTGCCATATGGATAGAAAATTGAATGAACATGCATGCATCCAAAGACAATGTAATCCTCCGCATGTAGAAAAGTAAATTACAGCTTGTCCTTCACATGCAAAAGAAAACAGCCAGCATCCTTGCAAGCAAGTGTATGCATTCACCGAAACCAATGCATGCATTCACCGAAACCGGGATCTTTGCATGGAAGTGGATGCATTCGATGGAGCATCTTTGCATACAAGTGGGTTCATTTGATGGAGCACATAGAAAATTGAATGAGCATGCATATGTTAACAAATGGTACTTGAACATGCAGGCACCTCCTTTTACATCTTTGGTCCTTTTAGCCAATGTCTAAATTTCCATGCATGCACAAGTAATGCCTCTGCTATATAAAAATTGTACGTGCTTTTACCATCCATATTTATTGTGTCCATGTATGCCCTAGTAGCAGTCCCTTCCATGCATGCACAAGTACTCCCTCTGCTATATAAAAATTCTATGTGCTTTTACCATCCATATTTACCGTGTCCATGTACGCCCTAGCAGCAGTCCCAGATTTGTCTATAGCAAGGGCTTCTCTCGCATGCTAAGAATTTACTGGTAAGAATTTACATATAGCTAAAACCCGTGTGATAAATTTTTATGCATGCACGGGTGTTCCCTAGGCTATATAATTTTTTTTGTGTTCTTACCATATAGATTTACTATGGCCATATGCACTGTAGATGAAGTACTGCCTCACAACATCTTTGCATGCATCCATGCGTAGGCTCAAGCAAGTAGACGGATTTGTTGAAGCCGACATCCATTGCGTGCATGCATGGATAGGATGAAACAAGTGGGCAAGTGCATGCATTCATTGAATAAGACTTTACCTTCGCATGAATAGTAGGTGCTTACATGCAGAAATTTACTATCAGTAAATCTAGAAACAAGACGCCACGTCCAGGACATGCACGTCCAGGACATGCAATGCCTTCTCCTAACATAGAAGAATTTACTATCAATAAGCAAGTGCATAGATAAATATACTGAGACGGTATTGGCATGTAGAAATTCACTCAAGAAATTTACCACACCACTACCAGTAAATGTGGAAAGAGTATTTACATGTAAAAATTCAGTCAAGAAAATTTGGAACCCGCACGGGAGGCTCGAAAGCGGGTGGGACCCTGGACTTGCATGACGGTGGGCATTTGTACCTGCACTTGAAACAAGCACTCAGTTAAAAGGAAGGTAGTACCCTTTGTAGTGGTAAATTTTCTTGCATGCACGGGTGTTCCCTAGGCTATAATTTTTTTGTGTCCTCATCATATAGGTTTACTAGGCCATACTCACCATGGATGAGGTATCGACTCACATCATTGCATGCATCCAAGCAAATATATAGGACTGCAGATGTCCATTGTAGGTAGAAAGTTACCACAAGGATTTACATTTCACATGCACCCATGCCTCATCCAGTCTCCCATTCTTGCCTATATAAGCATGTGGTGTGCCACACATTTCTTCATCGCTCTCCTCCCATTGCTTGCCCTCCTCCCATTGCTTGCAGGTGGCCCTGTTGTAGTTCATATAAGGTCATTCCTACCGTTGTTTGCCTTGTTGGTCCTCCCATTTGTTACGCTTTAGGCCACCACCACCACAATTTTTCGGTGATTTCCTAGGCGTGGCTAATGGCCTAACAAGAACAACTTACCTAGGGGAACACGGCGAGGTAGGTCTCGTGCTCTCAACCTATCTACAAAAAGGTTTATTTATATTTGACCTCACTTGGCTAGCATGTGACTACCGAGTGGCTACATAAAGCTTTACTTATATTTGACCTCACTTGGTTAGCGTGTGCGTATGACCCTTACAATGACTAACTATGCATGACCGTAACAGCGACCGACTAACTATGCCTGTACCATGAACAGCTAACTATGCGTGTACCGATGTGGCTAGAGAAAGGTTTATTTATATTTAACCTCACTTGGTTGGCATGTAGGTATGACCGTAACAGCCGTGCTATGCCCCCCGCAAGCACGTCAACCAGCACCGTGCCACCAGCAGGGAGGAGACGTTCCTAGTCGTGCCGCGGCGGGCGTCTGGCTACGTTGCCCATAATGGCCAGTCGCCATCGCCCACACAAGGCCCTCAGCTGGACGGGCGTGCGAGAGCAGCGTTGGGGTGGGTGGGCTACGGAGACCAGCATCCCACGCACCCGGTTAAGGCTGTGGATTGGCATGTTTCACCATGCTCTTGAGGCGGCGCTTGCCTATGATGCCGCCATGTTCTGTTTGTATGGTGAGCGCCCCCGTGACAACGCAAGTGTAACTTCCCCCGCCGTCAAGCCTCCTGCCATCGCTGAGCATCTCCGCATCCACCTCACCGTAGGCACTATCAAGGTGATCGCTGCAGATTATGGCCGATGGTGTGCTGCCTTCCTCGCGCCGCTCTTGTGTCGTGCAGTACCGACACTGCTGTCAAAACCACCTCCGATGTTGGCCACGCCGGGTACAGATGGTGTTGGTACCGCAGACGGTGTTGAGGCAGCTGCCCTAACTGATGGCCATCATGGGAACAATGAAAAGTATGGTTGTTTTAGCTTCCTAGGCAATGAACAATTGTGTTGAGAGGGACCATCCCTTGGCTTTGTAGTTTTCTTATTGGAAATAAATAGCTGCTCATAACTTCCTATGTTACAGCCACTGTCCGCTCTTGAGTTAGGTCCAATCAAAATTAGGTGTGAGGGTGTCAGTAAGACAACCAGATGTTGTAGTGTGTGCTCTTGGTCTTCTCTACGTGTACATGGACAATTGAGGTGTTGTCTTTTGTTCCATCAGTCTTGGTTCTAATACAGTGAGTGTATGTTTCTCATCTCCGTAGAAAGAACTACCAGCCAGGAAATGAGAGTGCACCCTTCTCAGACATAGGAAAGCTTAATCTCTTAAAAAGACATAGCATTGAAAGAGTGAGCAACAAGCATGAAATCCAGGCTTATCCTTTCTATGACTATGAACCCAGACTTATTCCAAAAATCAATAGGTGAGCTCCCTAGAGGAGTATTTTCTGTCCCTCGACCTTTGTCTTTGGACTACTTTTTCTATTTCATACAGACGACGAAAAAGAGCTCCATTTTCCAGGGAAGGGCGCCTTTCTCTTTTGGCACGAGAGACTGATAAGGCAAGGTTTTCATATTCCCATAGGGCAAGCTAGGCTTGGCCGAGATTGTATAGAAAGGATAGGACTTTGATCGATGCAAATCATTACTCCCTCGCTTAAAAGAAGAAGTCTAATGGAGTGCCATTTGGCTTCATAGTTTTTCGGAGACTGGGCTTTCTCCCCACATAAAAGAAACAGATTATGCTTCTGATCCTTTACCCTGAAACGGATGCTTACTCAAAACCTCCTAGCTTCAGACAACCTTCTGTACTGCTTTTACATAGATGCTAGCCGCAGTAGGCGAGTCCATCGCTAATAAAGTTTTTATTAATTAAGTAGAAAGGTGAGAGGGTACACGGGTTTCTTGAAAGAGTAGAGCATCAGACAGCTTGGAAATTGGAAGGCGATGGGGAAAAAAGGTGGATTAGATACTGACTGCCCGGGAGGCGGGAGGCAGGAGCTGCGCCCGTGCGGCCGTGCAGGCGTGCACCGAGCGGCCCTCACCGGCGGTGGATAGTGTACGGGCGGCGGCACGGCGCCTAGGGTTGGCCGCGAGTCTGCCAGTGCCCAGCAGCATGCACCGAGTGCGAGCGGCCCTCACCGTCGGTGGATGGCGTACGGGAGGTGGCCCAGCGCCCAGCACGGTGCAGCGGCGGCTGGCGGCGTCGGAGAGAGCCGCGCGACTCGCGAAAGGGAGCGACGTCGGTGCGGCGCTCGCGTTGCCCCTCCTTTCCCTCTCCCCTGCTCTCTTCCTCTCTGATGGGCCAACAAATTTGGGCCAAAAACTGCTAATGCTCTAATTTTTTTTAGGCAGCCATAGGCCTAGAGCCGCCTTTTGTACAGTACCTACGGCCAGAAAAACTCCCCTAAAAAAAACTAAAGTAACCTTGAAGATAAGGTGCATGTAAGAATATATATTCCTTGTTAAAGGCAATATATTTGTGCTTAGCCTATGCAAATGAACTTGATCCTGTTTGTCTCGGCTGGGCCTTTCGAGATAGAGCAGAGCGTCAGAGAACGTTTTGGTGTTCTGAAGCCGAACAAAATAATGGTGACTGAAATAGGGCGCCGCTGATGTTGTTGCCGTGAATTGGTTTGGGCTGTACACTGTGTTATATGGGTTTTACATAGCTAATCATTTGTGTTTGTTAAACATTGGGTCTCCCACACAATTTTATACATCCGTGCCGGTATTTGTTTGGTGAGTCTAGCCATCAATTTTATTATAATAAGGTGAACGTATCATATTCCTAGATCTACATCAAAAAAATGTTTATAGTATATATTCTGTATATTATGAAGCAAAAAAATGTCAGTGCAAAGTCGTGATACTTGACCAAGGACAAGGATATTGCGACATGTAAAAAAATGTGAGGCTTGGGAAACCGATTTTATTAAAAGCGAAATGCGACAAGAACCGGGAAAACCGGTTTTACAAGACGAGTTTAAACGACATCAAAGAGAAGAACCTATTACAATAAGTTTTCTTTCCTCTCCCCTTCACCGCACGGATACAAGACGAGGACGACCAATGCAGCCAACAGAACCCCGCCACCTCGCCCCGTGGACCCTGCATGTCATTGGCTCCTCCTCCTCTGCCCTATAAATCAGAGAGGGTGAGCAGCGTTCTTCCTATTCCAACAATTATCTCAGGGCTTCTCATAGGGTAGAGGGCGCATTACAAGGATATAAAAGACTATTGCTGCTACCAGGGTAGGAATCAAGGTACCAAAGACGATGGCTTTAGCGAGTTCTTCTTCATCTAGGCACATCTTGAGGGCTTCAACTTCTTCCTTTTGATAGTATACTCCTTGGTATTCTTTCCAGAGATCTTCAACTTGGAAAAGGTTGGCACCTGAGTAGGGGAATCATGTGTGTGATTAGTGTTGAGTGTGGGCACCGTGGTGTGAAGAGGGGCAGCTCGGGGCGCTTTTATAGCGATCAACGGTGGGTTTTAGGGCAGTGGGTGCGTGGGTAAGCGCGCCATCATCGGCGGGCATCACGGGCACAATGTCGTGGTCGTGGGCACTAAGGGGACAGTGACATCCTGCGGAAGAGGTGACAACACTAGCGTCGTCACGTGCCGATAGTGATGCGCGGTGGTGCGGTGTCGCGAGGTGGCAAGGCGCCGCGTTTTAATTAACAACATTCCTAATCCCCGCCTATGAATAAGGTTGTGTTCACCCTTATTGTGTCTCATGCCTTTCATACACTTTCAGCGTTTCTGTCGGGACCCCGTCTGTTCTCTAATGTCACGCATGCCTATATGTGAATAAGATGGTGCTGTGGCTTTGAGTATCGCGCTCGCTCATGGTTCACCCCTATTGTATCTAACACCTTTCCTACACTTTCGGCGGTTTTGTTAGACCGCTGTCAAAGTAGACAAGGAATCTCGATGTGTTCTTGTCGATGGCCCGCATATTCGATTCCCTAGTGGCCTCCGCCATGACCACTGGCCTTTTGCCTTTAAAAGGGCAAGCCTGACCCTTATCACTTCCCACTCAACAAGCCCTCGCTTTTGAGTAGCCTTCTCGCTCATTTCATCCTCGCAACCACTATCCACCAAAGATGGCAGAGATCGGGTTAATAGCTACCGCCTGAACACCGAGGGTTTTCCCAAGGTTTTGTACGCCACCCTAAAAAAGCTTGGAGTGAGAGAGTGCCCGGTGTATCAGGGCCGTGAGTATGTAAAGCTTGGTACTAAGCGATGTGAGGTCACCGTCTACATGGGAAAGAGTGAGGAGTTCCCCAATGCCACGGAAGCCTGGAGTGTGACTGCAACTGGGTTTCGCTTCATCGACACCTATTGAAAGGTCCCTTGTGGTTTTTGGTAATTGAGTGTCAACATTAGGTGGACTAATAATGTGTGATTGAGATAATACACGTGAGATTAGTTCACATGTGATGACGCAATGAAGGAGCTTTATTGCATATGAGACATGACATGGAGTCATGTGACCAAGGTGGTGAAGATCAAGACAAGGCTTGGCTTGATGGACCGGGTTGCAAGTGTGAAGGGCAAGTCGAGGCGGTGAAGTGATGGACCGCGAGGCGGTGAAACTTGGCAAGACTTGGCGCCGACGGACCGACGCAACGGGTGAAGAGCAAGTGAGGTCAACATCGATGGACCAAGGAGGTCATGTGATGATATGAAGTGGATCATATCATTCTTGATCGTGTTGGTGCATGTGTTGCATCGGCACTTGGAGATGGAGCTGAATGGAAATGCGCAAGGCAAAGGTATAACCTATAGGGCATTTCATTTCGCCACCATGAGGAGCTTAGAGAAGTTTATGACCGGGTTTAGGATAGATGGTCGCATTATCAAGAGGGCAAACTTGTTTGCATATCGGTCATCTAGTGCCACTTGTGCGATCTAACTTTGCGATGTGTTAGGATCGAGTGGCGTGGTGAGAACAAGAGCTAACTTCGCTTGGTGAAAAATGTTTTCAAAATGCTAACACACGTGCTCGAGGTGCTCTTCGACGTGTTGGCAACCGTTGGCGGTCAAAATCATACAAATTATACCGCCAACTTAGTTATATGACATAGCAAATAACGTATTTTTTGCCACATGAACCTTTGCTATTAATCTAGTTCCACTTGTATTCGAAGAATTTATGTTTTGCAGTATAAACGTGGAAACAAAAAAAAGTACGCACAAAGAGAAGGAAAGCGCACATCCAAAGTTACGCTTTTATCAAGGGGAACGCCACAAGGCCAAAACCGACTTGAATCGCTAAAGCACCTCCGAATACGTGGACTAGAGTGGGCCACCAGCCCATGAGCGGCGAAGCGAGGCGGGCCAAACCCACTTCGGCCGACGTGGCCACGACGCCCGAAGTGGCCCAGTTCGAACCCGCCGCGCTTTTGCCTTGACCCGCGTCCTGAGGAAAGAAGGCGGTGCATGTGGGTGCTTTTTGGGATGGTGCCAAGAATTCCCGCCAAACTCCCCGAAAGTCCCCTAGAACAAGGATAGCCCCTCCATTCTCTTCATCCTTTTTCCTATATAAAGAGGCCATTGCCTCTCTTGTAACATACACCATCACACACTTGATCATTCATTTGATCATTCAATAAAGTCACTCACATTCCTTAGGGAATTCATCCATTGCACACACATAGAGAAGATGTAGAAGTGCCAATCCATTCAGGAGGGAGTGAGAGAGGAAAGAGTAGGAGAGAGAGAGGAGTAGCGACCCCTCGCCTCGTGTGTCGCTCGACTTGACGGCACATGCGGCGACGGAGTGCGAATATGTCGGCTCCCGCTCCATACTTGTACCTCTACGGGTATTTTTATCACTTGGCGTAAGATATTCGTGTCTTACCTTCAGTTATCATTCTTAAGTTCCACGCTACCATTTATTTTGTCGAGATTACGGGATTGTTGTTTACCTTTTGGTAAATGCTCTAGTAGAGGACCCCTGATGAAGATGGGAGCTCCTGTACGACGCTAGAGTAGTGATGAATAGCGTAGACGTGGTGTCTAAGTTATAAATCACCCTCGTTTGCTACGCAATCCACAAAGAGTGAGGTAGGGATAGGTGGTGACAGCCCTATTCGCCCACCGTACTCCTCCACGTCCGGTTCTGAGGAGTAGAGCCGAGGCCGCAAAATCCCGCACTGTGCAATCCGGTGCCCGGTAATACTCGCTTAATAGAAAGAGTAGCTCGACTTAGTCTAAGTGCCGAAGGAACACATCACTTCCATGTTCACCTCCTACACTTGACTCTCGATAGCTAGGAAGAACGGACTTAGCACCCGTTCCTCGTGGAAATTCGATACCGAACACTTCGGGTGAAGTGCTACAACGGTACTTTCCGCGGCGCTTTATGGACTTTGTCGCTTACGCTAAGAAATACCAACAAGCATTTCGGTGCCGCTGTCGAGAACGGTTGTCGCTATAGTTTGCAAACCTAGTTTATCGCTGTGAGCCCTACCCCCTCGCCATTCTTTTTCATTTTTCTAGTTAGTTTTAATTATGGAGCAACCCACTTTCAAAACCTTTTGCTCCTAAGGGCGAGCTCTTAGAACCATGTCAATCTTCGAAGCCAATCACAGCCTTTCGAGATTTGAGGTCCGCCCCGGCTTTATAGCCATGGTTCAGTCCAAGCCTTTTAGGTTTGAGATAGGAAAACCCTTTGATAAGAGCATCTATCCTATCGCTTGACATAACTACCGAGGGTCGTTTTCACATAAAAACCCAAATGAAGGAGGAGCTTTCCTAAACCATATTTTTATACTCTCCCGCTAGAACCCATCCGAGTAGAACCCAAGCGGATCAAAAGGGAAGTCTCTTCGGGCCGCCGCCGAACCCGATACACCTATAGAGAGACCCTTGCCCGAACCAAAACCCAAGGGGACCGCATGGTAGGATCTCCGCTTTTTTCGAGGCCGACCTTTGCCAAGGATTCAAGAACACCTCGAAATACGAACAATGGAAGAAACCATCAATCCCAAAGACCTTGAAAAAATTCCTTGACAAACTTTTCTCCATGACTTTATTGAGGATTGGTGGAGGTCATGTATAATCCAAATATGGTTATAAATATTCAAATCCCTTGCACAAAAAATGTGACAAGGAAGCCTTTAGAACCCAACCAACACGGGCTTTTTGCCAAGAGACCATACATGACCGAATTCTTTCGCACAGAATGTAAAAAAAGATTTTTACATTCTTAATATCCAAGAATTTGATATTCCAAACGGGCATCCCTAAAAAATTCTTAATTTATCAACATCCGGGGATGTAGATGTCAAGTCGGGAGGAGAAAAAATTTCCATTACAGTCACATGAGATTAAAACTCGGTGGACGACTCTCCCATGAGTATGACACGCCCGAAGAGGTTAAGCTCTATGACAACCCTACTAACCTCTTACAAGATTTCAAGGAGACGTGTTCATGCGAGAGCATTCTTGACATGACACGGGAAATTCTCATGTGGAATTTGTTTCCGCTCTCCCTCGTAGGGAAAGCAAAGCAATAGTACACTAATGTCATAGGAAGTTTGAATGGGGTTTATAAGAACTCAAAGACAATTGTTGTCTACCATTCTTCCCCATCAACTCCCTACCAAGGACAATCCTTGATTTCAAATAGGATGAGAAAGAGTCCTAGGTGCAGCTTGGGCTAGATTTACAATGCTAATATACACCGGCCTAGACTTGTCATTACCCGACAATGTGCTTTCGCATATCTTTTGTTCGGGTCTTGACATAGACACTGCCCTATGCCTTGACATTACCGCTGGAGGGTCGTTTATCGATAAAATTACAATGGAACAAAGGAAGATCCTTGATCACATCCTAGAGAAGCATGCTTCTCACGTTGTAGAACCTTTTCCCCTCCATGACAAGGGCAGTCAAGTTTTGAGGAGTCCTCATCGGTCGAACCATTCCCCTTACCACCATTAGAACCGATCGTTGAGCCCTCTCTCGAACCCTACGAACACCGAAGGAATGAATGCTTTCATCCTTCGTAGTCCCGATTGAATTCAAGGTTGATGACGTAACCTCGAAAGTCGAGGTGTGCTTAGATTTCCATATCTATCTCATCCTTGATTTCGATTTTTCGATAGGCTACCCTCTCGAAAAGCTCTTTCACAAAAAAAAAAAAAACTATAGAGGGGAGCCACAATGAGAAGTTGGGAAAGATCGCCGCCGCCTCACCTAGAAATCCTAGAGGCAAAGCACCTTCCCAACCAAAAAACTGCTCGAGGAGGCGAAACTTATAACCCCGCTCGCTTTCACCCAAGTCTCTCTCACAACTTTGTGAAACGAAACACCCGTCGCCCCTCGCCGAACACAAAACATGTCCCCCTCGGCCAACAAAACATTGTTCTTGACAATGGTCAAGATACAACACTTGTCTTTTCATGACATACCTTTTTAAGGATAAGAACTTATGGGCCATGGACATGCCCGAGGCACCAACTCTAGAGACCAAGATAGAAAACACTATTGAGCATGAAAAACCTTCCTTTGAGATCCCACATGTTTTATGCTCACCTTTTTGGATCTCTAGAGCTTGCCTCACCTCCCGACCACGTGCTCCTACAAGGATCACAACCTCCTCTTGATCCTCGCTCACGAACTCTCTAAGAGGATGGTTGTATATGTCTTCATCGATCTCATAGTAGCACGATGGCACTAACCTTGCAGCTTGATCTTAAACGGTCAATGCTTAGTGGGGAAGCAGTGGAACTTCACCACCCTTGATAGTCGCAAGAAAGAATTCCCGCGGTCAAGCTTATGACCATAAACAGAGCACCACGGAGATACCCCGACTATAAAAAAATATAATAATAATAATATATATTTTATCTCTCTTATTATTTTAAAAAACCTTTCTCTTATTAATAAAAAAGAAAGAGCTTGTTGTCAAGTTAGTGTGCACCTTCGGGTAGTCTTGTCGCTAACCATTTCGTGGAGATCGATTAAGAAGATCAAAAGAGGCACGCGATACTTGAGAACCCGGGGCCACATCAACAAGAAACTTTGATGCTCATGGGTGATGGAACATGCTCAAAGGGAGACCCGGACCTTGCACACTTGACTTTCACACAAAAGTCTAAGTGTGGGGAAGATGGTAAGAATCTCAAGTTCCATCAACCAAGGGGTCATAAAATGACAGTTGAAGATGATGTCGCCCCCGGCTTGCTAAAAAAAAAAAGAGGATATAAAAAGAGAGAGAGAGTTGTCGAAAAGAAAAATATATATATATATATAGAAAAAAAATAGAAGAGGAGAGGAGAAGGTTGGCACCACATGATCAAGATAAATACAAATGTGCCACCTAACTACACCTTTCATCGCTTCAACAAGCAAGAAGGGCTCTCCTCTCGATCCTTTGTCGCTATCATCAAGACCCATGGTCCGTACACACAAAGTTGTTTGTGTATGTGGCCTAACCTTGAGATGCACCTGGGCCGAGTCACCAAGCAAACCACAAAGAACAACAACGATGCTTCATCCACTTATGCTATCGGTATTTTGTACTTTCGGTATGCAAAGGTAACATTCACCAACTCTCATACTCATATTTCTTCTCCATAAGGTTCTTTAAAGTTATGCTTCCCTAATTATGACATATGCTTGAGTTTGGCACTACAAAAAAAAGTTGGATTTTAAGACAAGATGAAACTGTCATGTAATGTACAAAATTAGTCATAAAAAGTTTGTTGTGACCAAAATCCAAATCCACGGTGAAATAGATCATATAACGGCCAGAGTAAGCTAAAGGTACGGTGTGACGAAATCGGTGTCAACCGTCACAAAATGTGCAAACCTTATGTGACGGTTATTTAGTGGCGTCATATATTGTTATTTTTATGACAAAGATAACGGTCACATAAAAAAATCCGATCAACGCGTCCACGAGAATACACCAACCGAACCAGCCAACCCTGTTTTTACACTAGTTTGTGACCACTATTGTGACGATAAGAAGCGATCATGTATAGGTAGTTAACCATGGTTAGAAGTCGTCATATATTGTGAGGCCCAACATTTAAGGTACAGTCCCATATTAGGGGCCCAACCCAATTGCCCAATTGAAACAATAATATTAGGGATAATAATAAACCATAAAATCAATTATAATATCATAATGACCATACAAAAGTGCATGTTCCGTAACACATGTTTTCATACAAAAGTACAACAAAACATGAAAACACAATGATCCAGCCAACTAAACAAGTTCTAGTAGCTAACACTAAGTTGTAGAGAACAGCCATCGCCAAATTCTAACTCATCCGCAGCCATTGCCAAGTTCCGGACTGCTTGAGAGCTTGAGGTAGGAACGGCAGCAGCTACTGCAGCATCTTGTGGCTGGCCCCTACCTCTACCTAAGCATCTAACACCAAGTTGTAGCTCCAAGTTCCTGCACCAAACAACTCTATTAGCTATGTACTTTATTACCGGCCGGTGGTACTCCAACTTTAAAAGATAACAATATGGTAGGCCTGGCCGAGCATGCAAGTAACTCTTAACTCAAGCTTGCGAGAACAGGTCATGTACACAAATGAATGGTTTGGTTGCTGAAATCTAAATTAGAGGCAATTAATTACACAACAAAGATATCTTCGAAACCTTGTTCGACTAAAAGTCTGTAGAAGCGATCGAATGGTACATGCAAAACTTGTATTCATAATATTATATTCACATGGCAGTCTATATTTTCAAATAAATTTATTTTGAGGGATCACCTCCATGGATAGATAATGTAACTGATCATATAGTAAGATGTATTATTACCCCCTATCAATTGAAACATCAAGGCAGGCACTTGGGGTAAATTTTTTTCAGTTTGCCATGTTTACTGTCCCAGTATCTAAACTCATCCAACAATTCCACTCCTAAAACATAGCTGTGTAGAAGGAAAACATAAATATTTGCAAGTCGCAAGCACTCTAGAAGATAGACATATATATCGAACATAAATATTGGTAAACTGCAAGAAACCGGAGGCAAGAGCCTCCATATCCAAGACATGTACTTGCACCTGCCCTGTTTACGCTAGGGCGCTAGGCGGATTTTCCTCGGCGACCCTCCGCCTAGCAACTAGTCGGGAGTAATCGGGACTAGGCGTTGCTAGGCGTTTTTCTAATCGGTGAATAATCATGTATAAATACTTAAAAGAAAAGAAAAAGAGAGGAAATGAGAGGTCATGAAAAGGAGAAAGGAAAAAAGCCCATGAAGAAGGGGGAAAAGGCCCATTTAGAGGCCCATTCGCAAGTCAACACATCTCTACTCTAACTAACCCTATCCTCTTCTCTTAAGTCAAGCACCTCATCTCCTCCCGACTTGCCGTCCGCACCTCATCTCCTCCCGACGCCCGCGCCTCCTCTCCTCCCGACGCCGCCGCCCCGGAGCACACTCTGCCGCCCCGCCGCCCCACGCGCCCGAGCTGCCCGCGCCGCCGCCCGCCAGCGCCAAGCCTTCTCCCGCCCGCTCCTCCTCTCCTCCGGACTCTCCTTCCACTCCCCGGCGCGCCGCCGACGAGCTCCGCCGCCTAGGGGTCCGACTACCCCTAGGCTCCACGGTACCCGTCGACTAGCGTCTAGGCGCGCGGAATCCCGCCTAGGCGAAGCGCCAGCGGAACAGGTGTACTGTTTGAAGTCATAAGAAGCAACGCACCGCCGCCGAGACAACTAAAGGCCTAAAGAGAGTTGTAGAATCTGAATGAAGTGAGAGGAAAAAACTCTACATCATTTTAGCATAGGGAGCAGAAATCATGACATATTCAAGCAAATAAAAGACATTTTGAACGCATTTCAATTCGTTGTATACTCCGCAAAATTCATGTAATGACAGATTGAAACTCATGTATTTCCGTGGGCTTTCAAGAAATTCATGTGGATGAAATTCTGCACATAATATGGGCAGTGGTTGCTTTCAGACTTAATGACACTCTTATATGTAGGATTGCATGCTTTCTAACAATATTATATCAAGTCCTATAATAATACACCTAGGAGCTTCAGTAGCATTGAAAACAATAATATATCTCTACATGCACTCGATAGGTGACTATCTTCAGAACTTACTTTCAATAAACTTGCTCCTCCTGTTGAACTGCTACTGCTTCTCCTGTAAAATTGCTACCACGGAAACAAATACAAACAAGTCACAAACGACTCTTATAGTCAGAAAAAGTAGCAGATGCCTAATGAAGTATAGGTAACGATTTCTCAAAGCTACTTGCTTAACAGTTAAGGTATGCAGCTAAATCGAACTCCAAGATCCACCCTGAAGCAACCCAATCTGGTACCTAAATTAATAACTTTGCAATACACAACGCCAGGCAAAGCTACAGACTAAATAACAATAAGAATGAGCTGCTGCACTTAGCAATCCACGAGCACTGTTGAGTGCGAACAAGATGCCCGAGCCTGCAGCCGGAGCAGCACTAGGGACCGAAGAAGATGCCCGAGCCTGCAGCCGATCTCGACTAGTGACGAGACGGCGACGACGGGGGAGGTCCACGGCACCGGCCGCGCGCATCCCACCGACGAGGGGACATCGGGGGAGGTCGATGTCGAAGGGGGATGTCGCTCTGCGAGCGACGGTGGCCGGCCCTCCTGGGCGGCAAGCCGAGCGTCGTCGGCGGACGAGTGCGCCGTCGATTTGCTCGTTCTCCTCGCCGCCGTCGGCCTCGGTCTTGGAGGAGGGCGGACGCTGGGAAGGGGGCGGCCCTGCACCACTACGCCGTCGTGCGGGCGCTCGCCCGGACCGCCGCTCCGTGCGAGGGGATAAGTCACGGGTGGACGGGTGGTGGGGAAAGGAAGGGGATTTTTTCCTTTGAGAAGAGGAAAGGTGGGGATAAGTCACGCCGAGCCGCCGAGGTGCGGACCTAAATTTTCGTCTGCCCGCCCTACGAACTCAAATTTCGCCATGCGCGCCCATGCCCGCTCTGTGCGCGCTCATCTAAAATTGTAGGCAGTTTCGATCTCCACCGTTAATTTAATCAATCCAACGGTGGAGATGAAAAAATAAGCTTGCTGGGCTTTGGGCCCTAAGCTGAGCAGATTTAGTTTACCTCAACATTTTCCATTATTTATTATTTATTAATTTCTATTTTCTACTGATTTAGGCAATGTTTGGGGCAACAAATGATTTCAAATAGAAAAATGACCTTATAAAATGTGTAGATCTTGATGAGTTCTAACATCCTTGTATTCAAAAAGTTTTTCAGCCGAGGCCATTTAGTGGTTCGTTTGACCCGCGGTTTGACCAAGTCAAACTTTGGTTATTTTAAAATTGGCACCTTCGAGCCAGTTTTTCAAAATACTAGATGGATTCAAATCAAAAGTCATGAATACCGGTTTTATAGAGCTCTTCAAGATCTACATTTGGTATTAGAGTTAACTTTTCATTTTTGGAGTTTTGGCCTCCTCGAATTTTGAATTTTGAATTTTCTACTACCCTCGAACGAGTTTTTCGAGGCCCTAGACGGACTCAATTTGAAAAGTCATGAATACCAAAATTCATAACTCATCGAGATCTACATTTGGTATTCAGGTCATTTTTACATTTGAGAAAGTGTTCGGAAAGTGTAGTTCTAAAATCACTAGTCTCTCATAGAGTTTCATAGACTCTATGTGAGATCTACTGATTTACGACTAGCGTTCACTAACACTTTCTCAAATGCAAAAATTACCTATATATGGAATGTAGATCTTGATGAGTTCTAACATCCTTGTATTCAAAAGTTTTTCGGTAGAGGCCATTTAGTGGTCCGTTTGACCACGCAGTTTGACCAAGTCAAACTTTGGTTATTTTAAAATTGGCACCTTCGAGCCAGGTTTTTCAAAATACTAGATGGATTCAAATCAAAAAGTCATGAATACCGGTTTTATAGAGCTCTTCAAGATCTACATTTGGTATTAGAGTTAACTTTTTATTTTTTGAAGTTTTGACGTCTCGAATTTTGAATTTTGAATTTTTCTACGGACCAACAAGTTTTCGAGGCCCTAGACGGACTTCGATTTGAAAAGTCATGAATACCAAAAGTTCATAACTCATCGAGATCTACATTTGGTATTCAGGTCATTTTTACATTTGAGAAATTGTTTCTAAAGTGTAGTTCTAAAATCACTAGTCTCTCATAGAGTTTCATAAACTCTATGTGAGATCTACTGATTTACGACTAGCGTTCACTAACACTTTCTCAAATGCAAAAAATTACCTATATATAGAATGTAGATCTTGATGAGTTCTAACATCCTTGTATTCAAAAGTTTTTTCCGAGGCCATTTAGTGGTTCGTTTGACCCGCGGTTTGACCAAGTCAAACTTTTGGTTATTTTAAAATTGGCACCTTCGAGCCTGTTTTTCAAAATACTGGATGGATTCAAATCAAAAAGTTATGAATACCGGTTTTATAGAGCTCTTCAAGATCTACATTTGGTATTAGAGTTAACTTTTCATTTTTCTGAGTTTTGACGCCTCGATTTTTGAATTTTGAATTTTCTACTGACCCCCAACGAGTTTTTTCGAGGCCCTAGACGGACTTTCGATTTGAAAAGTCATGACTACCAAAAATTCATAACTCATCGAGATCTACATTTGGTATTCAGGTCATTTTTGCATTTGAGAAAGTATTCGAAAGTGTAGTTTTAAAATCACTAGTCTCTCAAATAGTTTTATAAACTCTATATGGGATGAGTGAAGTGAACACAATTATTTGATAGAACATGATTTCAGAAAAAAATTAGGAAAAAAAAATCTCCAAATTTGGAGTTAGAATGTGGCAGAAATACATGTTACAAGTTTTAACTAGAGATTAAAAAGAAAAAAAAAACTTGTATTCACGTTCTTGATTTTCCACGTATGCTCAATTCTGGGATTAAATACTTGGAACATGTATGTTAGTAATGTTATAAAACGGAAATATAACCACTTCAATCACAAAGGGTGGGGTGGCCTGGTGGTGGGACTTCGCGTTCTACACAAAGAGATCCCAAGCTCGATCCATGCCTGAGACAATTTTTTTGTTATTTTGTTTATTCTTGGTAAATGAGCAATGCGACCTTAAATTGGCACAATAAGTTAAAATGACACAAAGGAGTGAATAGTCTGGTGGTAATGCTTCACAATGTAGACCAAGAGGTCCCAGGTTCGATCCATGTCGGGGACAAATTTTTTGCTATTTTTTTTTTTCACTTGGTAAATGTGGAATACAACCTAAAATTGGCCAAATAAGCAAAAAAAATAATACAAAAGAGTGAATGGTCTGGTGGTAGGACTTCGTAATCTAGACCAAGAGGTAGGTCTAGGGTTCAAGCTTGTTGTATGCTTTTTTTGCCATTTATTTTACATGACACCGAAATCGTGTCACATAACACTCAAAAAAAACAGGCGTCATAAAACACCCACATCGCATGGTTGCCCTGCGCCTACAATATATGACGAAATGGGGTAGTATAATGTGACGCACTTTTTGTCGCGTCACAAATAGTCATGGTGCTTGCAATTTTGTGACGACATCGACTTTTTTTCGTCATATTATGGTACATTATATGACGCTTTTTAACCCCGTCACAAAGATTTTGGTCAAAGAAGATCAGGTTTCTTGTAGTGTGGGTGTACCTACATGGATCAATGTAATACATCTATAGATCTTTTAAATTAAGCATGGTGCTTAGGTTAAAAATGATCTTCTCTAATCAAAACTTCGACATGGTGTCAAAGCTTGGTTAATGAACTTAGAATTTTGTTGTCATGATCTTTGGAAGTATCATATGTTGGGGATGAGTTACGGCTCGCTTTACACCGCTTCATAATGATTAGCCTTGCTTGAGTGATGATGAGGTGAATAGATAAAATAAAATAAAATAAAATAAAAAGGTAATATTAATAAAGGCTCGAGGTGTCCAAACCGATAGAGCCATATGTTTGTTTTTGTTTGTTTGAATAAAACAAGTACAAGAATAAGTGTGGGGGAGATCTCTCAAGCATACAATCACACCCATCCGAGATCTCCCCAACACAATTGCACAATCATCGAGAAATTCACGATGGAGAAGGATGGGACGAACGACTACCATTAACTCCTCCCTCTTCAAACGGTGGTTTGTGCAAAACTCTCGCTCTCACATCTCCTAAAAGTTTTGGAGTTTAAATTTGAACACATCAACAAGACAAAAACCTTTTGGATGCACACTTGTCCCTTTTGTCTATTCTATCTTTATAAATTGCCAAAGGAACAAGTGTGGGGAGAAACCTACACATACTCTACATAAAGTAAAAAGTCAAATCCTTTACATCCCCCTTGTGAACAAGATTTAAATATACAATCATTAAAAGGATTTAATCATCCTTGAACTCTACCTCTTTAAATCTCTCAATGTCTTTTCGGTCGGCATATATTTTATACCTCGCTAAAAGACGAGAACTTTAGAGGATCCATCTCCATGCTATCCTTTGGTAAAATTTGCATACTCTTTATTCCTCGCTAATATTCCTATGCCTTGTGAATTATCTATCATAGAGACCCCATGTTATCTAAGTAATTGGGATATGTGATATAGTTGGATGATTTGAACCTTGCTCTTTTATATGAACTTGGGATTTGTTTTCAAAAATTCAAAATTCAAATAGCATGCTCCTCAATGATATGAAAATTCCTACGAGCCATATCAAGTTTATCAAGTGCAAAAGCCTACCATATATATATGCTACTTATCTTTGCATTGAGCTTGTGTCAAGTCTTGTTGACCCTTGTTGAGATAGTTGTCATGCCCTCAAGATCAAGATCACTTACACGCCACATATAACGACTATTCCTACACTGGGAATACGCTAAAACATGCTTTAGATCCACCATACCAAAAAGCTCTTACTCCTACCCCGGGAGTAGACACAAAAAGATATTTTAGAAATAAATACTCCATGTTCTACCTCGAGTGTTCTCTCTTTAATTTTATAGTTCAAAGACACATGGCTATGAAAAAAAATAGGGACACATGAAGATCCCATGAAGAAGAAAAAAAGTTGGACACATGAAGGTCCTATATAAAAAAAGTTGGACACATGAAGGTCCAAGACTTGCAAAAAAAAAAAAAACACGTGAAGGTCCAAGACTTGCAAAAAAAAAAAAAAAAAAAAAAGATGAGCACATAAAGGCTCATGCAAAGATAGCCATGTTCTCAAGAATAGAGTGTTTATAAGAGAGATCACACACACATCAAGGAGTATAGTATAGGTTCCACTTTTTAATATCCACACACATGCACTTCTTGATCTAGGGGTATGCCATCCTTCTCCTTGGATCCAAGATTTGACCAAGCAATATATGCGAGTAAGTATGCCTTCATATCTTTTCCCTACCCAAAGATCCATATAAGCTTTTAGAAGTAGGAAAGAAAGAAGGCAAAACTTCCTGATATGCCTCGATGAGGAACCGGACACAAATATTTGAGTGATCCGAGTGAATCATTCGAGGAGCAAGGCTATATTTACATTTTCAAAATCATATGAAAACCCAAGTTCACGCACTTATTTGAAGCAAGGGGATTTGAATCCAAGTTGTTCCATAATTCAACTACCCAAGATTAATGTGGTAGACACATCAAAATTCACAAGTGCAGGTGAAGCTTGGAATAACTTGCATGCGAAAGGTTACATATCAAGGAGATGACCCATCTTAATCCATGAACCTTTACTCGAGGGGCAGTAAGGACTAAGTGTGGGGGAGTTGTTGGCGGTCAAAATCATACAAATTATACCGCCAACTTAGTTATATGACATAGCAAATAACGTACTTTTACCACATGAACATTTGCTATTAATCTAGTTCCACTTGTATTCGAAGAATTTATGTTTTGCGGTATAAACGTGGAAACAGGTAAAAGTACGCGCAAAAGAGAAGGAAAGCGCACATCCAGTGTTACGCTTTATCAAGGGGAACGTCACCAGGCCAAAACCGACTTGAATCTGGCTAAAGCACCTCCGAATACGTGGACTAGAGTGGGCCACCAGCCCATGAGCGAAGGCAAGGCTCCGAACCCGCCCGCTTTTGCCTTGACCCGCGTCCGAGGAAAGAAGGCGGTGCATGTGGGTGCTTTTCGGGATGGCGCCAAGAACTCCCGCCAAACTCCCCGAAAGTCCCCTAGAACAAGGATAGCCCTCCATTCTCTTCCTCCTTTTTCCTATATAAAGAGGCCATTGCCTGTCTTGTAACATACACCATCACACACTTGATCATTCATTTGATCATTCAATAAAGTCACTCACATTCCTTAGGGAATTCATCCATTGCACACACATAGAGAAGATGTAGAAGTGTCAATCCATTCGGGAGGGAGTGAGAGAGGAAAGAGTAGGAGAGAGAGAGGAGTAGCGACCCCTCTCGCCTCGTGTGTCGATTCGACTTGACGAAGCACATGCGGCCGGGCCAGAGTGCCGAATATGTCGGCTCCCGCCTCCATACTTGTACCTCTACGGGTATTTTTATCACTTGGCGTAAGATATTCGTGTCTTACCTTCAGTTATCATTCTTAAGTTCCACGCTACCATTTATTTTGTCGAGATTACGGGATCATTGTTTACCTTTTGGTAAATGCTCTAGTAGAGGACCCCTGATGAAGACGGGAGCTCCTATACGACGCTAGAGTAGTGATGAATACCGTAGATGCGGTGTCTAAGTTATAAATCACCCTCGTTTGCTACGCAATCCACGGTAGTGAGGTAGGGGATAGGTGGTGACAGCCCTATTAAGCCCACTTGTACTCCTCCCCGTCCTGGTTCATGGAGTAGAGCCGGGAGGCCGGCATCGCTTGGCGGACCCGAGTGCAATCCGGTGTCCGAAGTAATACTCGCTTAATAGAAAGAGTAGCGACTTAGTCTAAGTCTTTGAAGGAACACATCACTTCCATGTTCACCTCCTACACTTGACTCTCGATAGCTAGGAAGAAGAGCGTACTTTAGCGCCCAGTCCCTGTGGAAATTGATACCCGAACACTACGGGTGAAGTGCTACAACGGTACTTTCCGGGTGTGCCCTTGCGGACTTTGTTTGCTTACGCTAAGAAATACCAACATCAACATCGAACAAGTGGCGGAAGTTGGAATGAAGCAAAGGAAAAGGTGTTTCGGTGTTTCTGGACAATTGGACCTTTTGGAATGGAATTCGCTTTGATCCATTGAGATTTGGATCAAGTAACGTTGTGGGTTGTGTAGCCCTCTCGAGTAAGCTTTCCATAGAGTCCAAGATCATCAAAAACGGAGTTCGGATGAAGGAGATTTCGCCGTTTTACCGGGCAGTGGTCTGACAGGCGCGGCGGACCGGCGGGGTCCGTCCGAGTCCGGGCGAGGGTCCTGGTCGGTCGGGCTTCGAGTGTTTCGACCGGAGGGTCCGGTCCGTAGTCCTGGTCGAGGGTGCGGTCACTTCCGGAGAGGTCTGGGGCGAATTTTTTGACGACCATCCGGTCCGGTTGACCTCACAGCTTGTCGGGCCGGCCTCCAAACGGCTAGCAACGGCTAGTTTTGCGTTTGGGGCTATAAATAGAAGTGGTGGCCGGCCATGGCTGGTTGTCGAGCACCTTGGGGACTTTGTGTCCATGCTTGAGAGTGCTAGAGAGCCCTCCCACTCACTCTAACTTGATAATGTTCATCCGATTGAGTGAGAGATCGATTCTAGTGCAATTGCTTGAGAGATTGCATCGTGTGGCACTAGGTGATCGTGTTGCAAGCCGGTGTGCTTGTTACTCTTGGAGGTTGCCACCTCCTAGAGGCGGCTTGTGGCAAGAGACTTCGTTGAAGCACGCAAAAAGAAAGCTTGTGCGGTGCTCCGAAGGAGGATTTGTGAGAGGTTCATGCTCACCTCGCGGGGATCGTGAAGAGCAACTCTAGTGGAGCGTGTCATTGAGTTACCACACTTGGGTGTGGGTTCTTGCGGTGCCCTCTGAGGGATTGGCTTGAGGATTCCCATCTTGTGAGTGATTCTTGCGAGCTCCCACCGTGGGATTTGGCACCGGCCATTTGCTTGCGAATCATCAAGTGGGTGAATCGCCAAAACCGTGGAACCATCAAAGTGTTGGTCGACACAACGAGGAGTAGGGGGAAGTTGGCAAGCTTCGAGACCTCGGTAAAAAAATCACCGGTGTCATTTTGTGTCCACTCTTCTTGGTGGTTTGCATTCTCACTCACAAGCTTCGCTTTTTACTTTCATATATATCTTGTGCTTGCTTGTGTAGTGTTGTTGTAACTATCTAGCTTGTGTAGCTTGTTTAGTTACTTTGCTTAGTTTGTGTAGCTAAGTAATTTGAGCCTTTGGGTTAGGCGTGTGTTGCCTTGTCCATTGTGCATCTAGTGAGCTTAGGGGCTTTATGCTTATGCTTACTAGAATTGTGTAGGAGCTCTCCTTGCTTGAAGTACTAGTTGCTTAGGTTTGTGTGACCTTGCAAGCTAGATTTGTTTAGGAGCTCAAGCTAGGCTTGTCACCTCATTCTTCTTGTGTAGTATCCTTTGTGAGGTGATTTAGAGTCATAGTTAGAGGGGTGAGGTCTTGGCTAGACCGATAAGTTTAATTCCGCATTAGTTTTGGTTAGCCGGTGCGATTAGTTTTAAAAAAGGACTATTCACCCCCCCTCTAGTCCACCATCTCGACCCTTCACCTATCAAGTTGTAGCTCGCGAGGCCCTACGGCACATCTGTCGAATCTATGAAGAGCCCATTGCCCATACACCCATGCGGTTCTTCCCACCTCGAGACAAGAATCGCCTGGTATGGGAGGCTCGCATGGTGGCCTTGCAAGTTCGGGGGCACAAGAAGACGACCCAAGCGTGGGCGCACTGACCGCATACACCGCCGCTCTGGATGAGCAAGATGATCGGCAGCGTTGAGCCGAAGAAGTGTCTACGTCGAGCCGAGGAGGCCGAGCTTTTCTCGAGGATGCTCGAAGAGCAGCTTGTAGAAGCGCATGCCGATATGGTCGCCACAGAAAGTCGTGATGCTGCCGCAAAGGAGGACCTCACCCCTCGAAGATCAAGGCCCAAGATCGGCATGTCCAAGAGTTGAAGGATGCTTATCTTGTCCCCAAAATCCAGCGTAGGGCACTTGCCGCGGAAAGGCAGGAGCCCTTGATCTTGGATGGAATCCTTATCCACCCACCGGGAAGGAAGAGGGTCGACTTTGTGGTGCCACCACCTTTGCCACCCTTGGGAACATTGTTGCCCCTCAAGAGAAGGACCCTCACTTTAGAAGGGAGGGAGTGCCCCATACTAGATGAAATCCCAGTTGCATCCATGGAAAAAATCCAAGCGGCAATCGTGGTAGTGCCCCCCGCCCCTCCCTCAACGGACGCTTTGCAGGTAATTTTGGAGACAAGGTCAGATCATGGAGAAGAAATAAGCCCACTCACTCAGCCATCGCTGGAGGATGGTAAAGCATAATCTATGTCGGCACATCACCCCTCATGAATGAAGCTAATATGGTCCTAAGGTACACCATTAAAAGTTGTTCGACACATGAGGATATGTATATGTATTGTAGTGTTTACATTTTCCGCCTATTATGTAATCCCACGTAATGTAATGCTTTGGATCTAGTGGAGTTAGTTGCTTGAGCCCTCAGCTTTAGACGTTTTATGTAGACGTCCTTCAACTTAAGGGGACTATTGTAATTTTTATTCTTTCCACCTATAATGTAATCCCACCCAATGTTGTGCTTTCAATCTAAGTGTACCAGTTGCTTAAACCCAACTCTATCAGATACTTCTTTATACTAACATGGTATTAGTTTGTTGGCCTAGAATAGGCATCCCAGTAATGACAGATGTAGCATTTTCTTACAAAATAGCTCAACCTTAGGTACCAATGCGGTTCCCTTGCGGTGTTTCTCAAGATTTTCTATACAAAGCAAATCACCCTTGTGAAAGCGCTTGACAACAATGGCTAGTGTCTATAGTAAGTCGCCGGCCGAGGTCGCCGGTCCCAAGCAAGTTCAATATGCGTATGCAATAAGAGCTTACTACGGGCGCATGTTTGCATGTCATAGCCATGTGTTGGTAACACACGTCCGTGAAAAATGCGAGTGGAAGAATACGAAAAAGGCGCCCGGCTAGGAAAGCGCAAATGTGCAAACTATACAACCCAATGGCAAAAGGCCTAAAATACAACAAAAACGGGGCGAGCTCCCGCAACCCACGATGGCCCGGCCCGGCCCGGTTAACCCGGCGAGCAAGAAGGCGGGCCCCGACGTGCAGGCTTGGCGCGCCCGCGCTGTGCCGACGCCGCTGGCCCCACCTTGCTTGTTTGGCGGTGTAGTCTTGAATTCGGAGGGCGGTGCGGGCCGGGAATATTCCCCCAACCGACCATTCCACTCCTATATAAGGAGGGGGAGCCTCTCACTCACACACACACACACCACACTTGAGCTTCACCTCTCACTCTCTACCTCCACCTCTCACTCTAGTGCTATTTTCTTAGTAGAATTGGAGTAGGAAAAGAGCTATCAAGGAGGGCTTGTCTCCTAGGAAGAAGAGTCGCTCTTGGTAATATACTATGAAGAGTTCTTCCTTATTCAAGTCTTCATATTCTTTATATAGTTTTGCTTATGAACTAGAGTGTAGTCTTGTCCATGTTATTATCTTGATATATGAACTAGACTATAGTTTGTGTGTCATGATCTTAACATGTTTGCATCTGTTCTTCATGATTCATATGATTTATATGTTTAGAGATAGAATCAAGATTGGGTTAACGGTTTGTTGTACCTTCGGGTTTGCTCATATCCTAACCTCTCAATCGTGAGGATGGAGTCCCTGGGGATATGGGTAGTTTCCTTATATGCGGGGCGTGGTGCCGGATAGGCGGGAACATGCGAGATATGACGGTATGCTACGGTTGAGGGGTAGGCGGCGGTGGTGGCGGCATATTCTAAAAATGACTGCATTTTGATTGAATGTAGTATATATGAATCGAGACATCCGGTTTTTGGGTTGTCTTTGCCACTACCCTAGAATTTTTTTCCGACGGACGGATTTGTCTTTGCCACTACCCCGAAATTTTTTCCGTCGGGGAAAGGGACCAATACCGTCGAGGAAAGGCATCCGTGATGGTAACCATCAAGGATAAGCCGTCCGCGGATTGAATGTCGGGGAAAGTCCACCTTCCCTGACGAAAAACCGTCGGCGATTAGTCCCCGGCGGTTTCAACCGTCGAGGGAAAATCTTCGGCGTCGGATTTTCGGTCTACCGTCGAGAAACCTTCCCCCGTCGGTTACCTTCCGTCGAGGGAACTATATAAATCTTTAAGCGTCGGTTAGCTACCGTCAGGAAAACTTAAAAATCTTTCCCATCGGCTTAAATCTGTCGGGGAAAATCAGGGAAAAATCACTGTTTCACAGCTCATTTAAATTTATTTGGTCATTTAAATTAATACCACAGTAGCTTCATTAATCATACATCCACATGCACCGAAAGGATACATTCAATAGTCTTAGATACACATATATTAATATATATAATCATAGTTAGAAATTTTACATCAGATAGTTCCTTGACTAGATCAAGCTATGAAGCTACTACTTCCGAAGGCATATATGAAACTACTGCTATACATGAAGCTACTACTTCCGAAGGCATATATGAAGCTCCATTCCCAACAGGTTCTCAATTTGGTAACATATGAACCAAGTAGCTGCTGCCTAAAAAGGTCCTTTGGCAATATGAAGCTCCATTCCCAACTGGATATTGTCATCTACGTGCAAACAAATTTATACAGTTAAGTTAGCAACCATCAGCATCAATAGTTATGTATCTGATCGTAGCATTTTCATAAGCATTGATATAAGAGTGTAATCATCTTGATAAGCCTTACACAGATTGATCATATATACTCCCTCCGTACCCACTTTAATTGACGTTTTGGGCTACCGGCCTAATTTCGCAAAACTTGACGTTTAGCGTTCGCGGGGGTGATTTTGGACTACATGTGTTCGGAAGGCAAACAGGAAGCAAAAGATACTTGGTGGTGGAATGATGAGGTGCAAAGGGCTATTAAGGAGAAGGAGTGTTTCAAGCGCCTCCACCTTGACAGGTGTGCAGCCAACATCGAGGGCTATAGGACAGCGAAGAGGGCTGCAAAGCGAGCTATGAGTGTAGCAAAGGGGCGGGCTTTTGGCGACCTTTATCGGGCGGCTAGGCACGAAGGAAGGGAGAAGGACATTTATAGAATAGCCAGGATCCGCGAGAGGAAGACAAGGGACATAAACCAAATCAAATGCATCAAGGATGAGACAGATCGTCTTACGGTGAAGGATGAGGAGATCAAGGATAAATGGCGAGAGTACTTGACAAGTTGTTTAATGAGGAGAATGAGGGTCCTACCCTTGAGTTGGGCGACTCATTTGATGATACCAACGAGGCGCTTTGTGAGGAGGATTCGGGAGGCGAGAGGTCGGGGAGGCTTTGAAGAGGATGAAGGGAGGTAAAGCGATGGGCCCCGATGGTATCTCCATGGAGGTGTGGAGATGCACAGGTACTAGAGCGATAGTATGGCTAACTAAGCTTTTTAACCTCATTTTTCGGGCAAACAAGATACCTGATGAATGGAGGAGAAGTATATTAGTACCAATCTTCAAGAACAAGGGAGATGTTCAAAGTTGTACTAACTACCGTGGGATTAAGGCGATGAGCCATACGATGAAGCTTTGGGAGAGGGTCATCGAGCATCGCCTAAGAAGATCGACAAGTGTGACCCAAAACCGGTTTGGGTTCATGCACGGAAGGTCGACCATGGAGGCAATTTTCTTGGTGCGGCAGTTGATGGAGAGATATAGGGAGCAGAAGGAGGACTTGCACATGGTCTTTATTGACCTCAAAAAGGCGTATGACAGAGTACCGAGAAATGTCATGTGGTGGACCTTAGAAAAACACAAAGTCCCAACTAAGTACATTAACATCATCAAGGATATGTACAAGGATGCGATGACATCCGTTCGGACATGTGATGGCGATACCGGTGACTTTCCAATTAAAATTGGACTATATCAAAAAAATCGGCATTGAACCTTATCTATTTGCCCCAGTGATGGATGAGGTCACAAAGGGACATACAAGGGGATATCCCTTGGTGTATGCTCTTTCTTGATGATGTGGTGCTAGTTGGCGAGAGTAGGGCGGGGGGGTCAATAGGAAGCTAGAGCTATGGAGGCACACATTAGAGGCGAAAAGGGTTCAAACTTAGTAGGACCAAGACCGAGTACATGAGGTGCGACTTTTTGCTTTGTCTAGGCATGATGATGGGGGCGTTAGCCTTGATGGACAAGTGGTGGCCAAGAAGGATACCTTTCGGTATTTAGGATCGATGCTATAAAAGGATGGCGACATTGATGAAGATGTTAGGCATAGAATTTCAAATAGGTTGGTTGAAATGGCGTCAAACTTCTAGCATCCTCTGTGACAAGAGGGTGCCACATAAGCTAAAAGGTAAGTTCTACGGGGCGGCGATTAGTCCGGCGATGCTATCTGGTGCCGAATGTTGGCCTACAAAAGACGACATGTCCGGCAAACGAGTGTAGCGAGAGATGCGTATGTTGCGTTGGTCTTGTGGACACACAAGAAGGGATAGAGTCCCAAGCGAAGATATTCGGAATAAGGTCGGGTGGCACCAATTGAGGAGAAACCGATTCAACATCGTTTGAGATGGTTTGGACATGTCCAACGGAGGCATCTGAGGCCCGGTGCATAGTGAGGTTTTCGGCGATAATGTAATGTGCGAAAAGGTAGAGGTCGACCTAGATTGACTTGAGACGAAGCGATTAAGAGAGACCTTAAGGAGTGGAATATCTCCAAAGTTTTAGCTATGGATAGGAGCGCTTGGAGACTAGCAATCAACGTACCGAAATCGTGACCTTTGTTTTTTCTTTTCCCGTCTACCCCCTAACTCTACTTCTTGTCCCATGCATATCCTTGAGTTTCTTTTACACTTGTTTCTTGTGGGTTTCATCTCTAGCCTACCCCAACTAGCTTGGGACAAAAGGCTTTGTTGTTGTTGTTGTTGTTGCCCTCGCGGCGTGCCCCGTCCGTTCAACGCGAATGTCGCATGACGCCTCGGGTTCTCGTCTCCGCGACCTCGTAACTTCGGCGTGCGTGCGCATTCATCACGTACTACTTCATCGATGCCCTTCGTAACTCCATCGATGCCCTTTGTCTCCCACAGGCTACAAAGCTCATGCGCATGCTAACAAACAAGTTTATTTATAGTATAAAGCTCATGCATGGCATGCTAAACAAACAAGTTTATTTATAGTACAAAGAACTCACGGCATACTTACCAGCTAGGTTTTGTACATAATCAAAGTCAACAGCTCCAAATTCATCCAGTGGTAAGTTCAAATCGAACCCTATGAAAAAAAAAATAGAACATGATGAGCAAGGCAATATACTAGTAGTAGCTGAAGGCGTCCAGCGTGGGCTCTGAAATAGCATTAGCAAAAGCAAGCGAGTGAACTAGCGCCAAATTCCCATTGCAAAAACAAAACGCAGAGACCGGGGTTGAACTTCGGTCGCAACTCTCTCCCAACAGCGCCACAAGCCAGTTGGTCTACTTACTTTCTCATAAAAGAGCAACCCGACACCGTATTTAATAGGGGCAAGGATGGAAAACTAACCCCAAATTAATCACTCCTTGGTTACCGCAATCATGTCCTAAACGTCAATTAATCTGGGTATGGAGGGAGTATGTTCGCAGCATGCACGGCACAAGAACAGATTGGGCAAAAACTTGATCTATATTAAGACACAGCATGTAGCAATGACAACTATATCAAGTGAAACAATTAAAAAGATTCAGACTGCAGTAAAGTGGGCTGATTTTTCTTGTTTTTCTGAACTGCTAGTGTCAATCAGGAAAAAAGGACAGGCCAACGTAGCAGTAAGAAACTAAAAGAAAACAACTATATTAAGATAAAGCAGGTAGCAATGACAACTATCTCAAGTGAACAGTTTCACTGCAGTCTAAATCTGCTAAATGAGTGAAAAAAATGCAGGTGCCCAATAAAATTCAATGCCTAGTTCAAATTCAATTTCTAGCATTCTAGAGGGCAGGGGAATCTAAAACAAGTGTCACAATTGCTCACCTTCTGTACATGTAGCACAATTTGCTTATGTAAAGCACTAAAACAGTCCATAAATGGTCGTTGACCTGAAACATGTGAAAGACTAAAAGTCCATAAATGGCCTCATTTGACAAAAAGTCCAGGCACATGTTTATCTATTATCTATTCATATTTGCAGATAAGTTATAATTCTGTAGAAAGGAAATCTAAAAAATTCAGTGCCGAAGCCAGATCCATATGTTTATCTTAACTACCTAATTAAGGAGATGCCAGCAGCACCTAGACAAATCTGAGGTTTAGCTCCTGGACAAATCTTGAACAAAGAGTATGCAGACACGCACCCTTAGGTAGTTCACATGATTGACTCAAATCACGATTACCTTCAAGCATTGTCAACACTGCCTGGAAATGCCAAAATTCATTGTCAGCATGCCTACTGAATAAGCACTATGGTTGCCTACTGACTGAAACATTGTGTTTTTTCAGATCAGAATGTAACTAGGTATGAAATACTTCCTCTTGACTACAAATTTTGGTTATATGCACAAAAGAACATTCCTTTTGATAATTGTACAGGGGTATTTTTAGAAACAAAAGATTTGATACTAGTTTCAGTATTCATTCACACCATACAGCAGAACCAAGCACAACCAGGGATCTCACCGTCATGTTGCAAAGGTGGGGAAGGCGTAGAACATAGGTGTTGGATGGCACTATGCAGAATCTGCATGTTTGTAACAAGGCACAGCTTAGTGAGGACAAATAATCTACACATCTGGATACATATCAGTAGGAAAATGCCTTTACATCAACATTAGCATCAGACAAAATAAATGTGTACTGAAAATTAAAACATGTATTTGGATTCAGCTCTAAGTTATTCAGCAGTGTATGAACAAGCCTCTGCAACATATTAAACAGAGTACTGACTGTCGTGGAACAGAGTTGCAGTAAACAAATTCCGAGCTAATTTAATCCAGAGGAATGAAAGTTTTACTGCAACCAAAATGAAATATACAGTACTACTAACATAAATTTATTAAATAAATCTGCAAAATATGTAATACAAAGAATGCAAACGAGATTGGAAGAGAATGGAACTCACTAGTCTAGTTTTGTGTATGCTTTATAATTATAAATTAAATCTCTGGACTGGCCTTGAATATATTGTTCCATCCATGATGTAAGGGCAACAAATCTGTATGAAACACAGAACATTCAGATCCTGGTGACATGCGAGGGAGCTAGAGTATGGAGGGAAGATGGGGAAGAAGATTGCGTAACTGGGAGGATGACGGCCGGCCTGGCGCGCCCTGGCGGTGGCACCGGTGTTGGCACTAGCGCGGGGCTAGGCATGAGGGCACGGAGGAGAGAGGAGCGGGAGCATGTCGCCGCCGTGCCCGCGCCGGTGCCGGATGTCGGTGCAGTTCCGAGAGGTGCCGCGACACCATGGTCCTGAGGAGGAACGAGTCAATGAGAGGGAAATGCTGTGAGAAGAGCGGGGGACCTCGACTCACCAGATCACAGGGATGCATGGCAGCGGCGTCCTTGCCTGCGCTTGGCCGTGCTCTGCCGCCGGCTGCCGAGATCTGAGAGGGAGAGACCGCCGGATCTGAGAGAGAGAGAGAGAGAGAGGGAAGGGAGAAGAATCTGGGGACGAATGGATAAAGCTGCCATCGCCCCAACTCACTACCTCCACAAAATTACCGACGCCGATTTGGACGAGGAGAAGGAGAATCCAGAGTTGGAGCAACTGAATCCCCTCGTCTTCTCCGTGTTGCTCCATGGCTGCAGTGGACTGGCGGGGGGCCGGCGGCGCATCCCCACAGGTAGTAGCTATGGCCATGGAGGCCTTTATCATGGTGGAGAATAGCAAGAGGAAAGGGGCAGGGGAAGAAAGAAAGAAGAACCGGCCCGCCTACCTCGTCACCGGTGAGCACGCCGGGGAGAGGCAGGGGCCGGTGGGCGGCGGCGGGCGGTGGGGATTGGTGGCGGGCGGGCCTGGTAGGGGAACGGAGGAAGGGGAAGGTTGGGGACGGAAAACGGGAGTACTACGAAGAGCTACTACTCGCTCGCGAGAGCGAGAGGCGTACTGGGTTCACAAAAATAGTGAGGTTGATCGGGTTTCATTTTTTTTTTTTAAGTTTTTTTTATGGATCTTGCCATTATAAAAAGTCTTACTCTTCATCAATATCTTAAAAATTCAGACTTTCGCGATTGACATCCACACTTTGAAGTCTTTTTGCATGCTCTATCGTCTGCGTGTCTTTTTTATTTTCCTCCGTTTAGGCACGACACGCGGGCCCGGGCGGCAAAATGACCACCGATGCCCCTCGGCTTGCCCTCCTCTTTCTCCTTTTCTCTCACCGGCAAGCGGACCCCACACGCCAAGCGCCCTTCTTCCCGCTCCACCTCGCTCCCCCCAGCCAGCTCAAGAAGCTTTCAGCGGCGGCGCCGGCGGAAGCTCCCATGGGCGTGGCGAAGCTCCAAACTCAGCCGGGGAGCCCAGCGTCGCGGCGCGGTTGTCTTATGAACTCCGCTTCGCGCCCAGCGGCCCGCCGCAACGTGCTCGATCCACCTCCGACGCCGCGGCGTCCCGCTCTCCACGTCCTCCGTGAGATGTCCTCCGGCAAGGGAGCCCGGTCGAGGCTGCGGCGTCGCGGTGGCGAGGAAGCGCGCCCGCACTGCGTCGTTCTCTGCGCGAGGGAAGCCGTCGCGCTGGTGACCGAGGGCCGGCGCCAGCTCGCAGCCGCGATGGCGCGCTTGGCCCAGCTAGCGAGGGCGGCCGTCGGCGGGCACGCCACTGGGCGCTCTACTAGCTGCGGTCATCCGATTCAAGCAGCGGCGGCGCCAAGTCGGACCCGCGACCTCCGCTGAGTGCGGCGCATGGCCACACGCTCGGCGCTCTCCAGAGGCTCGACCACGCGCTACTGGGCGTCGCGTCGGGGACCGGCGAGGGCGACGCCTCACAGTCGCCGCGAACGCCCGCGAGCTCACCCTCGTGCTCTCGGCGGCGTCCGCCTCGCGCCACGCCGTAGCCGCCAGCCCTACGCTGCCAGCTGCCGCCACCGTGTCGGCGGGTGCCCGCTCTGTCGGACTTTCGAGCTGGAGCGGAGGAGCCGGATCCGCGCCGGGACAGCAGCGAGGGCGGACCCGCCCGCCTCGCCCGCCCACTGCCGCTGCGTCGTCCCGTAGCGAGCGGCGCCCGCAGCGCCAGCTCGATGCCATGGTGCACTCGGGATGGCAAATCGGTGGCCCCGCGATGGCTGCACTGGGGCGACGACGCCCCCCCCGAGCCGCCCGAAGACGCTGCCGCCTCCGCGCCCATGGCGGTGCTCAATCCACCGCCCCTCTGTTCCGTCCCCGTGAAAAGGAAGAAGAAGAGGGCTTTAGCGTAATTTGATTTCTCTCTCGTGGTTACTTAGGTAAAAAGTGACGGAGAGAGAGTTTATCGGATTAAGGCTTAGTGAATTTTGAAATAGCCTAAGGGTCCCGATGCAAAGTGTCCTCTCTCTTGTCCACGCTGAGGGCATCGGTGGTCATTTTGCCGCCCGGGGCCCGCGTGTCGGGGTCGTGCCCAAACGGAGGAAAATAAACAGCAACACGGAAGGAAGGGCACGCACGAAAGACTTCAAAGTGTGGATGTCATCCGTGAAAGTCCCGAATTTTCGAGGGGTATTGATGAGTAGTGCACTTTTTATAATGGCATCCATGAAAAAAGCCTCTTCATTTTCGCAGGGCTATTGCTGCAGGTTGTAGCAGTTTCGGGGTGTTGGCTGGCGAAAAGAAGTGGAGCCGATCGGATTCACTACTCGTCCAAATTTTAACTTTTTTTTTTAACATCAATATTTAGAATGACGGTAGTATTATTCATGATGTGTAGACATAATTTTATACGGAACTCGTGGAATGTACTTTCATTATAAACCTGTGTAGAGATATAAATATTAATACCATTTTTCTACATATTTTTATTTTTATTAGGGATTAGAATACACAAGTACGTACACACAGCAGGATTTTTTTTTTTTTGAACGGAATATACACACAGCAGGATTCGGAGCAACCTGGTCCATACGCAAGGAGAAATTTCAATATTTAGGCCCAAGGCCCAGACCGATTGACGAGCTGAGGCTAAATCTCCAAACCCTCCGGCCGCCGCCGCCGCCGCGCGCGTGCACATTGCTGCATCCCCATTTCCCTGCGACAGCCGCGCTCTCTCTTCGAATGGAGATGGGATGATCGGGGAGAAGTGATTGAAGCATCTCTCCACCGCCCAGGCGCAGCAGCAAGGTGAATTGGGGATCTTGCTTTCACTCTCACTTTCACTTCTACTCATCGTTTATCCCCTTGCAGCGGCTACCGACGGTGCTCTGATCGGTGGGTATCAAGCGATGGCGCCACTGAAGAAACGCCGGAAGAAAGCCCTTGCAGCGGCACCTCCAGCAGCTCCGGTGTTCAACCCCGCCGACCGCATCAGCAAGCTCCCGGAGGAGATCCAGGTGCAGATCCTGTCGTTTCTGCCGGCGCAGGAGGCCGTGCGAACTTGCGTCCTCGCGCGGACTTGGCGCCACGTCTGGAGGTTCACCAGACGCCTGCTCATCACGGGCAAGTCCGTGGGGAGGTCTGTGAATTCGTGGATCGCCTGCTTCGCGTCCGCCGCGACGGGCTCGAGCTCGCGTGCCTCGACGCGAGCGAGATCAGGTTCGATCCGTTCGTGGGTGTGGATGTGTACGACGAGGATTACGAGGAGACCAGCCTCGACAGGAAGGACATGTCCAGCATCAAGAGATGGATCCGTCAGGTTCTGAAATGTCAAATCCAGACGCTCCGGGTCGACATATCTGCTCGAACCAGCTTTAGGGGTTGTTTAGTTGGTGAAATATATTGGGTTGGCTGTAGCACTTTTCGTTTGTATTTGGTAATTATTGTCCAACCATAGACTAACTAATCTCAAAAAGATTCATCTCGAACTTTTCAACCAAACTGTACAATTAGTTATTTTATTTACCTATGTTTAATACTCCATATATGCGTTAAGAGATTTGATGTGACGGAGAACTGTAGCAACTTTTTGGGTTGTGCATGGGAACTAAACACCCCTTAATGTCTACTTGCGGATGAGCACAAAGCTCCTCGGCTCGCGGCACTTGACCAGGTTAGAGCTCACAGGCATATTGTTCATCTGTCGTTGCCTTAACCTAGACGGCTGTCCTGCATTGGAACATCTGGAGATTAATGAATGTAGCTTGGAAGATGTGAGGAAGATCACTTCCCTGTCACTTAAACGCCTAGTCATCACATCCTGCGAGTCCCATGAAGCTCGTAAACGCATTGAGATTTGTGTTCCACATCTAGTTTCTTTGTGGCTGGATATCAGTGAGGTCAGGACTCCCCTGTTGGAGAGAATGCCAGAGTTGGTGGCAGCAAAGGTCCACATTGGCTCATATATGGATCAATGCAGTTGTCGAGATCCCATGGATTGTTATCACGTTATGAGGGATGGTGACACTTCTGATATTGATTTTGATAGCGGTGACCACGAAGACGGTTCAGGTGATTATGATGGACCCGCTGGACAAAAATACCACAAAGTGCGTGGTCCTTGAAGGTTTAGCAGAAGCTAGAGATCTAGTGCTGATAGCTGATAGCTTATCGCCAACGGTACAGGACACTAAAACATATATGCCTTTCATCCTTGTCAATTATTCATTGCTAAACTATATATATTTTGAATCAGAAAGTGTCCTTCTATTTCTACGCTCATGCATTCCCATCATCTAATTTTTTTATTTACTTTCTTTCTTTTTTCTTCTGTGCGTTATCTCAGTATATCTTGAGAAGGGATTTGAGGTGGTGCCCCACTTTTTCCAAGTTGAAGACGCTGGCACTCATTGAGAAATACTGGCGTGAGCCTGCTGATTGCAGTGTACTGGAGAGTATGCTTGAACATGCACCACTTTTAGAGAAACTCACACTTACTTTACAAAGGGTAAAATATTTCTAACTGGGAACCATGGTTGAATTGCTGACTACGTTGTAGTGAATTATTACTGATAGAACCTGGTGGCTTCATTTCAGGTACCTAGGGAAGGCAAATTTAAAGTGGAAATTAAAGGATACCCTAATGCAAAAGTGAAATCGACCAAAATATTGCAACACCTTCAGATAGTAGAGATCAGTTGTGAAGATGTCAATGGGATATGCCTTAATCTCCTGAGTTTTCTGGCTACACACAACATATGTAAGATGACAATCAACTCTGCTTTTACTCTAAATTTGTATGTAAATTTGTATGTTTTATATTTGCAATATGGTAACTACACAATACTCTGTCTTGATAAATTTTATGCGAGTGTGGCAAAACATGGTAGAATACTTTCTTTCAAAAAAAACATGGTAGAATATTTATTATATACATTAAAAAGAGTAATAAAATAATTATGTGCTTTAACACAAACATGAGCATAGAAAAACCCTTCATGTTTTACTGTTTCCTTAAAGTTGGAACATCTGGAGATTAAAGAATGCTGCTGCTTGGAAGATGTGAGAAAGATCACTTCCCTGTCACTTAAACGCCTGGTCATCACATCCTGCGAGGTCCAATTATGCTGATAACCGCATTCAGATTTGTGTTCCACGTCTAGTTTCTTTGTGGCTGGAGTTGGATGACATGGACTTCAAGACTCCCGTGCTGCAAAGAATGCTAGAGTTGGTGGGGGCGAAGGTCGGATTAACACATTTATGGATCACTGCTATTGTGATGATCCCATGGTTTGTTACCACGTTACGCAAGATGGTGACACTTCGAATATTGACTCTTATACCGATGACCACGAAGAAGGTTCTGGTGATTATGCTGGACAAAATACAACAAAATGCATGGTTCTTGAAGGTTTAGCACAAGCTAAATATCTAGAGCTGATAGCTAGTCACGAAGCGGTAAACTCAAATTTTTATGCATTTCGTCCCTATCAAATATTCATAGTTAAACTATATATGTGTTCCAGTAAGAAAATTATATATTTTGACACTCCTGCATTCCCACCGCATAAAATTCTGAATTTTTTAAGTAAATTACATATTTTCGTGTCCGCATAGTCCAGATAAAAACAAGTTTTATTTAATATCTTTTTATTCTGTTTGCAATCTATATATCAGTATATTTTTTAGAAGGGATTTGAGGTGGTGCCCCACATTTTCAAAGTTGAAGACCCTGGTACTCAATCATGATGGCTGGTGTCAGCCTGCTGATTGCAATTCACTAGCATGTATTCTTGAACATGCTCCAGTTTTGGAAAAAGCTCACACTTATTCCATACAAGGTAAATTTCTGAATAAGTAACCACCATTGCATTGTCGATTGAGTTATACCAAATATTTGTTGATTGAACTTGCATTGATGATTTCATTTCAGCAGCTGCCAACTAAAGGCAAATATGAAGTGCAAATAAAAGGACACCCTGATGCATCAATGAAATCGACCAAAATATCGCAACACCTGAAGATAGTCGAGATCCATTGTGAAGATGTCAATGCAAGATTTCTTAATGTCCTCAATTTTTCTGGGTACTGTCAGCATATGTAAGCTAGCAATCAACTCTTCTTTTACTCTACATCTGTATGTTATGTTTTATATTATTATTAGTAATATGATAGCAGCACTATACTATGTCTTGGTAAATTTTATGTGCATGTAGAGAAATATGGTTTAATAATATAAATAAAAAGACAATAATAAAACAATTATGTGCTTTAACACAAACTTGAGTACAAAAAAATCCTTCATGTTTTACAGTTTCCACGCATACATTCTGCAAATAATTAAATAAAACAATGACAAAGTTTCCAATGTCATTAAAAGCAATGTAGATTTGAACCATTAGATGGATATAAATGAAGATAGTCCATTTTTGCAGCATAGAAAGAGTAGCTGCATGCACTACTCAGCAGGGTAGGTCTAATTGGTGTACATACCAACTAGTGTTTTCTTCTAAATAGGAAAACATATGTTCAAGTAGTTCCAAATTACACACTGCTATGCTGGATTGACGCCATATGTTTTCATTGCCACTTGAGAAAGTTGCAGTGTATAATGTTAATGTTAGGATTCCTAACCCTACCGGCGATGGTGCGTAGGTTGTAGGTGTGGCTGATCTGAGGGTGAGGGTGGAGAGCGTGAGGGAGACGGCATGGTGGTGCTGTCGCGGCTGCTGTTTGTAGGAAGAAAAGGGAAAAGAGACGACTAAGGAAAATCCCGGCTCCCTCTAGGAAGCCAGAAACAATATATGTTTTTTGTTGATATTCCCCAAAAGAGGTGATTACATATTTATAGTTTGGGACTCTAAACTAGGAATAACAATAATATCTATAACCTGCTAATTATGACCAATAGATAAATAAACATGACTTGGGCTCTAAGCCCACCACCTGTCCAGCACTGTTAGCCATGCTCGGCTCCACGCCTTGAGTACGTAACGCCGGTCATAACAGTTAATTAGTATTTACTTTTCTTGTTTCTACTGTTCAACTGAAATGCACGTAAAGGATGACCAATGTTTTTTTATGTGAGGATGCTGGCACCAATAGCAACATGCCCTAATATATAGATACACACTATATTCATTTTATGTTTAGATATTGCACTGTCAAATAATTTTGTCTAAATACCTTTTTTGTCATGTGGTGACGCACATACACCAGGCGCCGCTGGGCCCGGGATGTACGCCGCGCCACAGAACGCGCGGAGCACGCGCGTGAGCCAGCCATCGAGCAACGTGGCTGAGGTTTAGGAAAGAAAGATTACTTTCTCTCTTACTCAAGTTTGGGAGTGATTAGTTGCGCCATGGGGCTATTTATCCTTGTAACCGAACACTATCAAGATTAAGCAAGAAGAATTATCTCATCTCCCTTTCTCTCTAAACCCTATGCCTGCGGAAGAGGGGCAAAACCTCACCGGAGAAGACGGCCGGACCACGGCTACGATCTCCGTAGCTGGGGATCTCCTACCTTCAACGTCAAAGGACCTTGACAACTAGGGTGAGTCCGCTGCCTCCACTACACGGGAGGGGCGTCGACACATTTAGTCGCCAAGTTTCAAAGCGTTCGGCTTCGAGAACGAGCTGCCTCTCGAGGAGGGGAGATGTCATGTGGGGACGCAAATACACCAGGTGCCGCCCGGGCTGGGATGTGCGCCAGCGCCCATGCGCCTTGGAGGCGGCGTGTGAAACCAGCCACCGAGCAACATGGCGAGGTTTAGGAAAGATAAATTACTTTCTCTCTTACTCCCTTAAGTTTAGGACTGATTAGTTGAGCCATGGGGCTATTTATCCTTGTAACCGAACACTATCAAGATTAAGCAAGAACAATTATCTCATCTCCCTTTCTCTCTAAACCCTAAGCCTGCGGAAGAGGGGCAAAACCTCACCGGAGAAGATGACGGATCGTGGCTACGATCTCCGTAGCCTGGGACCTCCTACCTTCAACGTCAAGGACCTTGACAACCTGGTATCGGCCTCCAAGTGTTCATCATCTTCATCTTCTTCCCGGCCGCCACCCCCAAACCCAGCCACCGCAGCCGCTCCACCCCCAGCCCACCATCGCCACCATCTGCCACCTCCACAACGTCTCCCATGGCCAATCTCACCACTGCCAATCTGGCCAAGATGATCGAGTCCCTCACTGCCTCAGTGGCGTCCCTACAATCCGCCATCACGACGATGCAGAAGGAGAAGGATAAGTTCGTCCTCCTCGGGCGGGGTGGAACAAACGACGACCAACACCATACCGATCGCCCGCCCGCGGTTTCAAAAGATGGATTTCCTACGATCACGATGGCAAGTCCGACCCGCTGATCTTCATCGACCGGAGCGAGTTATGCTTCCATCAACAACGGATCATGGAGGAGGAGAAGGTGTGGATGGCCTCCTAGAACCTCGAGGAGGGTGCCCAAATGTGGTACATCCATGTCCAAGCGGACGAGGTACTCCCAATTGGCGCCGCTTCAGGATCTCCTTCATACGCATTTTGGGCTACCCCTCCGATCGGCGCCCTTGTTTGAGCTCGCCAAGCGCCGCATGAAGGCTGTCAGTACCGGGACCGTACGGGGATGTCGAGGAGTACCAGGACCGCTTCGGGGCTCTTCTTCCCGCGACGGGCCGCTAGAGAGATCCGGCGCGTGCAACTCTTCACGGGGGCCTCCTTCCCCGGGCATCGCCGCCCGTCGCATCCATAATTCCCCATGAGACACTTTTCGGCGGCCATGAGTGCGGCGCAACAAGTTGAGTTGATGGAACTCGACAAGCCCGCTCACGGTGCTGCCAGGTGGTGCCTCGTGCCTTCTTTGCCGGCACCGCCCTCCGCGGCCCGCTGCCCTTGGCGCCTGCGGCGCCCACCCTCCGAGTGGAGGGCCAGCCCGGTGGCGGCTTTCTCGGGAGGAGGCGTCGCCGCCTCGGGTTGTGCTACAATTGCAATGAGAAGTACACCAGCGGCCACAACAACGTCTGCCCGTCGCCTTTTCTTCTTCGGCGTCGAAATTGCTGACTAGGCTGCGGGGGGGGAGGATCCGATCTTGGAGGCACGGTCTCAGTAGCACAGGGACCTCCTACCTTCAACGTCAAGGACCTTGACAACCTGGTATCGGCCTCCGGCGTTCATTGTCTTCATCTTCTTCCCAGCCGCTAGCCCTAAACCTAGCCGCCGTAGCCGGTCCACCCCCCAGCCCACCATCGCCACCATCTGCCACCTCCACAATGTCTCCTATGGCCGATCTCACCCACTTTGCTGATATGGCCAAGATGATCGAGTCCCTCAGCGCCTTAGTGGCATCCCTACGATCCGCCGTCACGACGATGCAGAAGAAGGATAAGTCCTCGTCCTCCTCGTGCGCGGGTGGAACCAACGACGACCAACAACATACCGATCGGCCGCCACAGTTTCAGAAGATGGATTTCCCGCGATCACGATGGCAAGTCCGACCTGCTGATCTTCATCAACTTTGTGTGAGTCGTTCTTCCATCAACAACAGATCATGGAGGAGGAGAAGGTGTGGATGGCCTCCTAGAACCTCGAGGAGGGCGCCCGGATGTGGTACATCCATGTCCAAGCGGATGAGGGTACTCCCAATTGGCGCCGCTTCAAGTATCTCCATTTGCATTTTGGGCTACCCCTCCGATCGACGCCCTTTGTTCGAGCTCGCCGACTGTCGCCACCGGCGACGTTGAGGAGTACCGGGACCTTTCGAGCGCTCCTTCCCCGCGACGAGGACCCTTTGGAGGAGATCCGGCCAGCGTGCGGCTCTTCGCCCGGGGGGCATCCTTACGCCGTCGATCCGCGCCCGTCCGCATCCATAATCCGCGCAACACTCGCGGCGGCCATGATTACCGGCGTGACAAGTTCAGTTGATGGAACTTCGACAAGCCCGCTCCGGTGCCTGCCCGGCCGGCGCCTCGTGCCTTCTTGCCAGCCAAAGCCGCTCGCGGCCCACGCCGCCAAGGCCGCTTTTGAGCGCCCGGCGACACCCCCTCCGAGGGAGGGCCACCGTGAAGCGGCTTTCCGTAGGAGCGTGGAGGAGCGTCATACGCCGCCGGTTGTGCTACAATTGCAATGAGAAGTGCACCCGCGGCCACAACCGCTGCCTGCCGGGCGCTTTTTCTTCCGGCGACGGCGCCAAAATTGCCGATGAGCCCTGCAAAGGGAGGATCCATCTTGGAGGCCCCGTCTTCTCGCAAAGATGTCGTGGCGGGCGTGCCGATCTACGACATCATGTAGGTCCGCGTCCATTAGCGAGGCCGTGGTGGTGGCCCTATCCGACACCGCTTGACGCGACAACTTCATCGGCGAGCCGTGCCGCCCATCTCCCGTCTCGACATCCAGCCCCGCCAAGGCTCACCGCGGACGGTGGCCAACGACGGAAAATAGCCTATCCCGGGTTAATCGTGGTGGCCCTCGGTCACCGTCGGCAACCGCGGCGTTCCACGTCGACCTCTTCATCATGCCCCCGGCGGGTTTCGACCTCGTCCCTCGGCACCGCGGTTGCTTTCGCGCCACCACAGGGCCGATCGTGCAGGGCGTCGCCGCGGCGCACCATGCGCCCCGGCACCATGGCCACACCGTCTTACGGGCCGGGGATAGCAACTCGGCCGTCCCGGCCCTTGGAGCCACCACGGCCTCCCCTGCGTTGTCCCTCAAGCTCACCATAGTCAGAGAGCCGCTCCTCGATGCGCTCCTCAACACCTTTGGAGCGGTCTTTGCCGAGCCCTGGGGCCTTCCACCCAAGCGGTCTTGTGACCACCGCATCATCCTCAAACCCGGCGCTCCACCGGTGGCGGTCGGGCCGATATAGGTACCTAGTGTTGGCGGTCATTATCGAGTATATTATACGCCAACTCCAATTCATGAGAAAGGGGCAAACTTATGTTACATATACCTTTATTTCTAACCTAGTTCCACTTGTATTCGTAGAAATTATGTTTTGCGGTATAAGAGTGGAAACAGTACAAAGTCGTCAAATAAATTAGAAAGCGTATTGAATAAAAGACGCCAAGGAGTGGATCAATCAAGAGGACCAAACCCACAGCACAATTTGGCCCATGCACCATCATAGGCCCAACATTTGAAGGACAAAACGCGCATAGCGAGGAGAAGGCGGGGGGAGGCCTGACCCAAAATTAGCTACCCGGCGCCTTCAAGGGCGGCCGGCCGTAAATTTTCGCCCTCTGTTCCCGCCCTTTCTCTGGCGGTTTGGGCGGTTTTTCACTTTCGGCGGTTGCATGCAAAGTGCAAGGTTTCGTTCCCGCCAAGAAGACCTCGAAGCAAGGAGAGCCCTCCATTCCCTCCTCCTCTCCACTATATAAAGAGGGGCACTCCTCCCTTAAACACACACACACAACACATTACACATTGTTACATCCTCACCTTGAGCTCTACTCTCTCCACTTCATTAGTTTAGTAGTAGGATTCGAGTTAGGCAAAGCTTCAAGGAGGGCTTGTCTTCTTGGAAGGATCTTTTGGTAATTTACTATGAAGTTCTTTCCTTTATTCAAGTCTCATTATTTATATCGTAATGCATATGAACTAGAGTATAGTTATCCTCATGTTATATTCATATTGTGCCAACTAGAGTATAGTTAGTATGATGTGATAATTAACATGACTAACTTTAGGCTAATTGAATCATATATCGTTCTTGGAACATAGTAGAACTAAGCTCGGGTGATGGTCCGTGTACCTTCGGGTTTACCTTTACTCTTGCCATGTCGATCCGTAGGGTCGGGTACCTAGGGGTTTAGGTAGTTTTCTATAAACGTAAGCGTGGTGCTTAGGTCTATAGAGAATCATCCGGGAAATGCCGGCATCCCACGGTAGTGAGGTGGGCGATGGTGACAGCTCTGTTCGTCCTTCGCACTCCTCCACGTCCGGGTGTCGGGTTGGAGTCTTATCAAGTGTCACCGGCCGGGTATATACCGGCCGGCGGGCATCTCCTCATCATTTTAGCCCATCTCTGCAATGAACCATGAATGACATATGTAGACTATAGTCCGACGCGATTGGCGATATTAGAATAGCCAACTCAACGTAGATTTTCCCTTTCTTGTTATTTCCTATTTATTCCTTCTAGTGCTCCGTAAGTGTGTGTGTCACCACTATCTCCAATATTATTGTCACTTACCCCCCTGTACATGATTAGTGGCTATCCATACATACATTGTGGGCTATCATCATCATATTAAATCTAAACCTGCCTTCCCATGGGAAAATATAAATGAACGATACCGAATACTCCCGGGGTGAAATGCTACGATGATAGATCCGTGCGCTTGCGGGTTGACCCTTGCAATATTCAATTTATCTATCACCCGACGCTCTCTCGGCGTTATCATTAAGGATAATATTTATTCTTAGTGATTCGCGTTAAGAAACGCCAACAAGCATTTTAAAGCGCCGTTGCGCGGGAAGGCAAGGTTAAAAAAAAAAAATATTAATAAAGATGATCATAACCACATGTATGGATGATAGCCCTAATCTTTGCAGGCTAACTCTTTTTGTTTTCTTCCCGTTGTGGATGAAAAACAGGGATAGTGTATGACTGGTCGCAACTCCGCCGAATAACTTCGCCGACGATCCGTGAGAGGCTTTCCGGAAGGAGTCGGGCTCGAGCCACTCCTCCCGTCATCACTCCCGAGGAGGTTGCACCTGTCATCCAAGTACCATCTTCATCAACACTCATGGCCACCAAGACACTCCGTGACTACTCTATCCCCATCGCGGGCAATGTCCCGATTGGCCCCCGTGTCAATTTGGGCGACAAGAACTTTGAGTTAAGGACCGGCCTCATCACGATGGTACAAGCAAGTCCATTCTGCGGGATATAAGCGAGGACACAAATGCTCATCTCCAGAACTTTTTGAGCCGCGTGCGACACAATCGTCATCAAGGGCGTTGAGCGGATGCAATCAGGCTCGCTTGTTTCCCTTCTCCCTTGTGGGGAAGGCGAAGCAATGGTTCTACAAGGACAAGGAGGTCATCGGACTTGGAGTAAATGCTCCACCGCATTCCTCGCAAGGTTCTTCCCAATGGGCAAAACCAATGCCTGCGGCAAGAATTTCCAACTTTCGCCAGACAAGAATGGAACCCATACCGGAGGCGTGGGAGAGGCCGCAAGAGTACATCCTCGCCGCCGCACCATGGCATGGAGAAGTGGCTCGTCCTTCGAACTTCTACAATGGTCTTACGACCATGTCGAAGGGCCACATAGATCTTCTTCTTTGGAGGGGCGTTCTTATCCCTCACCGTTGAGAAGCGTAAGCGCTCATCGAGAAGATGATCGAGAACCAAGGCTGGGGAGAAGAACGAGCCCCTCGAAAAACACAAAAAGGTATGCACACAAATAAAGGAGATATATCCGCTTGCCGCAAAGATCGATCTCCCGATGAAAAGACTGACGACCAAGCTCCGTCAAGCGATTCTACACTCCCCATGGACTCACATATGACATGTGAAGTCTGTGTAGAGGTTGGACATTCGGAAGCTCTTGTCCCGAAACTCAAGAAGAAGTAGCCTACGTCAACAACGGATTTCGTCCGGGTAATAATAATGGGTGGAATAATCAAAACCGCCCACAAGGAGGTAATATTTTTTAATTCAAATTTTAATTACAGTTACAATCCTAATCAACCCTCCTTGAAAGATATTGTTTATGGTCAAGCTAAAATTAATGAAAATCTTAATAAAAAGATATCGCCTAATGATAAAATGCTTGAAGACATAAACACCAAACTTGAGAATTTATCTTCTCGGCTGTAATTAATCAATTGAGCTTAAATAAAAAGGTTGAAAAACAATTGTCACATTTAGCAACTTACATTCCTATTAATCAAGATGGAAAAAAATCCTAGTCAACCTACGGAAAAGGTTAATGCAAAGGGCCACGAGGAGCGGTAAGTCTACTCGTGATCCACCATATCCTAAACATGCAGCAGAAAACTCTCGGCAATCCCAGCAACCACGACAAGACAACACAGACGCTCCACCAATCGAAGAAGAACCAGCAGAGGAAAGGATTACAACTCAAACTTATGGAGACACAAACTTCATGCCCTTTCCTTCCCTAAGAGAAAATCAACCGTGGATGAACAATTTGCCCGGTTTGTTGAGATGATCCGTAAGATACATGTGGATGTACCACCGATGGATGTACTCCGCATGCCATCTTACGCCAAATTTGTCAAAGCCATCATCAACAATAAGCTGCCCCTACCAACCAGCGAGGTGGTAAAACCGGACAGAAGCATGTAGCGCAAATTTATACTAAACAAGCTCCCGGAGAAGAAGAAAGACCGGGATGTCCCACCATCGGTACCGTTCAATAGGGACTCAAAGGATTGAGCATGCCCTATGCGACACGGGGGGCAAGCGTCGGTGTCATGTCCAAAGTCGTGTTTGACAAGATGAACTTCACCAACCTTGGCACCAACAAGCATGTTGCTCCAAACGGGCCGACTCCGCAGTCCGTCACCCACCCGGTAGTAGCGTAAGACGTGCTGTTAGAATCGAGATCACCGTGCCGTTGACTTTGTGGTGCTAGAAATGGAAACCACTAAGGAAACACCCTTGATCTTGGGACGGCCGTTCTCGAGCACGGTAGGGGCACACATCGATGTCGTTAGGAGAAATCCGCTTGAACATCAATGGAAAGGAGGAAATCTTCAACTTCCGCCCCAAGCCCGAACAATGTTCCATGGTCTACGCCAAACACAAGCCTACCTTGAAGGAAGATACGCCTACCACGTCACCATCCAAAAATACAAAGAAGGCATGGCGTGTGAAGCGGGCCTAAAGGTAAGTTTCACTAAAGGTAAGAAATAAATATTTTCCTTCTATAAATTTATTTTCCTCATATTAAATTATTTTTAATATTTGAATTCAAAACCTCTTTAATTAATTAATTTCTTTTTTATTACCATATTCTTTAATATTAAAAAAGAATTTCTTTTCATATTTTAATCCCACCGCCATATTCCCCATGTCAATTAAAATATAAAAATAATAATATAAATAAAATACATATATTGATAAGATTTTATAAATAAAACTTTATTCCAAAAAAATTCTTAAACATTTATAAAATGAGAGAAAATGAAAAAACAAAGTTTCGGGCCGAACCCGATTTTGCACCACTACACAACGGTCGGATTCGACCGTTTGAACGCACTCCAAAAGCGAGGCGACGAGAGGGCCAGATGGGGCCGGCCGCCCGCATTGGGCGGCCGCCCCACTAGCGGCGCCTCTCCGCGGGCCAAACGGCCACATCGCCTAGCCGTTGCCCTTGTCCGAGTGTCGAGGGGGTGCATCGGGCTATAAATTCGTGAAGTGGCCGGAGAGCTCTCCACCCCTCTCATTCTCACTCCCTCACTCTCTCATTTTGCTACTTGCTCACTCCTTGCACTCCACAAAGCATTCCCAAGCTTTAGTGCAAGAACACCAAAGACACTCTCTCTCACAAGCTCTCTCTCCCAAGTCCTCTCAAGAGTAAGCACTTGTTTCCATTCTGTTTGCTTTTTGTTCGCTAACATGTTTTAGGAAAGCGGCAAGCGCGATCAAGAAGGGCGTGAGAAGAAGCGCGAGGCTCTCCCAAGGAAGTTCGGGTACACACCGACAACGCCAAGCATACATCTGAAAAGACGCGCCCGCAAGAGCAAGAGCAAGAACAAGCACCCATGGGGATGACGATCGAGGAAGCCGATGCACCGCACCTCGACACGGAAGGAGAACGGGGAGATGCAAGCCTACAACATCATCAAGAACCGAGACTTCGCTCCCGCTCCTCGCTTCCCCGACGGCGTCCTCGAAAAACTAGGTATGGACAACGAATTCCCCATCATTTGGAAAAGCGTCGGATGGTCGGGATTGCTCCCCACGGATGAGCCGGGCTCTGCCTCCTCACCATCCAATTTCTAGGATCTTTGGAAGTTCATGATCGGGGTGTTAGCTTCGGACTTTTTAGTCAATATCACTATTACACTTGGCAAGAACTAGCTTGGCACATAGGCTTCGATGCTAAGAAATGTTGCACAAACCTAGCCGTTGCTTTACAGTTTTTAATCGTACCACCTTTTCACTCAATCTCCACCATAGTTCCTACAGATCCTAGGTTTCATCCTACTAATGCCAACATACATCACCCAACATTGAAATTTATGCAAAAATGGATTGGCATAACTTTGTTCCCTAGGCAAGAATTTAGGTAGCCTTTTTGGATGTTGAGATGCAATGCCTCTTTGCCATAGTTCACAAGAGAAAGATTGCTCTGTAAAAAGAAATCATAAAATGCATGCTTAGCAATTTTAAACAATCCACACTGTTTATTGTACCTCTCTTGTGACAAGGATTGCTAGTAACATTGGTGCATTGCAAGGCGAGAATGTCACATACCTAGATACTCCACCTCTGGAAATTTCATTATCACACGATGCAAGGGCGCATAATAAAATTTGATGAGAATGACCACGAGAAGATTATCTATTATTTTCGGGATATATAAATGAGATTCCGCTCCCTAACCCGGAACTCTCATTATATAAATCCCCATCACTCACCTTCGCTCTAGTTGAGCTAGACGAAACGCACGCAGAGTTCTTTCTCGCGGGTCATCACGAAGGAGAGCTACGGTGAGGCTAGTGGTTCACAAATGCCACGACCTACACCCGTACCGGTCTTACGCCCGGGTTCTTTACACCAACGCTGAACCCCGGGCTCACACCCACCTTCCAAAGATGAGGGGATGTTCACACCTCATCCGACCAAGCGGGGAGGGTCGGCATGGCATGAGACACACACGGTGTCCTCCGACTCGAAGGGATGCCACCACCACGTCACTCTACGGTGGACCCCAAAGCGCTCCAAGAGATCAACACCCGACTTCGGGAATGTGGAACTCCGCCGCGGGTGAGATTGCACGCTGATCACTCACTAGTTTTGTGCGGGTTTCCGATCAACGCCATCGGCCAGCACGCAACACCAAGCGAGGGAGGCGGAACGGACTGGCGGGGAGCCGCGAGGCACGCTTGGCGTTACGGCGCCACATGGGGTACTACCCCCAACCCATAAGCCATCGGCTAGCTTGGGGAGGACCCCCACGGAGGTAAGTACCTATCTCCCCTATCATTTTATTTTATCTCTTAGTTTTTCATTCTCATTTCCTTAAAAAAAATGAAAAGAACAAAAATATGATTCCACTCCAATATGTAGTATAAGGATGCTTAATTTCTCTGAAGTTGAAATGATGAATAGTTGCTCGTCTATAGTTCAATTTGCACCTAGTTCATAACATTGTATTCCCCAATGTTTAAGTTTATTGGCTCAACTTGTCTTGTCCTAAAACTTAATGAATTGTGGGTATGCAAACACATGATTCTTCTCTAAGCTATTGCTGGATATGATATGGTAAAAAAAAGAATCTACTATGATTTTGTTCTAAGAGAGATTCATCATTCGGAGAATAATTTCCAAAATTCCTTAATGATCAAAATTCTCATAATAGCCTATGTGAGACACCCGTCATACGCTTTTGATCAAGATTCACATTCACATTGCCAAAAAATAGGTTATGGGCTAAGCTAGAAAAAAATGGACGTGTGTCCTAAAAAATAAAACAATGGGTACTTCGATACCGCCTCTAAAAAAAAAAAAAAAAGAGAGAGAAGAATAATGGACAAGTGTCCGAGGGCGAGTAGAGCCCACTTCTCTAAAAAAGAAATAAGAGCTAGCCCATACCTTATCAAAAGAAATAAAATTTCACTTGCACATCTTGATCAAGGCTTATGACTTGTTTCTCCTTATGGTTTGCACACGAGATGATTTAAGGAATCATTACGAAAATCTCCGCATGAATGATCAATCAAAGAATGAATGACTAGTGTTTCTATGAAAACCGTTCTATCTTGCAATAACCCAAGAGTTTGGAGAATGTTATAAGCCCCATATGATTTAAGTAAACAAGGATAGATAAAAATGCCAATTTATTTAAACAATGGAAGAATACTTTATTATGAGCATGGTACATTTTGAAATATATCGGCATTGTAGCAACTCCCGATCAACAACCAAACACTTAGCTATTTGCTCGGGATGAGCAAAGGTTAAGCAGGGGACTTGTTGGCGGTCATTATCGAGTATATTATACCGCCAACCTTTATCCAATTCATGAGAAAGGGGCAAACTTATGTTACATATACCTTTATTTCTAACCTAGTTCCACTTGTATTCGTAGAAATTATGTTTTGCGGGTATAAGAGTGGAAACAGTACAAAGTCGCCAAATAAATTAGAAAGCGTATTGAATAAAAGACGCCAAGGAGTGGATCAATCAAGAGGACCAAACCCACGCACAATTTGGCCCATGCACCATCATAGGCCCAACATTTGAAGGACAAAACGCGCAACGGGAGAAGGCCGGGGCGGGGAGGCCCGGCCCGGGGCGGCCGGCGCTGCAAGGGCGGCGGCCGCAAATTTTTCGCCCTCTGTTCCCGCCCTTTCTCTGGCGGTTTGGAGCGGTTTTTCACTCGGCGGTTGCATGCGGTGCAAGGTTTCGTTCCGCCAAGAAGACCTCGGAAGCAAGGAGAGCCCTCCATTCCCTCCTCCTCTCCACTATATAAAGAGGGGCACTCCTCCCTTAGACACACACACACACAACACATTACACATTGTTACATCCTCACCTTGAGCTCTACTCTCTCCACTTCATTAGTTTAGTAGTAGGATTCGAGTTAGGCAAAGCTTCAAGGAGGGCTTGTCTTCTTGGAAGGATCTTTTGGTAATTTACTATGAAGTTCTTTCCTTTATTCAAGTCTCATTATTTATATCGTAATGCATATGAACTAGAGTATAGTTATCCTCATGTGATATTCATATTGTGCCAACTAGAGTATAGTTAGTATGATGTGATAATTAACATGACTAACTTTAGGCTAATTGAATCATATATCGTTCTTGGAACGTAGTAGAACTAAGCTCGGGTGATGGTCTGGTGTACCTTCGGGTTTACCTTTACTCTTGCCATGTCGATCCGTAGGGTCGGGGTACCTAGGGGGGTTTAGGTAGTTTTCTATAAACGTAAGCGTGGTGCTTAGGTCTATAGAGAATCATCTGGGAAATGCCGGCATCCCACGGTAGTGAGGTAGGCGGCGGATGGTGACAACTTCGTTAGTCCTTCGCACTCCTCCACGTCCGGTGTCGGGTTTGAGTCTTATCAGTGTCACCGGCCGGGCATATACCCAGCCGCGGGCATCTCCTCATCATTTTAGCCCATCTCTCGCAATGAACCATGAATGACATATGTAGACTATAGTCGGCGCATTGGCGATATTAGAATAGCCAACATAACGTAGATTTTTCCTTTCTTGTTATTTCCTATTTATTCCTTCTAGTGCTCAAGAAGTGTGTGTGTCACCACTATCTCCAATATTATTGTCACTTACCCACGTACATGATTAGTGGCTATCCATACATACATTGTGGGCTATCATCATCATATTAAATCTAAACCTTCCTTCCCATGGGAAAATATAAATGAACAATACCCGAATACTCCCGGGTGAAATGCTACGATGATAGATCCGTGCGCTTGTGGGTTGACCCTTGCAATATTCAATTTATCTATCTGGCGACGCTCTCGGCGTTATCATTAAGGATAATATTTATTCTTAGTGATTGCGTTAAGAAACGCCAACACCTAGCGGCCCACAAAGACGAGCTCGAACGGCAGTGCGCCGCCATGATTGAGCGAGGGCATCGTCATTTGTAGTGACTCGGCATTTTAGTCTCCGGTGCTCCTCGTCAAGAAGCTAGATGGCTTGCGTCGCCATGGATCCCGCCAAGGTGCAAGCCATCTACGCATCGCCCACGCCACGCGCTTCGGTCTTGTAGCGGTGTGCCGCGGTGGCTGCCCCCCTTGACCGCCACCTTGCAAAGCCGCGTCTTCTCCTAGAACAAAGCCGCCACCACGGCGTTCGCGGGCTCAAGGCGGCGGTCACCTCGGCCCCATCCTCGCCATGCCCGACTTCTCCAAGATCTTTGTGGTGGTGCGGCGCGGCTCCCACGGCCGGGCGTGGTGCTTGTCTAGAAAGGCACCCTGTCATCGCTCCACGTCACGGGCATTGGCGCTTCGGGCGGGAGCTTATCGGACTCATCCACGTGGTCCGGCATTGGCGTCCGTACCTCACGGGACCCGGCGGTTCGTCGTCAAAACCGACCACTACAGCCTCAAGTACCTCCTTAATCGAGCCTTGCGGCGATCCCACAACACCATTGGGTGGGCAAGCTCCTCGGCCGACTTCCGCGGTGGAGTACAACCCCGGCGGCGAGCGTGGTGGCGAGCATACGCCGTCCCGCGACACACCAGAAGGCGGGACCATCTTGGTCCTCTCGGTGCCTGCCCGACCGTCGCTCTCGCCTCAACAAGCTCGGCTATAGATGTACATTTGGCCCGAAGCTTGCGGCCCAGATCCGAGGCCCGACCTTTTTGGCGGCCTCGAGGCACCCGGCCCGGCCGAGATGAGCGGGGCCCGCGGCGCCGCGGCCCGATGGCGGACCGGGCCATGGGCGCGAGCTTAGCCCGTGGCACGGGACCGGTCGGCCCGATAAAGTAACATGGCCCGATGGTGGCCCGACTTGGTAATGAAAATACATCTTTACTTGCACGCTAAAGAGTATCTTGGCCCATCGGTGAAGGCACGCTAAAGAATATCTCCACCGGTCATGACTCATGGGATAATCCCCACGCCGCACAAAGACGCCGCGGCGTCTTCTTCCTCGACCGGCGTCTTCTTCCACGACCCAGGCCGTGACCTAGCGCCCGCTGCTTTCTGCGCTGCGAAGCTCCTCCCTCGTGGCCCGGCTGCGCCTTCTCCCGACCCTCTTGTGCCGGCGTGCGCGCTGCTCCGCGACTGCGACCCGGCGCCGTTGCTCCTCCTCGCGGCCAAGCTCCGTCTTCTCCATCCTCTCTGTCCCCATCGCGTCGCCGCTCTTCCCCTCTCCCGCCAGTGCTCCTCCTCTGCCTTTGTTGCCAGCTGTCGGCCCAAGAAAGCGCCGCCCTCACCATCGCTAGCACAAAGCGCCGCCTCGCCATCGCTAGCTCCGGCCCGGCTGCACCTCGGGCCACTTTCGGCACGTGTAGGGTCGAGATGGGGACTAGAGGGGGTGAATAGTCCTTTCTAAATCTAATTGCGTCGGCTAAACAAATATAATGCGGAATTGAAACTATTCGTTTAGCCAAGACTTCACCCCTCTAGCTATGACTCTAAATCACCTCACAAAAGATCCTACACAAAGCAAATGAGGTGATAAGCCTAGCTTGAGCTCCTAACCGTTTCTATTGCAAGGTCACACAAACCTATGCACTAGTACTTCAAACAAAGGTGAGCTCCTACACAATTCTAATGAGCAAAAGCACAAAGCCAACCTAAGCTCACTAGATGCACAATGGACAAGGCGACACACGCCTAACCCAAAGGCTCAAATTACTTAGCTACACAAACTAAGCAAGGCAACTAACAAGCTACACAAGCTAGTAATTGCAAGAGCTACTCCACAAGCACAAGCACAAGATATATATGAATGTAAATGCAAAGCTTTTGGAGAATGCAAACCACCGAGAAGAGTAGACAAGTTGACACCGGTGATTTTTTTACCAAGGTATCGGGAAGCTTGCCAACTTCCCCTACTCCTCGTTGTGTCGACCAACACCTTGGGTGGTTCCTTTGGTGTTTCACCTAGATGGTTCTTCGATTGTGACTCTCCGATCACTTGCCCCTCAAGGCACGCCCATAAGGCACCGCAAGACACCACTCTCAAGTGAGCCTATCACAAGGCACCGCAAGACACCACACACGCAAAGGGAGGTACTCACCGACACGCTCTAGTAGTGATGCTCTTCACGATCCCCGCGAGGTGAGATCGAACCTCTCACAAATCCTCCTTCGAGACACCGCACAATCTCCGTTGCGTGCTTCACGAAGTCTCTTGCCACCAAGCCGTCTAGGAGGTGGCAACCTCCAAGAGAAACAAGCACTCCGGCTTGCAACACGATCACCTAGTGCCACACGATGCAATCTCTCAAAGCAATCGCACTAGAATCGCTCACTCACTCAATCGGATGAACACTATCAAGTTAGAGTGAGTGGGAGGGCTCTCAAGCACCACAACACAAGCCACCAAGGCCCAAGTGTGCTCGGCACCCAAGCAAGGTCGGGTATGTGGTGTATAAATAGCCCCAAGTCAAATAGAGCCGTTGGGATGAAATCACGACATCCGATCCGGCGTCCCGGTCAAAAGCGGCGCTGCGAGAGCTCTGCGCGGGCCTTGCCTTGCCGGGCGTCGGTCGAAAAACCGGCGTCCCCACACGCTTCCGGTCGGTCGCGTCGGGTCACGCCCGAGCGGCGAAAAGTCATCGTTTTGTCGCCGTTCCTTCGCCGTCTTTTCTCCGACATGCTATCCAACAAATATACCAATTTGTGCACGAGGACTAGCATGTTTTCAACACCAACTTGCATCCGGCGCAATAGAAAATATGCATCTCATTTTCTCAAAAGCGCCGAATCCCGCCGAGCAAGCTCGGCGGGAGGATGAGCGGTTCCCAAACCCAACTCAACCTTGCAATCACCGCCGCCTTTGCAAATGTGCCAACACCACCAAGTGTACATCACCATGTGCATGTGTGTTAGCATTTTCACAATCATTTCAAAGGACGGGTTAGCTCTTAGCACGCCACTCGATCCTAACACATCGCAAAGTTAGATCGCTCAAGTGGCACTAGATGACCGATATGCAAACAAGTTTGCCCCTCTTGATAGTACGGCCATCTATCCTAAACCCGGTCATAAACTTCTCTAAGCACCAATGACCGGCGAAATGAAATGCCCTATAGGTTATACCTTTGCCTTGCGCATTTCCATTCCGCTCCATCTCCAAGTGTCGATGCAACACATGCACCAACACGATCACCAAATGATATGATCCACTTCATATCGTCACGTGAATAACTATAAGCATTAAGATCAAGATCAAATAGGACTTGTCATGCAACTCAAAACTCAAAGCATCAAGTAAATAACTATAAGCATTAAGATCAAGATCAAATAGGACTTTTTGAGTTTTGGTTAGATTTCTATGGTCCATGACAAGATTGAGACCACGAGTGACAACCCACCAAACCTTAGGTCCCATGGCACGAAAATGGTCAAGCATATGGTGTTTCCACCGTGCAAAGTGTGTGCCATCAAAAATATGTGTGTCACTCAAACAAACATGATCTAGCCCACTAGTCGCCATCCTCTCGGGTCGGTAAAGACCACTAAATGAGAGACCACGGCTCCGATACCATGTGTAGGCTCGAGATGGGGACTAGAGGGGGGGGGTGAATAGTCCTTACTAAAACTAATTGCGCCGGCTAAACAAATATAATGCGGAATTAAAACTATTCGTTTAGCCAAGACTTCACCCCTCTAGCTATGACTCTAAATCTCCTCACAAAAGATCCTACACAAAGCAGATGAGGAGATAAGCCTAGCTTGAGCTCCTAACCGTTTCTATTGCAAGGTCACACAAACCTATGCACTAGTACTTCAAGCAAGGTGAGCTCCTACACAATTCTAATGAGCAAAAGCACAAAGCCAATCCTAAGCTCACTAGATGCACTAAGGACAAGGCGACACACGCCTAACCCAAAGGCTCAAATTACTTAGCTACACAAACTAAGCAAAGCAACTAATAAGCTACACAAGCTAGTAATTGCAAGAGCTACTCCACAAGCACAAGCACAAGCACACCACTCTCAAGTGAGCCTCTCAAGGCACCGCAAGACACCACACACACAAGGGAGGTACTTACCGACACGCTCTAGTAGTGTCGCCCTTCGCGATCCCCGCGAGGTGAGCACGAACCTCTCACAAATCCTCCTTCGGAGCACCGCACAATCTCCGTTGCGTGCTTCACGAAGTCTCTTGCCATCAAGCCGTCTAGGAGGTGGCAACCTCCAAGAGCAACAAGCACACCGGCTTGCAACACGATCACCTAGTGCCACGAATGCGATCTCTCAACGCGAATGCACTAGAATCACTTCTCACTTTGATTTGGATGAACACTATCAATCACAAGTGAGTGGGAGGGCTCTCTAGCACCACAACACAAGCCACCAAGGCCCAAGTGTGCTCAGCACCCTGCCATGGCCAACCATAGCAAGTATAAATAGGGCTCAAGTCAAATAGAGCCGTTGGGAGGAAAAATCATTTCTGCGCCTCGGCCGGGGCGCTTGCCGACCGGACTCACCGGCGAAGTCCGGTCCAGCGTCCGGCCGCCCTGCTGATGCTTCCGGTCACATAGGACAAAGTCCTTGGCCCCACAGCCAACGACAACTTCGGCGTCCGGTCCAGAGCTTCGGTGGTGCGTCCGGTCGATCCCCGACGACGACCCGAAAACAAGCTCTCGGAATTCGATCGGAACCAGCGACCGGAAGCGTCCGGTCGGTCGCGTCCGGCCGGCTTCTCCGATCGCGCCCGGTCGCCCTTTTCTGCTAAACTCCGTCGCCTTTGCTTCGACATGCTATCCAACAAGTATACCAACTTGAGCACGAGGAATAGCATGTTTTCACCACCACGATGCATCCGGCGCAATAGAAAATATGCAACTCATTTTTCTCGAAAGCGCGAATCCCGCCGAGCAAGCTCGGCGGGAGGATGAGCGGTTCCCAAACCCAACTCAACCTTGCAATCACCGCCGCCTTTGCAAATGTGCCAACACCACCAAGTGTACATCACCATGTGCATGTGTGTTAGCATTTTCACAATCATTTCAAAGGACGGGTTAGCTCTTAGCACGCCACTCGATCCTAACACATCGCAAAGTTAGATCGCTCAAGTGGCACTAGATGACCGATATGCAAACAAGTTTGCCCCTCTTGATAAATACGGCCATCTATCCTAAACCCGGTCATAAACTTCTCTAAGCACCAATGACCGGCGAAATGAAATGCCCTATAGGTTATACCTTTGCCTTGCGCATTTCCATTCCGCTCCATCTCCAAGTGTCGATGCAACACATGCACCAACACGATCACCAAATGATATGATCCACTTCATATCGTCACGTGACACTATTGGTCCATCGATCTTGACCTCACTTGCTCTTCACCGTTCGCGTCGGTCCGTCGGCGCCAAGTCTTACCTAAGCTTCACCGCCTCGCGGTCCATCGCTTCACCGCCTCGACTTGCCCTTCACACTTGCAACGGGTCCATCAAGCCAAGCCTTGTCTTGATCTTCACCACCTTGGTCACATGACTCCATGTCATGTCTCATATGCAATAAGCTCCTTCATTGCATCATCACATGTGAACTAATCTCCTGTGTATTATCTCAATCACACATTATTAGTTCACCTAATGTTGTCACTCAATTACCAAAAACCACAAGGGACCTTTCAATCTCCCCTTTTTGGTAATTGATGGCAACACTACAAAGATATGGAATTTAAGATTAGATTCCAAGCTAGCACTTCATACAAGTATAAATTGCTAACTTGGTTTGGATTCTATGTCACTTATCCAACATTTAAGCACAATGTCAAGATTTGGATAAGCACCATAAAAAAACCGACTTGGTAGTGGTAACTCCCCTATATGTGTGCCCAATTGATTTGAATTCAAGGTTTGCACACATACATAGATTTGAAACCTTTTGGGAGGGTTAACACTACAAAGTGATGCTAAGGTGTATAGGATAAACCTTTGAAGCGTGATACCAATCGGAGTTGCACATTTGAAGTTCATCCTTAGCATCATCCATGTAACTAGACATACATCAAAACTCAAGATACCATGTAAGATCAACATTATATGTAATGGCACTTGATTCATGTGAAAATTATATATGTCTAGCCATAACCTATGCATGCTAGTTATCATATCATCAATCAAGTTCTATAACTAGCATACACCACACAAGCATTGCATATAAAATTTAAAAACTTATGCAAATGCAAGCAAGCACATGAATATGCACATATCAAATGCAATCAAACAAGTTCATGAGCTTGCTCCCCAACTTGTGTGCTTCTCATATGTCCAAAAAATTTTGATCCTCCTCTAATCTTCAATCTTGCTCCCTCATGGCCCATGTCCATGTTCCATTCTCCCCATGATCATATCTTTGTTCCAATCTCTCCCCATGTTCATATCTTTGTTCCAATCTCTCCCCCTTTGTAATCAATTTCCATAAAAGGTATGCCTCTTTTGATACAAAGGTGTGACTAGGGATAGATGGTTGAGTCTTGAATCTTCATTTTTGATGGACACTACCATATGTTGGAATGACACCACTTGTAACTCTCACATGTGGAAGCATGAAAACCACCTAGAAATGCCACATGTAGGTCACTTTCGTAGGATCCTTGACCTTGATCTTGAGGTGGGGCACCTCCTATGTCAAAGCATATGTCAATCCACTTGAGTTCTTGAGGGTAGCTTCCTTGAGTTGAATTGATCACTTAAAGTTGAGGATCACTTGTGGAACCACCATTGATACACTAAGTACCACTTGAGTGTGAGCAAGAATACCATGTGAATGAAGAATACCAAGTGTAGGTGTATGATATATCTTGCAATGTGGTAACCACTTCTTGAACTAGATTGTTTTCATGAGCTTCTTTCTTGATGACTTGAACTAAAATGAATGGCCTTAGCTTCCAAGTCCGGTTTGATCCAATGACAAGCTTCTTCACACCTCATAAAGTATAAGGGTTATCTTGCCAATGTTGTACTTGTCACTTGTGAGCAATCCAAAATAGATCAAGTACTTGGGATCACTAGCTCATGAACAAATTCATATACAAACCACTAGACCATATAATCATTCAAGCAATAGTGGTAGCAATGAATTTAAAACTTTCATTTGTCATGCATGATCCTATTAAGCATGTACTATATGCACTAACCGCATACTAGTAAGGGATGAAATGATCATGCACATTACAATGATACCTTTGCAATCTTGGAGTAGAGGATAGTCACTATGATTCCAATTTCTCTCTGCAATAGCAATGTGAAGTCCATTCCAATAGCATTTGAATTTGCATGAATGTTTCTCTTTTGGGTGTTGCTTGCTTTCTTCTATTGATCAACTCCATTGATTTCTTCAACTAAGCATCTTGAATATTCATAGATCATCACTTCCATGTTGGCCCCTCCAAGCATCCCAACTTGTCAATCCCACTCATGGGCGGCACGCCCTCTCTAGGGAGAAGTGATCTCACCAAGAACTATTCTTGACACTCACTTGAATTGAATTTGATTGATTGATCCAAGTGATGAACTTGATATGATGAGTAATCTTGAGATCTTCTTTAAGTCCTTTTCTTTCTTCTTGAAGAGATACAATGATCATTTGAATTCAAACTTGTCTCTTCATCTTGAGCTTGGTCTTGATCTTCAACTTTAGTACTAGATGTGTACAAGGTACACTCCCCCAAATCAATGGCTTTTGTACTCATTGCTTGTCATGCTTCTAACTCAATCCAAAACCAAACTTAGGTGCCTCAAACACTCATAATCATGATTCCAACTTGAGGACCTTTCAATTAAAGTGACTCTTGATCAATCCAATAATTGTCACTTTTTTGGCAGATTTTGTACATCTCAAATATTTTGCAAGCCTTCAAATATCCAATAAATCACCACAACTAGGATTATTGCACTTGTATGTTGTAGCTCATTTGGACTTCACTTTTCTTGATTTGGCATTGGGATATAATTGCACTAGGCTTCATTACTTGACTTAATCAAATGATGAACAATGTGAACTCAATTGAATCAAGCCTCCAATGCCATGGTACCTACAAACAATCATCCACCTTTTGATGGTACCCAAACTTGTTTGGGTCCTCTCAAGTTAGGTGCAACATACTTAGGCATTACCTTAGTATGGGTAGCGGGATGTTTTGCAATAGCAACCAATGAGGTACCATTGTCATCCTTTCTAAGCACATTATCATTATCAATTGAAATAGGCTTAGAATTGTCACCTAGGGGACATGAATGAGCCATGTGTCCCCTTTCCCGGCATGAGTAGCATCTTCTCTTTTGTTGAGCCCATTCTTCCTTGCTCATTTGATGCTTCTTCTTGCCTTGCCTCTCATGAGTTGCTTGATCCTTCTTCTCAAGCTTGTTAGGACACTCCGAGGCAAAGTGTCCCATGTCTCCACATTCACGGCACTTGATGTGAGCAAACTTAATTTTCTTAGCTTGAATCTTGCTCATCATCTTGGCATCTTGGATATGAGTTGGATGCCTTGCTCTTGCCTTGCCACCCCTTCTTGTCTTCTTCTTCGTCATCTTCAAGTCATCAACTTTATCATCAAGATGGATCTTGACTTGATCTTGGGGCTTGTTTTCTTGCTCAATTTGTTGCTTTGGTTGAGGCTCTTCTAGTTGCTTCACCAATTGCTTGGTTGGGCACTTTGAGGTGAGATGACCCCATGTGCGGCACTTGAGGCACTTGACATGCTTGAGCCTCTCTTCTTCCTTCTTCAACTTGAGCTTTTCTTCATTTGGGCAAGCCTTAGCAAGATGTCCTACTTCATGGCACCGGATAGCACATGGAGTGAGATAGCTTCCTTTGTTGAAGCCTCTCCATCTTCTTTGCTTCTTTTTGCTTTGCCCTTTCTTTTCGGCCTTTGTCATCCTCCTCTCAAATCCAAGGCCATGCTTGTCACCATAGTATCTTTGAGACTTCAAGATTTGCTTAAAGGTGACCTTTGAATTGTAGCACCTCTCAATCTTGGCTATCAAGTTCTTCACTTCCTTTTTTTGAGCTTTTTGTTCTGCTTCAAAAGGTTAGTCTCACAAGACATAGAAGTAGAACAAGCATTTAAATGTGAAGAGCATGATATATCAATAAAATCATCACAAGAGGTGGATACATGCTTCTTTCCTACATCACAAGGGTTAGCACAAATATGTGATTGATCATTTGACCCAAGCGATGAGCTCTCACTAGTTTTAGATTTTTCATTTGAAAGCTTATTAGTGAGAAAACATTGGTCTTGTATCAAGTTATCATGAGTAACACTAAGTTCCTCATGAGCCAATTTTAGCACCTCATGTGAACAAGTAGTAACATAAAGTAGATGTTCTTGTTGTTCACATGTTGTCTTAAGCAAAGAGTTTTCATTTTTCAATTTCTTGTTTTTAGCAAACTCTTTGTTCAAGTCATGAATGAGTCTATATATAAGCTCAAAGTTGGGATCATCACAATCAACAACTATATCACCACAAAATACCTTGGCGTCACCTTGTGACTTGGAGCAATCCGGTGATATAGATGAGCATGTAGAATCATCACCTTCATTTCCATCATTCTTGTCAAGTGATCTTGGGGTAGAATGATCATCATCATCACTTGACCAAGAGGTGGAGCAAGCTTCCACAATCATCGACTTGTGGCTATGCTCATCACCCTCATGAACCATCACCTTTGATGCCTCATCCTCAAACTTGCCATCATCCCATGTGGAGGCATCATCAAAGGTGCTCTTGATGGATTCCCACAACATATGTGCGAACTCTTGATATTCACCTTGTCATGCAACTCAAAACTCAAAGCATCAAGTAAATAACTATAAGCATTAAGATCAAGATCAAATAGGACTTTTTGAGTTTTGGTTAGATTTCTATGGTCCATGACAAGATTGAGACCACGAGTGACAACCCACCAAACCTTAGGTCCCATGGCACGAAAATGGTCAAGCATATGGTGTTTCCACCGTGCAAAGTGTGTGCCATAAAAAATATGTGTGTCACTCAAACAAACATGATCTAGCCCACTAGTCGCCATCCTCTCGGGTCGGTAAAGACCACTAAATGAGAGACCACGGCTCCGATACCACGTGTAGGCTCGAGATGGGGACTAGAGGGGGGGTGAATAGTCCTTACTAAAACTAATTGCGCCGGCTAAACAAATATAATGCGGAATTAAAACTATTCGTTTAGCCAAGACTTCACCCCTCTAGCTATGACTCTAAATCTCCTCACAAAAGATCCTACACAAAGCAAATGAGGAGATAAGCCTAGCTTGAGCTCCTAACCGTTTCTATTGCAAGGTCACACAAACCTATGCACTAGTACTTCAAGCAAGGTGAGCTCCTACACAATTCTAATGAGCAAAAGCACAAAGCCAATCCTAAGCTCACTAGATGCACTAAGGACAAGGCGACACACGCCTAACCCAAAGGCTCAAATTACTTAGCTACACAAACTAAGCAAAGCAACTAATAAGCTACACAAGCTAGTAATTGCAAGAGCTACTCCACAAGCACAAGCACAAGCACACCACTCTCAAGTGAGCCTCTCAAGGCACCGCAAGACACCACACACACAAGGGAGGTACTTTACCGACACGCTCTAGTAGTGTCGCTCTTCGCGATCCCCGAGGTGAGCACGAACCTCTCACAAATCCTCCTTCCCGGCACCGCACAATCTCCGTTGCGTGCTTCACGAAGTCTCTTGCCATCAAAGCCGTCTAGGAGGTGGCAACCTCCAAGAGCAACAACAAGCACACCGGCTTGCAACACGATCACCTAGTGCCACGAATCGATCTCTCAAGCGAATGCACTAGAATCACTTCTCACTTTGATTTGGATGAACACTATCAATCACAAGTGAGTGGGAGGGCTCTCTAGCACCACAACACAAGCCACCAAGGCCCAAGTGTGCTCGGCACCACTGCCATGGCCAACCATAGCAAGTATAAATAGGGCTCAAGTCAAATAGAGCCGTTGGGAGGAAAAAAATCATTTCTGCTTGCGTCGGCCAGGGCGCACCGGCGGACTCACCGGCGAGTCGGTCCGGCTCACTCGATCGCATGAAACAATCATGCTTCGGTCACATAGGACAAAGTCCTTGGCCCCACAACCAAGACAACCGAAGGCGTCGGGTCGAGCTTCGGTGGTGCGTCCGGTCGATCCCCTCGAGACGACCCGAAAACAAGCTCTCTCGGAATTCTGATCGGAACCATCGACCGGGAGGCGTCCGGTCGGTGCGTCCCGGCCGGCTTCTCCAATGCGTCCGGTCGCCCTTTTCTGCGAAACTCCGTCGCCTTTGCTTCGACATGCTATCCAACAAGTATACCAACTTGAGCACGAGGAATAGCATGTTTTCACCACCACGATGCATCCGGCGCAATAGAAAATATGCAACTCATTTTCTCGAAAGCGCGAATCCGCCGAGCAAGCTCGGCGGGAGGATGAGCGGTTCCCAAACCCAACTCAACCTTGCAATCACCGCCGCCTTTGCAAATGTGCCAACACCACCAAGTGTACATCACCATGTGCATGTGTGTTAGCATTTTCACAATCATTTCAAAGGACGGGTTAGCTCTTAGCACGCCACTTTCGATCCTAACACATCGCAAAGTTAGATCGCTCAAGTGGCACTAGATGACCGATATGCAAACAAGTTTGCCCCTCTTGATAGTACGGCCATCTATCCTAAACCCGGTCATAAACTTCTCTAAGCACCAATGACCGGCGAAATGAAATGCCCTATAGGTTATACCTTTGCCTTGCGCATTTCCATTCCGCTCCATCTCCAAGTGTCGATGCAACACATGCACCAACACGATCACCAAATGATATGATCCACTTCATATCGTCACGTGACACTATTGGTCCATCGATCTTGACCTCACTTGCTCTTCACCGTTGCGTCGGTCCGTCGGCGCCAAGTCTTACCAAGCTTCACCGCCTCGCGGTCCATCGCTTCACCGCCCTCGACTTGCCCTTCACACTTGCAACCGGTCCATCAAGCCAAGCCTTGTCTTGATCTTCACCACCTTGGTCACATGACTCCATGTCATGTCTCATATGCAATAAGCTCCTTCATTGCATCATCACATGTGAACTAATCTCCTGTGTATTATCTCAATCACACATTATTAGTTCACCTAATGTTGTCACTCAATTACCAAAAACCACAAGGGACCTTTCAACGGCACGGTCCGTTGTACATCTATAAGCTCAGCTCACCGACCTCGCCCTTGTCGCTGCTCGGGAGGAGCTCCAGGCCGGCGCGCACCGGGCTCCGTGGGCGGTCGACGACGACATGGTCCAGTACGCGGGCCGCCTCTACATCCCGCCCGGGCTCCCCACTCCTCCATGAGCTCATGGAGGCCATCCATGCCGAGGGCACGAGGGTGTCCAACGCCGCCGCACCGCCCTTCATCGTGACTTCCATTTTCCTAGCATGAAGCGGTCGTGCGGGACTATGTGCGGGCTTGCGCGGTTTGCCCGGCCTTGACAAGTCCGAGCACCTCCACCTGGTGGGGCTCCTTCCTCTTCCTGTGCCGCGGGGCGTGTGGGCGGGCGTGGCGCTCAACTTCATCGAGACACCGCCCGCGGGTGCGGGGCAAATCGATCATCCTCATGGTGGTGGACCGGTTCCATAAAATGCGCCCACTTCATCCCGCTTTCGCCCCACCCCTACTCGGTTGAGTCCGTGGCATAGGCGTTCTTCTCGAGATCGTCGCTTGCGGTGTGCTGCAGTCCATGGTGTCCGACCGTGGCGTTGTCTTCACCTCCAACTTTTGGCTTGAGCTCATGCGGTTGGTGGGCACTAAGGCGACATGACATCGGCATTCCACCCCTCGGTCGGCGGCCCGGTCGAGGTATTAATCAGCGTCATCGTCATGCACCTTGATTGCCTCACCGATGATTGGCCCCGACCGGTGGCCGGTGGCTCCGTGGGCGGAGTATGTCTTAACACCCGCCTATCAGAGCTCCCTCCACGACATGGCGTTTGAATGCGTCTACGGGCGTGACCCCCCTTCCATCCGCTCATATGAGTCGGGGGACACTCGGGTGGCCACCATCGCCCGCACCATGGAGGAATGGCGGGAGTTCTTGGCGGGTGTACACCATCGCCTTGAACAAGCTCGAGAGCGGTCGAAGCGGCACTACGACAAGACTCACTTGCGACATCTCCTATCGGGTGGGGGCCCCGGGTGCTACTCCGGCTTCATCACCGTCCGGCTGCGTCCACGCCTAGGTCGGCTCGGGGAAGCTCAAGCCAAGATACTACAGGCCATATCGCGTCCGCGGGCTCATCAGCGGCGTCGTCGTCCGCCTCGACCTGCCGGCCCGCGCCCGCATCCACGACGTCTTCCACGTGGGTGTCCTCAAGAAGTTCCATGGCGGGCTCTCGAAGCTCGGCACGGCCTGCGTTACACCATGGCGGTAGGAGCTGTGACCCTGGCCGGATCGCGCCCGTCAAGACCCGGCTAGCCCATGGAGTGCGCCAAGTCTTGCTCGGTGGAAGGGCGAGTCCGCCCTCCGCTACAGGGGCGGCGTCGACGCATTCCTCGCCAAGTTTCCAGCGTTCGGCTCGAGGGCGAGCCCTCGAGGAGGGGAGAGATGTCATGTGGGGACTCACATACACCAGCGTCGTCGGGCCCGGGATGTGCGCCGCGAAAATGTAACACGCTGAGTGCGCTTGTGCGTGAGCCAGCCACCGAGCAACATATGGCTGAGGTTTATGAAAGATAAATTACTTTCTCTCTTACTCCCTTAATTTTAGGAGTGATTAGTTAAGCCATGGGGCTATTTATCATTGTAACCGAACACTATCAAGATTAAGCAACAATAGTTATCTCATCTCCCTTTCTCTCTAAACCCTAAGCCTGCGGAAGAGGGGCAAAACCTCACCGAGAAGACAGGACCGCTGGCTACGATCTCCGTAACCATGGACCTCCTACCTTCGACGGCAAGGACCTTGACATTTTTAGACATTTGAAACAAAGCACTGGTGCTTTCACATTTGGCATCCCATATGTGGCTATATATAGACTAACCATTGGGAAATAATGTCATCAGGTTTGCTAGAAAAAATGTTTGTGGTGCAATACATTTACAATTTTGTTCTAATAACTTGTATTTTCTAGAGTAAATTTCAATGGCCCTTAAACTAATACGTGTTTCTCAACTGTGACCCCAAACTATGATTTTTTTTTCAATCTAAGTCCCTAAACTTAATAAGTGCCTCAATCCCGGTCCAAAGCAGTCCCTAAATTTTTCACACAAATAAAGTTGCATATTTGCACATTTGTCATCTATCTTACTTGGTTTTTGTATTTTTTAAGATAGTTTACGAGTAATAGTTACTCATTTAGTCCCAAAAGATACTCTAAGTCTTTACTGCCCTCCCAACATCCCTTTTTTTCAGGTGTCAATTTTAAATGCACTGATTTCAGCACAATGTAGAGGTACAAAGATCCAGACTTACCGTTCCATTCTTTTTAAATTGGTTGTAATTATTTTGAATGTTTGTCCTTGTTGTCATGGGCGCAAAATTTAAAAAACAGTGGAAAAACTCAAATTTTCATCATATTTGCACCCATAATCTTTAAATCACTGCACCCACAAGACAAGGCGCACCCCCCCTCTAGCTCCGCCACTGCTTGTTGTAGCGTTATTCTGTTTTGAATCATGTTCTAAGCTTATTCATTGTATGGAATAAGCAGACTTTGTTATAGAATAGAGGGTAAAAATTGGACCTTGTTTTAATACCTACTTATATTGTACTTTTGTCTAAATATTTTGGGATACATCGTCTGTCTAGGTTAAGTTGGATACTTGAAGCAATATTCTAGAATAATGTTATTTTGTGAGCGTCAGGTAAACTTGTTTGTTGTACGTAATATGTGCATGTCTGGGGAAGCAAAATGGCGGCATTCTCACCAACCAACAATTTGAAACTGCTGTAGAAGTTCCTTGTTTAGAGAGAAAAGAGAAGAAAAAGTCCCCTACTGCCTTGAATAAATAAAAAAATGTCATCATAATCATATACATAACATCGATGTTTTTCCTCCCCGATCCCTCAATAATATACTTTCATTCATTGAACAATGCTTTCCTTCTGTTTTGGCTGTGCAACTTTACAAACTTAGGCCAGTATCAACCTTTATAGGGTGTTTGCTATCACTGCATTCCTCATGAAGCCATTCTGCAAATTTGTTGGAATCCATTTATCATACTACTACTAATTATAAGCTTGTGAGAAATAAGGTGTTGATTTATCAACTCATTCTATTCCACAAACAAATAAAAAAAAATGTTCAGGAATGAGAAGATGGACTATTATCATTCCTGGAACCAAACACCATATTAATGAATCTAGTCTAGCCAGTTTATTTGCTTATATTTAAGGATAGTTCTAATTTATGCAACTGCTTTCATCCTCGTACAAAAAATTGTGGGTGATGAAATTTGGTCCATGGTCCATATTTCAATTATTAGATTGTATTTTTGTACCTTATGCTAATCTATATACAATGGAAATGTTCCATTACTCATGATTTATGCGTTCCATTTTTCTCTGATTCAGGATTCAGCAATGTTTTGGTCTTTTTTGTTGTCAAGGATAAGTGATGATAGTTTGGTCATTTAGAGACTGTAGAGAGGTAACACATTTCCATACTAATTTGAGCAGTAAAGTCGAAAAGTTCTTTTTTTTTTTTTTTTCTAGTGACGCTCTCTATGTAGTGGTCCTATTGGCATATCAAATGTAATCATGTACACTATCTTTAACAGGGCTTGGGCAGTTTCTTACTCCAAGTTTTTTACTCTGCAGTTCACCATGACTTAACAATCTTGTTTTGATGGTTTATAGTGCTTATTAAGCTGGTCATGCTGATGCATCTATCTCAATCATCTCATTTTAATTAACACTCCTTTATAGTGGCTTGAATTTATGAAAGTAGGTCATGTGAAAACCAAAAAAAAAAAAAAGCTGAATTAGTTTTGTGCTTGTCTCATGATGACATTCTCGTGATTTATCTTATTTTTCCCCTTGCTGGCTTGCCAGAACTGAGCACCTTGAACCAATGTGATGTTTCAGAACTCTATTATCCTGGGAATTTCAGTTTTTGTTCACAAAGTAGTGAATATTTGGCCATGTCAATATTTTATGATAATAGGAAGAGAGAACCAACGAAATCTTCATAATTGCAGAAAATAATAAATCATCCAGGCTTGATGTGATTATATGAATCGCGTGTTTATTGAAACTTCTGTGGTCTTGTTACCAAGCTCCTTTTCTTGTTCATATAGGTTACAGCTTCGAGGCGGATTTACCTTGGTAGTGAGTGACGGGTCTGCTGTATGCATCTCTTAAAAGCTGGCCGACATAAGCTTGCGACTTCTTCGATGTGTACTGGGAATCTGCTGGGATAATTAATTATACTGTCACTATCGAGATATTTGCTATTATATGACTCCAAACAAGTGGCTTCGAAAAATAGGATTTCTAACATTGGTTTCGCTAAAATATGACTTCAAATGTTGACACTTCGAATACATATGATTTTGAGTATTTTAATTCATTTAGCATCTAAATACATGTATTTCTTCTAAAGTACATACCCTTTCATGCCCCGTGACTTTTTCATTGGTTACGAGAAAAGAAAAAAAAACCCGGCCGGCTGGGCGTGCCCTCCTTGGCTGCCCGTGGCCATGGCTTGGCCATGCCTGTGCTGGGCCGTTGGCCATGCCCTACATGCCCCGTGGCTTGGCCACCAGGCGCCGCCGAGACCTGGGCTAGGGCACCGGAGGCCTCAACTTCACTGCCCTCGACATCCATGGCCCAAGGCACTCCAACGACGTCTGCTGGTACTGAAGGGAAGGTGGTGAGGTGAGGGAAGGAGGGGCGGGCCTGGAAATTGCGGGCGTCGGAGTGACGGCGGCAGGCCGCCAGCGGCGTCTGGAACGAGAAAGTTACAGAAGGGCAAAACAATAAATACAGAAATATACATTGTATTCTTAATTTCTAAATGAATTAAAATACTCAAAATCATATGTATTTCGAATCAACGTTTGGAGTCATATTTTAGCGAAGCCAATGTTAGAAATCATATTTTTACGGCCACTTATTTGGAGTTATATAATAGCAAATATCTCGTCACTATCTACCTGTAACTGAACTGGGTCTAACCGTTTGTCCTGTTGCGCAAGTACCGTTGATTCTTAGATATGGTCCTATGGATCTGGCACTGCATGCTGACTTACTGAGCGCTGATGCTGCCTTTTTTCTTATATTTTTATTATTACTGGTTGTGCTGCGTATGATATGAAATACAGTTTCATGTTCAGAATGATCTGTGTCATTCCAGCATATTGTGCCCATCTTTATTGGTACTGTTACACCATGGAAACTGACTGATGAAAGTACTATATGACAGGCTGCTCCATTGATGACTGGACCCTCCAAGCTGATAGTGATGTTGGTTGCTTTCAAATTTTCAAAGCTTTTCTGCACTTTCTTGCTACCTTCAGAATCTCACGCTGGCCAGTGGGTACTGTGGCGTATACAGCTGAAAGCTTGTGCCACCTAAGTCTGAAGCAACGTTGTGCAAGAATAAAAGAACCTGATAGTATTGTACGTTCATCCAAAAAGGTCTATAGATCTATAGATGATCTATAAGCCATGGACTTCAGATCATCCAAGAACGTTCTGTGGAACGAAGGGAGTACTTGGTACAACTGTATTCAAAATTTGAACCTATATATCATTAAAATATCAATCTCTTTATTATTTATTTATTTTCACATGTTCTTCGTATTACTTACATTAAATTAGGGCAGTAAGCTCATTTTGTTTCGGCTAAATTTTTGTTATGTTTTTGCTCACTGGTTGATCAACTGTAAGAACGTCAGTATGCTATGCTAGCGGTGCGAAAACTGAATTCATGTTTAAAAGAAATGACAATGTCATTGTGCAGTATATGCCAAAACAAGTAGCGTACCACGGAGGCATGGATCACGATAGGAATGGGCTCAACGCAATTTTGGAGGCTGAAGAGTTATTCACCCTACGCCGCCCCACCCGTCCTCGCGCACCGCTGTGATGCGTTGGCGCCAAGGCCGCCCCGCCCGCCTCATGTGGATCCGCTGCGCGCAGCACCTCGCGGGAGAGGGGGAGTGAGGGCGCAAACGAGTGCCGGGCGACCAATAGCGGGAGAGGAGGAGGGCAGGTGCGCTGCCGCCTCGCGGGAGAGGAGAGGGCCGCGCCGGGATGGGACGAAAGGAAGGAAGCGTGCTTGGGAACTACTCGCACAAGTGGTTGCGGCTGAGAGGTGAAGTGAGGAGGGTGGCAGGTGGGTGCGGCTGAGAGGTGAAGTGAGGAGGGTGGCAGGTGGGTGCGGCTATGACTGTGAGGGATGGGTGGGAGAGTTGGGAGTGGGTGAGAAAACCCTAATGCCGGTTTATACACGAGAGCAATGATATCGGGCTGAGATGTTTTTCTTTTTTTGCTAGGAACCGCCACGGTTAATTGATTTACCATGGCGTTTTTTATAACCGTCACTTGTTAATTAGAAAAACCGCCATGGTTAATAAAATGGAAACGCCTTGTAAAAGATTTTTTTTTTAAAGTAGCAAAAACAATTTGTGAACGCCAAAGTTTTGGAGGTAGTTGTGTGTGACGAAGCATGGAATCCGCCTTTCTTGATTCTTCATTTTCGTCCACTTCTCCCCGCCCCGGTGCTCGCGACCTATTCGACGTAATGCCTCAGGAAGAAGGCAATACTGCCGGTGCAAGATCAAGTAGGCGCGTGATGTTGGCTGTGGCGGTTGCTATGGGAGTGACATACTTCCATATGAGTCCTTTTTGGGTACATCAGTTTTTTCACGATGAAGGGAATATTATTCATGAAGCATAATTTTATAGAAATCATGTAATGTATACTTTGCTTCTAAAATTATTTATTTAAAGATATAAACATTAATACTATTTTTCTATACATTATTATTTCAACGTAAAAACTTAACATGTGGAGAAACATATATATATATTTTTATTTTAGGACAAGGTAGCAGGAGCAATAATCTTGCCTTGAGCTCTAGCCTACCCACAATGCGCAAGTTTTTTTTTTTAATTGAACGTAGGGGTATTTACTACGGGTTTTTTTTTTTTTTTTTTTTTTTTTTTGAGGAAGCAGCAACCTGGTCCCATACGCAAGGCCCAAGGCCCAGACCGATTGACGAGCTGAGGCTCTCCAAACCCTCCGGCTGCCGCCGCCGCCGCCGCTCCATCTCGCCATCTCGCCGCCGCGCGCGCGTGCACATTGCTGCATCCCCATTTCCATGCGACAGCGCGCTCTCTCTTCGAATCGAGATGGGATGATTGGGGAGAAGTGATTGAAGCATCTCTCGTCCGCCCAGGCGCAGCAGCAAGGTGAATTGGGGACATTGCTTTCACTCTGTTCATGCCCGCCGTCCTTGTGCTCATCGTTTATCCCCCTCGCAGCGGATAGCGATGGCCCCTCTGACGAGACGCGGGAAGGCAGCCCTCGCCGCGAGTCGCCGGAACGTAGCTCTTGCCGCGAAACGCCGGAAGACAGCCCTTCCCGCGGCACCTCCAGCAGCTCCGGTGTTGGACCCCGACGACCGCATCAGCAGGCTCCCGGAGGAGATCCAGGCGCAGATCCTGTCGTTCTTGCCGGCGCAGGAGGCCGTGCGGACGTGCGTCCTCGCGCGGACTTGGCGCCATGTCTGGAAGTCCTCGAGGCGCCTGCTCATCACGGGCGACTCCGTGAAGGACGTCCGTGAATTCGTGGATGGCCTCCTTCGCGCTCGCGGTGACGCGTCCCTTGACGTTAGCAAATTCAAGCTTCGTCAGATCAAGCAGGTCGACTACGGCGGTTACAGCGATTATGAGTACGCCGAAATCGACGATGATGACGACGAGAGCCTCAACAGATGGATCCACCGTATCCTGGAATATCAAACCAAAATGCTCCGGATTGACATAAATGCTCATGGGAACTATGAGTCCTACTTGCAGATGAGCAACATACCCCTCCTCCACTCGCGGCACTTGACCAAGCTACAACTCACGGGCGTATGGTTCTTCCGTCCTTGGCTCAACCTGGATGGCTGTCCTGCGTTAGAACATCTGGAGATTAAGGAGTGTTGCCTGCTCGGTGTGAGGAAGATGACGTCCCTGTCACTTAAGTGCCTCATCATCAGATCTTGTGATTCTAATGAGGATGACAAACGAATTCAGATATGTGTTCCACGTCTAGTTTCTTTCTGGTTGGATGTCGACAATTTCAGGACTCCCTTGCTGGGGAGAATGCCAGACTTGGTGACCGCAATAGTCAAGATTAGCTCGTTTCTGGATACATGCTATTGTGATGACTTCATGGCTTGTCATCATATTACACGGGCTGGTGACACTTCAGATAGTGATTCTGATAGCAGCGAAGATGAAGGTTTGGGTGACTACGCCAGACAATATACTAAATGTGTGGTCCTTGAAGGTTTAGCACAAGCAAGAGATTTAGTGCTGATAGCTGATAGACCAACGGTATGGTACACTCAACATATTCCTCCTTGTCTGTCATTTATTAATATCGTGAAACTATATACATTTTCGAGTCTGATAATTGTCCATGCTGATTGCAATTATATATTTCCATCCCCATGTATTCCCACCATCTGTACTTAAGTAAATTCTACAGTTTCATGTTCGCGTACTCTATACCAAAACAATTTTTATTTCTTATCATTTTTCCTAATGTGTGCAATCCGTCCAGTATATTTTCAGAAGGGATTTGAGGTGCTGCCCCACTTTTTCTAGTTTGAAGACCCTGGTACTCATTGAGAAATACAATCGTGAGCCTGCTGATTGCAGTGTACTAGAGTGTATGCTTGAACATGCACCACTTTTAGAGAAACTCACATTTATTCTAAAAAAGGTAAACTATTTCTAAATGGGGAACCACGGTTGCACTCCTGAGCTCTAGTAATTGGACTTTGTGACTTTGTTTCAGGTACTACCGCGGGGAAACTATAAAGTGGAAATTAAAGGATACCCTGATACAAAAGTGACACCGACCAAAATATCGCAGCACCTTCAGATAGTCAAGATCATTTGCGAAGATGTGAATGAAATATCCGTTAATGTCCTGAATTTGCTGTCTACGCTCAACATACGTAAGATGACAATTATCTCTACTTTTACTCTACATTTGTATGTATTATATTAGGAATATATATAGTAGAAACACAATACTCTGCCTTGGTAAACATAGTATAATACTATAAATTAAAAACAATAATAAAATAATTCTATGCTAACACAAACATGACATCAAAAAACTTTCATGTTTTACTGTTTCCATGCTTATATTCTGCAAATAATGAAATAAAACAATGACACAAATGCCATTAAAAAGAAAAGGAATTTTAAACCAACAGTTCGAGATAAATGAAGGTAGCCCATTTTTTCCAGGATAGAATACCCACATAAAAGTCGTTCTTCTCTGAATACTGAATATGAAAACATATATTAGTTTAGATCATGTGATTCCATGTTGAAGTACCACATCAACTAATTTTGTTATGATGTGGCCGGATTGGACCAAAATTGGGGGACTTAAATAGTCTAGAGAACTACTTATACAATTTTGTAGTTCCGTGATCAAGATGAGCATGACATATTAGTTCTATTAAAAATGATGGCAAAATTTTTATAGAGTATTAAAAGTGATGTCAAATTTCAAGAATGTGAAGGCAACATTTCTATTTTGTTGAGGCTTATTGAGTACTCCAGTTGTGTTAGGTGTCAATTATACTCCATTACAACAAAGCATTTGAGTAATTAGCTTATGGATCATTTTCACGAAGAAAAGTTTATGCACTGAATTGTTATATTCGTGCATAGATTCTTTCCATGTTTCACTACCGGGGAGAGCCATGCCCCCTTAACTTATCATGCTTATCATGTTTGTGCAGGTTTTGAGACCACAATAACAAAATAGATGCCACAAAAAGCAAAGCCACCTTCGTCATGGGATCCACCATACTATTAGAGATCATCATGCTTATCTGTTCACTCCCAATTCTATGACCATGCTAATAGCTGGCTCAATGTTCTTATCTGTTTCTTGTTATGTTTTAAGAAAACATAATAGAGAGTAGTATTTGGTTTACCAACATGTGCTTATTTGTTATATTGAATACTTCATTTCTTCTTTAAGTCAATCATGATATTTTAATTGTTCTTGTATTACTGCAGTATTTGAAACAGTAAGATTTTATGCCATTATTCAAGTTAATCATTAGCTACTAGGTGGCTCAATGTGCCTATCCACTTCATTTCTTCTTTTAAGTGGATCATGGTATCTTGATATTTTCCTTGTATTAGAGAAGCATTGGAAACAGTAAGATGTCATAGCATTATTCAAGATGGTTTAGTCATGTCAATTTTCCTTTCCATGGAAATTGTGTGTCAAATGACTCAGATGGAACGGTACAGCTTTGTTAAAGGGTTTTATAGAGGAACTTTACATAACATTTTCAAATATTATTTCGAATATTACTATCAAGTCTGGCCAAAACATATACTCAGATAAAATTTGGTTATCCAACTTTAATCAACTTAAACATGATAGAAGCTCTAATCTTTAGACCTGACATTTTTTTTTGAAAGCGTGCATTAGCACATACTTGCATTAAGAGAAGTGGGAGATTACCTATGATTTGTAAGTAATCCACAAATTCTTGTCAAATCACACAGGCACAAACAAACAGCAAGAAAACGAGGGGGAGGGGTGGGCGGACCCCAACTAACAACCCCGACAACTGAACCTATTACAATGAAAAACACAACACCGGGTAGCTAGCGGGGATCGAGCCAAAAAGCGACAACAGCGGCAAAGCACCCGCTAGAAACCGACGGCCAAGCATCCCTCTAGACCAACCTCGGCAGCAAAGCATCTGCCGGAAAGACGACAACATCTGCCATAGACAGTCCGCGACCTCGGCGGCACACGCACACCGGAAATGCTGGCTCGTAACGACCTCAACCTCGGCAACACATTGGAAAGCGCCGGGCTCGTAACGACCCTAACCTCGGTAGTCGCGCGCACACCGGAAACGCAGGCTCGTGAAAGAGAGAGCACCTCGGCGGCAAAAGCATCTGCCGGAAACGACCAAGACTAGAGTTGCAGGCACCACTAGCTAGACACACCGGGTAAAGGTAAACATGAAGCACACGAGGATCAGCAGGATGAGCAAACCGGTCAGGAAGGGGTGACGACGGCCGTAGAGACTTCGACGAGCTGCACGGACCCAACCTCCAACGTCCGCGCCAGCGAGGAGGCCCGACATACCTGCAGCGCCACCACGAGACCACAGCGCCGCGCCAGCACCACCTTGGCCCCACCATGTAACGCCCGTGTTTTTTGCATCATTTTGAAATTAACTAAAAATTTGAACTTTTTATAAGTAGCAACTAAAACTTGATTTACATTCTGTAAAACCCTAGAAAATGTTTTCTAAAAACCGTGCATCCAAATTTCACCATACAGAAAAAGAGGTTTTCTTTGTTTGCTGCTTGAAGAACAGAAGGTGACAATGCACTTTCGAGCCCCATAAAATTATGAATCAAAATGTATGAGAATTATTTATAAATAACTTTGGGAAAAATAATAACAAGAACTATAAGCCAAAATATATGAAATATACCAAAATATATTTCCTCTCCTAAGTGAACCTTGGGAAAATATAAATACTCCATTTAAAAAGAAGTAGGAAATTGGTATAAATATTTTAGGCAAATGTACAAAGGAAAAAAGAAGGAGAAAGAAACAAGAAAAGAAGAGAAAGGAAAAAGGCCTTGTGGGCTCATTCTCCCCCCCTCTCTCCCCATTTGGCCCAATCCACGCCTCCTCCCTTCTCTCCCCCGAGAGGGCGGCCCAAGGGCGAAGCCAAGCGCCACCGCCCACTCCCCTTCCTTTCTTCCACCGGCGGCCGGGCCCCGCCGACACCTGGCTTCTTCTTCCTCTGAACCCCACGCCCGGACCTTACCTTGGCTCATCGCCATCTTGCCTCGCTGCCCTCGCCATCAATGGCGGCTTCGCTGGGCACCGGTGGTCACGCCGACTCATGGCGAGGCATCCCATCAGCGCTTCTTCGTTCCATAAAGCTGGCCCTCCAGCGGCGTGGATGCGAGCGTTGCGACATGCTCCTCGAAGCGCCCGGAATGAAGCCCGGCGCAAGAAGCAACACCATGGACCTCGCCATTGCCGCCGCCCAACCCGCGGCCGCGGCGAGGCGAAGAAACAACACGCCCGAGCTCGAGGACATGTGCGCCCGGCGCGGCGCAGCCCGGCTCAGTGGAAGTCGAGGGCCAGGCGAGGTTGCCGGAAAAAGATGTCGGGCCGGCTGGCGAAAATATCTCGTCGGCGACTCCGACGCCCGGCAAACCTATAAATAGGCCTCCGACCTCAATCCGACTCACCCCTACCTTGGCGAGCTCCGCCCAACTCGGGAACGCTGGTGCTCACCTCTGTTTTCTCTCTCCCCTTCCCGGCTCCACGCCGTCCCGGTTTCCCCCAAATGGAAATCATTGCCGCCCCATTAGGGTTAGAGGTTCACCGTTGATTTGGTCGCCCAAATCGAAATCCGTTAAGCGTCCTCGTCCCTCGTTAAAAGCTTCCCCGCTTCTTTCTTGTGACCGCGTAGTGTTAGGCTCGGTCGGCGTTCTTTGCCGCCGGCGTCGGCCGTCAGCGCGCGCCGAGGCAATAAACCCTCGCCGCCTCTTTAGAGCTCACCAACGGCTCGGGGTGGAAGCAGCCCAAGCGGCCCTCGCGGCGAGCAACCGGCAACCCGCGAGTCCAACTCCGGCCGAGCACGCCGGCAGCGCGCCCGTGGGCGAGATGGAACGAGTGCGACCGCGCCGCCCGTGCCCCACCGTGACGGCGTCACGTGGGGAGCCAATCGGAAGCCGCCCCGTCACCCGCCCAGCGGCGTTGTTCGGCTGACTCTACTGCCATATCAGCTAGGCCCAGTCCACACAGTATAGCCACGTGGCCCCTTTGCGCTGCTGTGTAGAAAAGAAGGAAAATGCTAAGTACACCTGATGGTGTACCCAGATTGATAAAACTTCTATTTTCTCTATTCAGAAAAATTCCCCAGAAAAATTTGTAAATTAATTAATTGAATTATAAAAATTTTATCATGTAATTAGTTCCTAATTTTATACCTGATAAAATTTCTATAAAATATTGCCCTAGTAATTTAAATAACTTAAATAGGGTAAATATTGTAAGCCTGGGTAAATATTGCCCGGGTAATTTAAATAACTTAAATAGGGTAAATATTGTTTAGGTAAATACATGATAAAATTTCTCTTTATCGAAGCCTCATTTCTCCCTGGCAATTTTGCGTGGTGGACAACTATGTTGGAGAAGTGAGCCCTGGGAACGAAACAATCGCTGACACCTGGGCCACGGAGCTCAAACCAGTTCGATGGGATCAGATGGACCGCGTCCGAAAGGCAATGGATACAACCGTCATGAGCTGTGCCACGGCTGGAACGCTACAAAGGCACAACCAAACTTTGGCACCCGTGTCTCCGTGCCAGAGGCTTCACGCCTACCGACCAATGGGAAATCGACAACGGCTCCAAGCCTCTCTGAACAAAGACATGCCATAAGTGCTACGGGCGACTGTACCGGTGCAGGGATATACCCGTTCTATATCGAGTAGAGACCCACAAAACAGGGCAACACGTATTTCTACAGCGTACCCAATAGAGGTCGATCAACGGTCACGGACAAACGTTGTTTGGAAGAGGCCGTTACGGATTACGTGACGATTGGTTCGTGAGGATGGCCAAACGGATTATTCGTTCCGTAACGACGGCGTTTCGTAGGCTACACAGACCATGACGGCGACGACCATGATGACGCTACGCGGCCCGCAGGATGCGGTATTGGGCCTGCCGCGTCAGTGGTCGAGGAAGCGCCGCAGGCCCGCGCGGAGGGACGGGACCTGACGGAGCTGACACGGCTGTAACGGCCGGGTCGAGGCTCCCCATCACGACGCGATGTGCACGGGATTGGACCCGGCACGTCAGTGGGCAGCGTTTGGTGGAGCCTACACGTAACGCAAGTTGGTGACCCAGGGCGGCTTGCGCGTGCACTGCCCGCGACGCGGTGGGCTGTGACCTGTGGTTCCGCAGGATTGGGCCCGCCCGAATCAGTGGGCTCCGGCGTGCGGGTGTGGGCGGCGGCGACCGGACGTGACCGCGGTGACCTGGGAGGGGCGGGGGTCCGCGTGTGGGCCCGCCTACCGGTGGGCGCGCTGCGTCGGGTGTGGGCTGCGATGGCGGCCCGGCGTTTCTCGGCGGCGATGCGGCGTGCGGGGTTTGGGGCCCGCTGGCGCACACGTGCGGCGCCAGCGGCGCGATGGCCTGCGGCGCGCCGCGTGGGCTGCGAGATTGGGCCCGCCCACTCCAGTGGAATGCGCGTCGCGTGGGTGGCGGCCCGGTGCCGCGGCGGCGACCTAGGTGGCGCGGAGTCCATTTGGATTGGGTCCCGCGGGGACGGGCATCGTCGGTGTGTGCACCGATGAGTGCGCACCGCGACCACACGCATGCGGGGAGACCTGGCAGCCGCGTGCGTCGGAGATCAGAATTTCGCCTCGCACGCGGGGAGACTGCGGGTGCGACATTCGGGCGGAATCGGGGGACCACAGCGCAAGAACGCGCTTCACGCGTGGCCGGGGCCTCGGTGCGAATGGGCATAAACGGGGGGCATCGTACAGCCAAGCCAGCGGGACACGCACGACACGGACCTCACCAGCCGCTCGGGCCGGGCCCTGGGCAAAGGCCCCCTTCGTCGTCGATCTGTGGCATCCGACGGGTGGGGGCGTCGCGGGCGGCGTGGATGGTCCGAGGCCGCTACTGAGTCCTGGGGTTCTCTTATTCTCAGGTTACAAATGTAGTGTACCAAAGCTAAATAAACTGCCTCATAAAATGCCTTATAACCTCCTTATTCTACCTAAAATTTGTCTCTAAATAAAATTAGATATCTTAGGATTAACACTTAAAAGGTATTTAGTTGAATTCTAGGGTGGTCCGTGGCCCGCGGTGCCACCCATCTAGTACGCCACTAAGCTCACCAAATACTTTTTACAAAACCGATCCCACAAATATTGGAGCTGCATCATATTATGTTTTTTTTACCGAACCGGTCGGGGAGTCCCCAACCTCTCTTTTTAATTAAATGAAAGAATAGTTACAAGTAACCATACAAGCCACCCAGGCCCAAACAGAAAAAGATTGTACTAAACATAGCTATCTCTCCAGGTATTGAGAAGGTTGCACTTGACCCCTTTGGCCTTGATACAAACCAAGCCAAAATCCTGTATGAAAATTTGTTTCCAGAAGATAATCTCATTTCTATCATTGTCAAAGATGATACTATTTCTTAACTTCCAAATGCTCCAACAAGCACAGATGACGATCTCTCTGAATATGATGTTTTGAAAATCACTTCTTGCCTAAACATGTTGGTGGGGCTGAGAGTTAAATCCCATTTTATATTCAGGGTGTCCCAACATAGTTTGCTAAAAGTGCATCCAAAGAACAGGTGGAAATATGACTCTTCACATGAATGATTGCATAGAACACAGTTGTAACTGGCTAGGATCATGTTTTTTTTTTTAAGAATATTTCTAGGATTCAGCCTGTCTCTGACAAGAAGGCAAAAGAAAATTTTTGGTTTCCTAGATTGCTGCTCTTCCAGATCCATTTAAAGAGAGGTGTGGGATTGTCACTGCTGATCATCTTCTTGTAAGCTTTTCTGCTGCTATAAATATTGTTGCCCCAACTATAAGTCCAAGTGTCATTGGAATGTTCATCTAGGCGTGATGTGTCCAAGATGGAGTTGACCTCTTGTAGTTGATCTTGTGCTATTAGAGAGAGAGTGGGGCTGAAAAAGCCTCTCAAAATTTTGATTTAAAAAGAATCTGATGGAACATTTTAGTTTTCTAGTGAAGGAGAATAGTTGGGGAAATCTATTTCTTAGAGCCTGATCAACCCAAATGTCTGACCAAAAGAGAATTGTATCTCCCTTCTTTGGTTTACATGGGGCAAACTCTTGATATTTTCTAAATAATTTCATTACATCTTTCCACCGGAAAGGAGCCTGAGGGGATCTAGCATGTGGGGGTTTACACCATTGGAATAAAGCCTATTCCATGTCGGGGGTTTACCCAAGTGATGTCTGCTTTGTTGTAGAACTTGTCTAAATATTTCATGAGTAGAGCATTGTTCTGACTTTCAATGTCAATAATGCCAAGTCCACCTTGGTGTTTGGGTTTCATGTATCTCATCCCGGGCACTAAGCATCTTCCTCTTCTATCGCCTTCCCCTTTGCTCGAGAGACAGTTTTTTCTATAATGATCAATTTATTTCACCACTTGGGGAGGAAATTTTAGACTGCACATATAAAAAGTAGGAAGAGCAGAAAAAATTGAATTAACTAGAATCAACCTTCCATTGTATGATAGGTGCTTACTGACACATGACATCCTTTTTTCAATTCTGCTGATGAGGGGTGCAAATTCAATCATTGATGGTCTAGTTGTCCCTAGGGGTAGACCAAGATAAGTAATTGGCATTGATCCTACTTGACAGCCAAGAATTTCAGCCAGATTATGTGCTCTTGGTTCATCCATATTGATTGGGATAAGGCTAGACTTATTATAGTTGACATGGAGACATGAGGTCTTTGAGAAAATTTGAATAATATCCTTTAGGTTGGATAGTGTTGACTCATCCCCACAAAGCACTAGCAAAGTATCATGTGCATATTGGATGATAGGATAGTCCCCTTGGAAGTCATTGCTTAGTGGGTGGTTGAGTAATCCATCATGCCAGCCTTTGTTTGTCATGCTCTAAAGGAGATCTGTAGCTAGAACAAAGAGGAGAGGTGATAGGGGGTCACCTTGCCTGACTCCTCTCAAGCATTTGAAGCTTTTACCAAGGATACCATTTAAGATGATAGATGAGCTACCACTTGTGAGGATGTTTTTTTACCCAATCAATCCATCTAATGGAGAAGCCTTGGTATTTTAGGATATCTAGAATAAAGGCATGTTCTATTTTATCAAAAGCCTTTTCAAAATCTAGCTTTAATATGATGACTTCCTTTTTTTGAATGATGACAGAAGTGTAGAAACTGAAAGCCCGGGCCGGGCAATCTTGAATGGTTACGCCTTTGATGAATCCATATTGATTTGCATGGATTAGGTCAAAGATGACTGATTGCGATCTGTTTGACAGGAGCTTTTGTGATGCATTTCATTGACTAATTTGTCAAAGAAATAGGCCTATAGTCATTGACTGTCTTTGTATTATCCTTCTTAGGTATGAGGGTAATTAAGGAGGAATTGATGCTTGTTAAATTGTTGTTCCGATTGCGAGAATTCTAGGAAGAGCCTTTTAAAGTCTATCTCGTATGATGGTCCAACATTTTTTTTGATGAAGGTTCCACTGAACCCATTAGGACCTAGAGCATGATTGTTTGGTAGATCCTTGATTACCAAATCCATTTCCTCATTGCCAAGTCCGCATCAATACTTGATAGATCTTTTGGTACAATGAAATCATCAAGATTACAGTTTGTGCCAATGTAATTACTAACCCCCATTCTTTAATTGAATGTCATCCATAAGAGATTGGCCTTTTGTTCATGATCTATGATATGATTGCCCTGTGCATCTAGTAGAGAGACAATGAATTTTTTCTTGTGAGCAATAGAGGCCACCATCAGGTGAAAGAAATGTGTATTTTCATCACCAAGATTTACCCATCTGATGGTGTTCCTTTGTTTCCAATATTTTATTTTTGATTCTAGCAGAGTTTCAAGATGAGCCTTTACCCCGGTCTTCAAGGGTGACTCTATTCTAGATAGTGGTCTCTCGTTCCTCTAACCCATCCATGAGTTGTAAGACCTATTTGCTGTTATGTATCAGTTTACTTAGGATGGAGAGGTTCTTGCTCCATTTTCTAAGACCTGATCTAACTTGTTTCAGTTTTGCTAAGAGATGCTTAGCAGCACTGGCATAGTGAGGTGAGTTGTTCTAGCAATGTTGTACTGTCTTCAAGAAACCAAGGTGATCAATCCAAAAGTTTTCAAATATGAAGATATTTGATTTTGGGATTGAGGTGCCAATGTGTACAACAAATGGTATATGGTCTGAAGTTGGCTTCAACAAGGGTTGAACAATAGTTGCAGGAAAGGAGGTGACCCAGCTTGAGGAGGTGAAGACCGAGTCAAGTTTGACAAGGAGAGGATCGTCTTGCATGTTTGTTGACGGTAACCAACTACATATCAAACACCGTCAACATACGCCAAAACCACCTAGAAATAGGGTTTATAAATTAACAAATTCCATAGTTTTGGTGTATATTTGGTTCTTGCGGGTACAAGACAAGACATGTGCACTTTGGGCCCAAAACACAAGGAAAAAGAATAATAAAATGATAAATAGAAAAAAAGCCCAAAAGTGACAAAAGGCAAGACCAACCCAACTTACCACGGCCAGGCCACAAACTCGGGTTCTCCACGTCCAAACCAGGCCCAAGACAACGAAACAAGATGACACGACAGTTGGGCGGTTTGGGGCCGACCGGTGGTGCCCGCACCCATATGCTTGACACAGTGGGGCCGGGCGGTGCGGGCGGTTCATTCACTCCGAGGAACGTCGGTGGCGCCGTGGACCGTGGTTCGATGAACCCTCAAAATGGTGGTGGTGGCTATTTTCCAAGGACCCCCCTCTACTCAAGCTATAAAAGGAGACCTCCTACCTCTCTTCCAACAACACTTCCAAGGAGAATTCAGCACATTTGAGCAAGAGAAGTAGATTAGTCTTCTTCCTACCTTCTAAATTCTAGAGAGTGAGAGAGGGAGAGCTAGAAGGAAACTTTGCTCCTTCTACTCGGAGTTGTCGGAGTAGCCCCGGTGATCCGCGGTTCCTAGGAGGTCGAGTGCCGGGACTTGTCGGCACCACGCTGCTTGTACCTCTACAAGCTTCTTACAATTTGGTGAGCAAGCTTGTGTTCATCTCTCGGCTTATTGTCTTTCCAATTATATTATCTTAACTTGTTATAGTCTTACGGTATTGGTAGATTGTCTCGTAAGAGCGTTAGTTCTTAATGAAGGAACTCTTTGGATCGGGGAACCTTGGCCAACATCAAGAACTGTGACCAAGAGTGCAAACGTGGTGTTTGGGCTAGCGTTCACCTACCTTTTGCGAAGCATCCCACGGTGCGTGAAGGTAGGCGGCGGGGTTGTGACAGCCTTGTCCGTCCCCTTGTAATCCCTCCACGTTCGGGTGTGACGTGGAGCTAATTGCCGGACTACGCCTCGTTTGGGCGAGGGCCGGTGTGCGAAGTAAGGAGATAACAACGCGAGAAATCCCCGTCCGAAATCTAAGCCCATAGAGATACCTCATTACTCGTAGAACCTAACCTTGCCTTGGGTAGGCACGAGGCCCGGAAGCCCTCAACGCAGCCGTCCCTTGCGAATTATACGATACCCTATTTACCACGGTGAAGTGCTACAACGGTATTTCCGTGCGCTTGCGGACTTTCTTTGCTTTCGCTAAGAAACACCAACAAGCATTTACGGCGCCGTTCTTGGGACGGTTGTCGTAGTTGTATTTTGGACCTAGTCGACCCGTGTGTCTAGAATATCTCCTATAAAACAAAAACCCAAAAAACAGTTCCTTACCCATGGAGCAACCCACCATACAAATCCTATCCGCTCCTAAGGGCGAGCTTGTAGAACCACTCCGATATGCGAAGCCAATCACGACTTCCGATTATGAGCTCCGCCCCTAGCTTTATAGCCATGGTTTCAAAGCCGAGCCTTTTCGGGCTCGGAATATGAAAACCCATATCATCACCTACGGGAGTTTGAGCGCTCTGTGGATGCTTGACTATTGCGAGGCATGACACATGACACGTTGAGGTGGAAGTTGTTTCCGTTCTCTCTCACGAGAGGGGCGACTCAATGGTATGCCCACAATGTAGGGTTGGTAAATGGAGACTAGGAAGAATTGCGACATAGGTTTTTGCCTCGCGTTCTATCCTTTATCCGAATCGCGGCCCTACGACAAGAGATCCTCAACTTCCAACAAAAAGAGGGTGAAACCATAGGTGCAGCACTGGGACCATTTACCATTCTTACTAGATCCGGCCCCGACTGTCCATCCCAAACCATGTGTTGTTACAACACTTTTGGCTAGGTTTGGATAGAGCAAATGCACTACTTTGCTTGATTTAGGCTGCTGAGGGTCGTTCGCACATAAAAACCACAGCGGAAGGGGAAGCTCTCCTAAACCGTATTCTTGAGAATACTCCCCGCTAGATCCTATCCGAGTAGAACCCAAGCAAAAACAAGAGGAAGTCCCTTCGCTCTCTTGCCGAACCCGAAACATCTTTAGAGACCCTCGCCTTGAACGAGAACCAAAGGGAGACCGCATGGTCGGATCTCCCGTTTTTGAGGAAGACCTTCTTGAGCAATTCGGTAATACCTCGAATTACGAACAATGGAAAAAACCACCTATCCCGTTGGCCCTCGAACCACCCCCCGGGCCGAACTCTTTCTCCGGGAGTCTATTAAGGAGCTAACCGCTATCATGAGTACGGAATGGCTACGGGGAGGAAGGGCCCTCTTTTCGAAGAAATTCGATTGAACAATCCCTCTACGCCTATCTGTTGCAAATATCAAGGGGACGTAGTGGAGGTCATGTATAACCCTGCTGTAGGTATAAACATCATGTCCAAATCCTTTGCACAGCAATGTGACAAGGAAGCACCTAGGACTCACACAGCAAAGACTTTGTGCATAGCACCCCAAACCATCGTAAAATGCCGTGAGGTTATACACGACCCGATTCTTCTTCATAGGAATGTCAAACTCTCTTTGGATTTTCATATTTTTGATATCCAAGATTTTGACATCCTAATCGGGCATCCCTTGGAAAAGATTCTTAATCTATGACAATCCGGGGATTTAGATGTCAAACCGGGAGGAAAATCATTGTCCATACCGGTTACTCGAGCCAAAAAACTTCGATGGCGGACTCCCTCCATGAGTATGACACGCCCCGAGGAGGTCAAAGGAGTCATGCTCTATGAAAACCCCGAAATGTACCTAGAACGTGACGCCCAATTCTTCATAGAAGAAGAGGGCGACTCGAGGAAACCATAGAACTTCCCCAAGAGGAAGAGGCGACTCGGCCTCCGGTTGAGCTTAAACCCCCTCCCCTAGCCTACGCTATGTCTTCCTAAACGGTGACACACAAACTCCGGTTATCATTAGTGATAAACTTAGTGACCAGGAGACGACCCAACTCATAGCCGTTTTAGAGAAACATAGATCGGTCTTCGGGTATTCCTTACAAGACCTAAAAGGGGTAAGTCCAACACTCTACACACATCGCATACCTATTGACCCTTCTAGTACCCCATCACGCGAACCACAAAGAAGGCTTAATAATGCGATGCATGAAGTCGTGAAGAAGGAAGTTCTCAAACTTCTTCACGATGGGGATAATCTATCCCGTACCACACAAATGATTAGGTTAGCCCGGTCCAAGTGGTCCCTAAAAAGGGAGGAATGACGGTCATTGAGAACTCTAAAAACGAGCTCATTCCGCAAAAAGACAAGTCACGAGGGTGGAGAATGTGCATCGACTATAGAAAACTTAACAAGGCGACTAAGAAAGATCACTTCCCCGCTTCCATTCATTGATGAGATGTTGGAACGGTTAGCGAAACATTCTTTCTTTTGCTTCCTTGATGGGTATTATGGGTACCACCGGATCCCGTCCACCCCGATGACCAAAGCAAGACCACCTTCACATGCCCATACGGAACCTATGCCTACCGTAGAATGTCATTTGGGCTTTTGTGTGTAATGCACCTCTTCCTTTCAGCGGTGTATGATGTCTATCTTCTCGGACATGATTAAAGAGATCATGGAGGTCTTCATGGACGACTTCTCGGTCTATGGTAAGACTTTTCGAAAGCGGTTCAAGAATTTAGACAAGGTCTTTGCAACGATGCCAAGAAAAGGACCCGGTGCTTAATTGGGAAAAGTGCCATTTCATGGTCCCGTGGCATCGTTCTTGGACACCTAGTGTCCAAGAGGGGGGATTGAGGTAGACAGAGCTAAGATAGACGTTATTGAAAAGCTACCTCCCCGGTGAATGTCAAAGGGATCCGTAGTTTCCTAGGCCATGCGAGGATTCTATAGGAGGTTCATAAACAATTTTTCACAAATCTCGAGACCCCTTACGAACCTCCGCTAGCCAAGGGCGCACCCTTTGACTTCATAGATGAGTGCATGCACGCTTTCAAAACCTTGAAGAAAGCACTCATCTCGGCTCCGATTATCCAACCCCGGATTGGTCGTTGCCGTTTGAAATCTTGTGCGATGCTAGCGACTATGCCGTTGGTGCGGTCTTAGGCCAAACCAAAGAAAAGCGAAGATGCAATCGCATATGCTAGCAAGACTCTAACGGGGAGCCCGGCTTAACTATGCCACCACGGAAAAAGAGCTCCTTGCAAAAGTCTTCGCTATCGAGAAATTTTTGCTCTTACTTAGTGGGTGTAAAGATAATCGTTTACACCCACCACGCCGCTCTCAAGTATCTGCTCACTAAGAAAGATGCGAAACCTCGGTTGATCCGTTGGATTCTTCTACTCCAAGAATTCGATCTAGAAATAAAAGATAAAAAGGGAGTAGAAAATACCGTTGTAGATCACTTGTCGCGTATGCAGGTCACTAACATGCGGGAACCTCCTATCAATGACTACATGCTTGTGACGACATGCTACTAAAGGTGTCGGACTCCAATCCATGGTATGCAAACATTGTCAACTTTATGGTTGCGGGATATGTACCACACCCGAGAGGACAAGCGGAAATTACAAGTAGAAAGCCGGCGACACCTTTGGGATGAACCGTACTGCATGCAGTATGTGGTGACGGCATCTTTGAAGATGTGTACCAAGGGAAGAGGGGATGCAGATCATTGAGAAATGTCATGCATCACCCTACACTAGCCATACCGGAGTATTCCGTACACAAGCCAAAATCTGGCAATGCGGTTCTACTGCCAACGATGTATGAAGACACAAAAAGAATTTATCGAAGATGCCCAAGCTGCCAAAGGACCAAAAATATCATTTGCTCGTGATGCAATGCCCCTACACTACAACCTTCAAATAGAAATATTTGATGTGTGGGGTATTGATTACATGGGGCCATTCCTAAGTCCCATGATTGCGAGTACATCTTGGTGGCAATGGATTATGTGTCAAAGTGGGTAGAAGCAATGCCATGCGAGAAGCTGGCGGCGCCAAACATGCACGCAAGATGTTTCACGAAGTGATCTTCCCCGTTTCGAACTCCACTCATGGTGATAAGTGACGGAGGATCACACTTCATGGACAAATCATTCGGGGCATTCTGAAGAAACTTGGCGCCAAGCACAACATTGCTACCCGTACCATCCGCAAAACCAGCGGCAAGCCGAAACCTCAAACAAGCAAATCAAAAACATACTCCGAAAGGCGGTCAACGAGATGGGGAAAGGCCGGAAAAACAAGCTACCGGATGCTCTCTCGGGCATACGGACAGCATATAAAGCCCCCATTGGCATGTCACCCTATCACCGGTATATGGCAAAACCTCGCCACTTGCCGTTGAGTTGGAACATCGAGCTCACCGGGCCATCAAAAAATGGAACATGGACGTCAAACTCGTCGGAAAGAACCGGCGCAGGCAAATCTCTCGAAAGCCGGAAGAATGGCGGGAGAAGGCGTACCCGCGCTGCAAAGCTCTACAAAGAGCGCGCACAAAAAGATGGCATGATCGGCGCATCAAGATCAAGGAATTCACCACAGGCGATAAAGTACTCTTATTCAATTCCGGGTGAAATTATTCGCGAAGGAAAGGCGAGAAGCAAGTGGAAAGGACCGCATACACCGTCATCAACACCTCGCCACATGGCGCGATCACAATTCAAGATGACGCCGGTTTGATCCAAAAGATAAATGGACAACATCTCAAGCTTTTCTTTGAACCTTTGCCCGATCTTAACCAAGAGCTTGATAGAATAGATTTATGTTTTGAAAATAGTTAATTATAATCAGCATACAAAAAAAAAAAGCTTGTGAAGGCCATGTTTTTCTTGTTTTTACCTTTTTTGCCCTCACTAGATTGTCTTGATTAGTGCTTGATTTATTTATTTATTCTTTTTTTTTGCACAATTTTCTATTTTCAAAGAATAAATCCAAAAAGAAATCAAACCTGGGATGGGGAATGGGATTAGAGCTCGCGCAAAACGGCACAATTCAAATTTTCAAATCCAATGACGAGCGTGGCGAAAAAACTTCGACGGGGGGCCCCGGTGCGCCCGCACACCTCGGCTCTTTCTGGCGGCGCTCGATTTCGTCCTGTGCCTTTACCCTACAAATGAATAGCATTGATGTTTGTTTATTCTGTCAATTTGAATCGTGTCGAGGCAGAGGGTGATCCTTGTCCTATAAATACCTCACCTCACCTCTCCTCTCTTCACACACTCATCTTCAAGCTCTCACCACTCCCCAATCCTCCACTACTCCTCACAAACCAGCACTCTCCCCAAGCCACAACACCATGGCACTTGTGCCATTCGACAAGGAGAAGGCAAAGAGCTTTGCAAAGGAGTACCTTGAGAGAGTGAGAGCCCCCAAGAGAGCCCTTGCCATCATCCCCTCTTCAAACGAATCTACGCCCAAGAAGAAGTTGGCGTCGAAGGAGAAGAGTGCTGCCCCCATGGGCAGCCAAGAAGAGAAGGTGGCCTACACCAATCTTCCACCTTAAAATCCTTCCGATTTCTCCCCGTAGTACCGGCTCATGCTTCCCCTACACTTTAGAGCAAATGCCGAATGGGGAGTGGAAGAAGAAGGTCCCTAAACCACAAATCGAGAGGCAACCGGCGGGCTTCTTCCCGGCGATGACGAGATAGTTCCTAAGGAGGGGCTCACAGTAGGAAGTTTGAACAAGAAGATCCAAGAGCTCTCGATTTTGTACATGTTCTCTTAGGCGAGATTAGCTGAAATCGACATAGCGCTAATATTCGCCTTAAGAGAGAGTTAGCGGAACCTCCATTGTAGCACTCACGAGGAGTTGAGGGTTGCTTTGCTAAGGACATGGGGGTAGAACGCTCGGTAACCTTGCCGATCCCTACTAGAGCACTTCTACGTCCCCCTAATAATTAGACGCAGCGCAAACTTTAAATTTCAGCATTTCCCTTTCCAATTATTTTGTAATTCCTTCAAGTCTTGGCGTCTACATTTGTATTATAATTATTTATGAATTCAATAAAGCTTGTCTTTGGAATATTGTGTATGTCTCCACTTGTTTTTTGTCTTGTGCAAAAAGAAAATAAAATAGGTACAAAAACAAGTGTGGGGGGGAGGCAACCGTCTCTCACAAGTCAAGGTACATAATGCTAAACCTGAACCTAAGTTGGCAAAACTCCATCTCACGGTCTACCAATTGAGAAATGGCATGCATACATTTTATTCCTCGCCAAAAACCATACTTTATTGAGCAACTACCTTATAGGGACCCCATGTTCACCTAAACAATTGAGCTTTGAGATATGGTAGAAATAACTTGACACTTGCTCTCTTATGCAATGAGACTTGGTTTTATTTCGAAAATTCAAATAAAGCATGCTCTGGTTTGACTTAGACAAATCCTACCAAAGCCCTGAAAAATGACTTGAATATCCACTATAGCTACTACAACTGTATTGAGTTTTGTCGGGGCTCAGTTGATCTCAAGTTGAGAGAGGCTCATACTCCCAAGATCGAAAAACACATACACCCACATATACACGCCGGTTCTCACAATGAGAATTGTGCACAACATGCATCTTTACCATCCACTAAATAAATACTCCATCCGTCATACCATGATCATCTCACTCGTGGTCGAAAAAAGTATCATGCGAGAAAAAGAGATACTGAGGCTCTGAGAAAAGAAAAGAATAAGAGATGAAAAATGGACAAGTGTCCGGGGCGAGTAGAGCCCACATCTCCAAAAAAAAAAAAAAAAGAGAGAGAAAGAAAAGTAGCCTAACAGTATCTCTCCAAAAGCATACAAAAAAGAGAGAGATCATGAGTCAAGGAGTAACCACAAAACAAAATACCACAAATATTCTCCACACACTTTTGCACATTTCAATCTAAGGGTATGGCACCTCTTTCCAACGATCGAGCTTGACCCGACAAAACATACTGAGGTAATGCGTATGCATCACTCCACTCAAAAGATCCATAAAAAACCCCTGCAAAAAAGATAGGATGAGTGAGAGCGAGAGTGCTTTGGCAAGGAAACACAAAATGAGTGACCATGTGAGATTCAACCAAGGAGCATTGCTACTTTATCTTTAAAAATTCAAAAATCAACCAAGTCTTTGCACATGAGTAGTAGCAAGGAGATCACGATTTCATGCCGTTCCATTGCTCAATCGTCCAAGATAACATGGTAGCCACTCTTGAATGCTCACAAAGCGGTGAGGCCCTAATAACTTGTATGCGTGTCTACATCTTGGAGATTGAACCACTCTAGTCATTACGCCTTCACTTTCGAGGGGCGAGTAAAGGGGCTAAGTGTGGGGAGTTTGTTGACGGTAACCAACTACATATCAAACACCGTCAACATACACCAAAACCACCTAGAAATAGGGTTTATAAATTAACAAATTCCATAGTTTTGGTGTATATTTGGTTCTTGCGGTACAAGACAAGACATGTGCACTTTGGGCCAAAATGCAAGGAAAAAAAGAATAATAAAATGATAAATAGAAAAAGCCCAAAAGTTACAAAAGGCAAGACCAACCCAACTTACCACGGCCAGGCCACAAACTCAGGTTCTCCACGTCCCAAACCAGGCCCAAGACAATGAAACAAGATGACAGGGGCGAAGTTGGGCGGTTTGGGGCCCGACCCGTGCGCCCGCCCGCACCCATATCTTGGCAGTGGGGCCGGCGGGCGGTGCGGCGGTTCATTCACTCCGTCGGTGGCGCCGTGGACCGAGGTTCAGATGAACCCGGTTTGGACATTATGGTGGTGGTGGCTATTTTCCAAGGACCCCCCTCTACTCAAGCTATAAAGGAGACCTCCTACCTCTCTTCCAACAACACTTCCAAGGAGAATTCAGCACATTTGAGCAAGAGAAGTAGATTAGTCTTCTTCCTACCTTCTAAATTCTAGAGAGTGAGAGAGGGAGAGCTAGAAGGAAACTTTGCTCCTTCTACTCGGAGTTGTCGAGTAGCCGGTGATCCGCGGTTCCTAGGAGGTCGGTGCTTAGGACTTGTCGGCACCACGACGCTTGTACCTCTACAAGCTTCTAACAATTTGGTGAGCAAGCTTGTGTTCATCTCTCGGCTTATTGTCTTTCCGATTATATTATCTTAACTTGTTATAGTCTTACAGGATCGGTAAATTGTCTCGTAAGAGCGTTAGTTCTTGGTGAAGGAACTCTTTGACCAGGGAACCTTGGCCAACATCAAGAACTGTGACCAATAGTGCAAACGAGGTGTTTGGGCTAGCGTTCACCTACCTTTTTCGGCATCCCACGGTCGTGAGGGTAGGCGGCGGGGTTGTGACAGCCTTGTTCGCCCCTTGTAATCCCTCCATGTTCGGGTGTGACGTAGAGCTAATTGCCGGACTCGCCCGGTTTGGGCGGGGCGGTGCCCAAGTAAGGAGATAACAACGCGAGAAATCCCCGTCCGGAAATTTAAGCCCATAGAGATACCTCATTACTCATAGAACCTAACCTTGCCTTGGGTAGGCACAGCCCGTGAAGCCCTCAATGCAGCCGTCCTTGCAAATTATATGATACCCCGCTTACCACCGGTGAAGTGCTACAACGGTATTTCCCTGCGGCGCTTGCGGACTTTGTTTGCTTTAAGCTAAGAAACACCAACAAGCATTTCTCGGGCGCCGTTGTCGGGGATTGTCGTAGTTGTATTTCGGACCTAGTCGACCCGTGTGTCTAGAATATCTCCTATAAAACAAAAACCCAAAAAAAAGTTCCTTACCCATGGAGCAACCCACCATACAAATCCTATCCGCTCCAAAGGGCGAGCTCGTAGAACCACTCCGACCTGCTTGAAGCCAATCACGACTTAGATTATGAGCTCCGCTCGGCTTTATAACCATGGTTCTGGCCCGAGCCTTTTCGGGCTCGAATATGAAAAACCCATATCATCACCTACGGGAGTTTGAGCGGCTCGTGGATGCTTGACTATTGCGAGGCATGACACATGACACGTTAAGGTGGAAGTTGTTTCCGTTCTCTCTCATAGAGAGGGCAACTCAATGGTACGCCCACAATGTAGGGTTGGTAAATGGAGGCCGGGAAGAATTGCGACATAGGTTTTGCCTCGCGTTCTATCCTTTATCCAGAATCGCGGCCCTACGACAAGAGATCCTCAACTTCCAAGAAAAAGAGGGTGAAACCATAGGTGCAGCTTTTCGGGACCGTTTTACCATTCTTACTAGATCCGCCCCGAGATTTGTCCATCCCAAACCGTGTGTTTTACAACACTTTTGGCTAGGTTTGGATAGAGCAAATGCACTATCTTTGCTTGATTTAGCTACGGGAGGGTCGTTCGCACATAAAACCACAAACCAAGGGGAAGCTCTCCTAAACCGTATTCTTGAGAATACTCCTCGCTAGAACCTATCCGAAAGTAGAACCCAAGCGAGAAACAAGAGGAAGTCCCTTCGACTCTTTGCCGAACACAGAAACTTCTTTAGAGAGACCCTCACGCCTGAACGGTAACCAAAGGAGACCGCATGGTCGATCTCTCCCATTTTCCGAGGAAGACCCTAATGAGCAATTCGGTATTTCCCGCGGCGCTTGTGGACTTTCTTTGTTTTAAAGAAACACCAACATTGTTGCTCCATGTGTATGTGACCTCTCATTGAAAGGTACTTCTACTAAATCAAGATCAGAAATAGTCTCATTAAAGATATTCGTCTCTGATAGATCACCACCAGGTTTGTTTCTATTTTTTCGGACTTACGATCAGGTTGAAGTCGCCACCCAAGAGCCATCACCCATACCTAAAGTGTCAAAATTCATTAGCCAGGTGATAAAATCAGGTTTAATGGTTGGTTGGGATGGTCCGTATATATTGGAGATACCAAAGCTGTTGTTATCTAGTCTGCAAGAGAAATTCATAGTCAGGGCATGAGGTGGCTTGAATGACCTGACCATCTAGTATACTACTATTCCAAACCGTTAGGAGACCACCAGATGCTCCAATGGAAGGAAAGAAACAAAATTTGTCTAAAGATGTTGGACAAATTTTTTAATCTAAACGGCATCAAAACTTTCCCTTTTTGTTTCTTGTAAACAAAGGATATGACAAGCACTTTCCTAGATTTTGTCTCGTATAGCATCTCACTTCTCTTGTGAACTAATTCCTCTAATGTTCCAAAAAAGCACTTTGATGTTTCTTTTACTATTGCTATCCATTAAGAAACCAAAGGAGGAATGCAAGTGGACAGATTGGTACACCAGGTATCAAACATAAGAATAGTACAATATATAGGGCAAGCAAGAACCATTGCCCAGGGCAGACTAGGAATGTGCTATGTTAACCAGGTAACAAAAATAACATTCACACTTGTGGAGACTTGTAATCCAAAGCAAGACTAAGTGTGCCCACCCTAAAAGAGGATTGTGACTATTTAGAGCGCCAAGACCAAAGGCAAAAAAGAGGGTGGCAAAACCTGGGCAAAACATCTCAGGATTATAACAAAAGCCAGATTGACACATTAGCAGGAAAAAATGAGCAACAGATGCCATGATGTGGCTAAACAAGCAAAGATAGGATAACTTAAACTGGTAAATCAAGTTTTGGTGAGAGCTCCAACTGGTGTAACAGCACCACTTACAAACCAAGTCATTATTAAACTAGAACAGGCTCTGGTTGGGATCACAAAAGTTGTTTAAACATAAAAGGGGCACTGTCATGAGGACTAGTGGTACTACTAATCGCATGATGCGACTACTATTCATCGATGTCATCTGCAGCAAGGAGGGCAGCAGACACATCCCTAGGGTCAGATCTGAAGGAATCCTTCACCAATACCACCAAGGATCTCCTTAGACAGATAGGGTGCAGGGGAGCTTCTAGAGGGCAAGATCATGGAAAGAGGAGCCACTTCTTCAGCTTCAGAGTTGTCATCCTTCTTCTCTACGACCTTGCTTTTCTTGGCAGGTGTGCCTTTTTCTTTCCAAACTTCTTGTTGCTAGAGGTGGCTTTTATCGTGCTTCGTGGCACCTGCATTCTTGAAGCCTTTGCCCTTTTACTCGAGAGTCTCTGTTGCGCCTCACAAACTCATCGAGACAATTGTTCCTTGACTTTGACAGATCTATTCTTGCTTGGTGTCTTGAAGATATCGGGGGTTGTTGGTATAAATTAATGCAAATGCAAAAAAATCCATAAGCGCACGGATACCGATGTAGCTTTCACCCGGAGTATTCCAAGGTATTGATTTCCATGGGGAACGTGAAGTGTAATAGAAGACTTAGGATCGCCCTAGGAAAGATTGATAATTTGGGTAGAGAGGATTTTGAGTTTTCTAAGTGGATTTATCTAATTAAAGGCTCACTATACTTTATCTACTTGAACAAATGGATCCTTTCCAACTCTCAAAAAAGACTGGAAAGAAGGTAGTTGGGAGAAGGCTGCCAAAAAACTCTATGAAAACACCAACCCACACGTGGTGGCTTACACGTGCCTAACAGGGCAAGTCACCCCGGGGGCTACCACAACTAACCGTAGGATTGGGCGTAACCTCGGGTAAACTATAGTTTAGACACCACGTCTACACTACCGTTTACTACTCTATTCCGGATCTAAAGACTAGAGCACTCAATACGAGCAAAGATCCAAAGTAAAATAATGTAAAGTAAGAACTAAAATTAAATACTTAGAAATAATAAATAAAGAACCCGGAGATTGCTGAGAAGACGAACTAGTTCTTTGCAAGAATACAAAGTTGATGAAGATCCGACAGTCCGGCTCTTGACTCTCTCCTCTACTCTCTCCCCGATCTAGTTACAACTAGATGAACTAGATGAACTAGATCAACTAGACAACTAGACAACTAGAGGGATCTCTCTCTTCTAATTGAAACCCTAACTTTTGCTCTGTAGAATGATAATGAAATAATAATGAGAGATAATCCTTGGGGTCGACCCTAGGGCTGCTTATATAGTCCTTGGTGATGAACGATAGCCCTTGGATCAAACCGACCTTGCCAACGGTATAGATACAACCTCAAAGTCGGTTGTAAACCGACCTAGAAGACTGAGGCTGACATGTTGACCCCACCTGGCGGCCGGCCTAGTTGGCACTGGCGGCCGCCAGGGTGGCATGCCACCTCAGCCTCTGGCTCCTTCTAGTGTCCTCTGGTACCTTCTAGAATGTTTTAGTTCACTTTTCGGGTTGAGTTACTTCACGGTCAAGTCTTGTCATCATATGTCTTGTATATTCGGAACTTTCTCCATCTTTCTCTGCATTTATCCGTTAAGTCCCCGAAAAGTCACGTAATACCAAAACTCGTGGAAATATATTAGTTAAACCCCTAGACTTATGTTGATCTTTAACTTGAGCCCTTATTTCATGTTAATTGACTAGTGATATTATGCTATAACAAGTGTCAACAAGTTCCCCCAAGCTTAACCTTTGCTAGTCCCTAGCAAAGCCAAACTTAACAATGGATCGGGGAGTTGCTACAATGCTTTCATGCCTCAAAAGTACACATGCTTTCAAACAAGAATTCTCCTCAAAAGATATTATTCTAACTTCAATACTTTTTTTATCATGGGGTTTATAGCCTTCACTTGGGTCCCGAGCAATTGAAAGATAGAACAATCAAGTCAAGCACTATGTCTCAAACTCTTAGATCAACTATTATCCTCGAGTTTTTTTTTTTGCAAGATTTTCAAAATAAAACTAAAAGATTCCTCGTGAATAAGAGTTATATATGGTGAAAGTGGTATATAACGTAAATATGATGGTGGTAAATGTGAAGCCACATTTTACTTTTGCTCCTTGAAACTATCTCTCCTTTGAATATGTTGTAGAGAACTGCGTTGCATACACTTTTTTTTCTTTCTTTCTTTTAGAGAGGTGGGTCCTACTCACCCCTCGGACTTGTGTCCATTTTTTCTCTCTTTTTTATTTTTTAGAGATGTGGGCTCTACTCACCCTCGAACACTTGTTCATTTTTCATCTCTTCTTTTAGGGAGGTAGGCTCTTCTCGCCGTAGGACACTTGTCCATTTTTCATCTCCCTTTTTTTTTTCTTTTTTTTTTAATGTATACAACCCAAACCTCATCATATTTCTAATCTTTTGGAGAGACAAGTAACAAGAATTATGAGCATTATAGCAATGATAGGCTTTTGGTGGAATGTGATGGATGCGTACTTCGGGGATAGAAGTAGCATATATGAGTGGAGTGTAGGTTGTAAGCGATATATATATATGGTAAGAACACTCTGTCATAAAGGAACTCATCATATAGCACTTTTAATTTTAAAGATAATTCTCCGGGACTCTAGTATCACTAGGAACAAGATAAATAGCACTCAACTTTTCATATATCATATCCGTCCAATTACCTAGACTTAGATCAAGCATTTGCTACCCACAAGTTTTTATTTTTAAAATAAATCATGTGTCAAAACAATTTTATGTGAAACTTCGGAGAATTCAAGGTTGAAAACTAGGTACGTGAAAGGAATTACGATAGAGCAACTATTCATCATTTCCATACTTAAGGTTCATTTTATTTGAGCAAAAAAACAAACCGATAAAGACTCCCTCTAGAACATTTATTCTTACACTCTAACAAAGACTCTTTTAAAGACTAGACTCTTATTAAACAAAACAAAAAATATAAAAACTAATAGTATATAGTAGAGAGATACTTATCGTGATAATCGGGGTGCCCTCCCCAAGCTAGATTGACATGTCGGGTTGTTGATGATGTGGAAGTTAAGGTAGACAAATGCGATGAGGGTGTCATCCTATCATTTCTCTCTCCTTAAATCCTGCAAAACTCAAATAGACAACAAAACTTGTGGAACAAGTTAAGCATTAGTGGTTAGCCACTTAAGTCCTTGTTGCCTAGAGGTTTTTGGAGTTTGTTCTTAGATTGGATCATTGAAATGCAAGAATTCAATCAAGTCAATTTCTTCTAACTTTTCAGGTTCTAGAAAAACTTTCAAACGTTGGCCATTTACCTTAAATGTGTTACCTGTATCATCCTAAAGTGTGACAAATTCCATGTGGTGCAACGTCAATCACATTGAATGGTCCTTCCCATTTGCTTCTAAGTTTTCCATGACCAAAGAGCTTTACCCTTGAATTGAATAGTAGAACTTTATCTCCGTGTTTAAACTCCTTATGTTTGATTCTCTTGTCATGCCACCTTTTTGTTCTTTCTTTGTAAATCTTGGAACTGTGATAAGCTTTTTCTCTCCATTCCTCTAGCTCGATATTTGCATCGATGGTTCCTTCCAGCTAGATGGAGGTCCATGTTCCACCTCTTGATTGCCCAATGAGCTCTAAATTCCAATTCAACAGGCAAGTGGCATGTTTTCCCATATACCGGTGATACGGTGACATGCCTATGGGTGTTTTGAATGCGATTCGATATGCCCATAGTGCATCATGGAGTTGTTATTTCCATTTCTTTCCCATTTCATCTATGGTCTTTTGTAGAATATTCTTGATTTGTTTATTTGATGTCTCGGCTTGGCCACTTGTGTGAGGATGGTAGGGAGTTGCAACGTTGTGTTTTACTCCATATTCCGTAAGAAACTTTTCTCAAGGACTTGTCAATGAAATGTGATCCTCCATCACTTATGACCATTCGAGGTGTGCCAAATCTTGGGAATATTACTTCATGGAACATCTTCTTGGCATGCTTCAATCGTTGGCTCGACATGGCGGTGCTTCTACCCATTTGGACACATAGTCAACTGCCACCAAGATGTATTCAAGATCTCCGACCTTGGGAATGGTCCCATGTAATCAATTCCCCAAACATCAAACAACTCTATCCGGAGGTTGTTCTGGGGTGGCATTGCATTCCGAGCATTAATGTTTCCATGCCTCGGCATCTAGCGCATCTTCTCACATACTCCTTTGTATCTTGATACATTGTTGGCCAATAGAATCCGCTTTGCGGATCTTAGCATGTGTATGGAATGCTCCATAATGTCCCCATAAGGTGATGCATGACATCTGTCTATAATCTTCAACCCTTCTTCTATTGGGACACATCTCCGTGGCAATCCATCGAACATACTCGATAAAGATATGGATCATCCCATAAGTGACAACGAGCATCATATTTGAGCTTCTTCTTATCCGTCCCCCCCCGGTGCTACATAACCTACAACCATATAATTCACAATATCCGCATACCAAGGGTTGGCGTGTGTGACCTTGAGGAGCGTGTCATCCCTCAAATAGTCATTAATAGGTAACTCATATGTTCCCTTATCACGAAAGCCTAGACAAGTGGTCAGCTACCGAATTCTCTACTCCTTTCTTATCTCTTATTTCTATGTCAAACTCTTGGAGCAAGAGAATCCATCGATTAACCGAGGTTTAGCATCTTTCTTAGTGAGGAGGTATTTAAGAGCAAAGATGATCCGTGTAAATAATAATCTTTGCCCCCACTAAGTAAGATCTAAACTTGTCTATAGCAAAGACAACAGCCAACATTTCTTTTTTGGGGTAGTATAATTAAGCCGTGGTCCCATAAGGTTTTGCTAGCATAGGATATAGCATGGTGCTTTTATCCTTAGTTTGGCCAAGAACGGCTCCTACTGCAAAGTCGCTAGCATCACACATGATCTCAAAAGGTAGCGTCAAATCAGGTGGCTAGATGATTGGAGCTGAGATGAGTGCATTTTTGAGGATTTGAAATGATTCATAGCACTCATTGTCGAAGACAAAAGGTGCATCTTTAGCTAAGAGGCTAGTCGGGGGTCTAGCGATTTGAGAAAAGTTTTTGATGAATCGCCTATAGAACCACTGTGGCCTAGAAAGCTTCGAACTCCTTTTATATTTGTGGGAGGTGGAAGTTGTTCAATGACTTCTATCTTTGCTCTATCCACTTCTATCCCATGTTTGGACACTTTATGTCCTAGAACTATTCCTTCCTGAACCATAAAATGGCATTTCTCCCAGTTCGGGACTAAAGAATTTTCCTTACATCTTTGTAAAACTTTGTCTAAATTCTCTAAGCAATCATCGAAGGTTTTACCATGGACCGGTAAAGTCATCCATGAATACCTCCATAATGTTTTCAATCATTTCAGAGAAAATAGACATCATGCACCTTTGTTGGAAAGAGGCCGGAGCATTGCACAATCCGAATGACATTCGTCGGTATGCATAAGTTCCATACGGGCATGTGAAAGTTGTCTTATTTTGGTCATTAGGGTGGATTGGGATTTGATGATATCTGGAATAACCATCAAGGAAATAATAGAAAGAATGATTTGCAAGCCGTTCCAACATCTCATCAATGAAAGGTAACGGAAGTGATCTTTCTTTGTTGCCTTGTTAAGTTTCCTAGTAGTCAATGCACATACGCCACCACTGTGGATGTGATCTTGTTGAGGAATGAGTTCATTCTTCTCATTTATAACAACCGTCATTCCTCCTTTCTTTGGGACAACTTGGACCGGGGCTAACCCACTCACTATGTGGCACAGGGATAGATAATCCCGTGCAAAAGCTTAAGAACCTCTTTCTTAACAACTTCTCGCATAGCGTTGTTAAGCCTCCGTGTGGTTCCCTTGAGGGTAATGCATCGGGGATCAATAGGGATACGATGCGTGCGAGTCTTGGGATTAATCCCTATGAGGTCTTCAAGTGAGTAGCCTATGGCTGATTTATGTCTTTCTAAGGCGGTGACAAGTCTATCGGTTTCTTCTTGGGAAAGCTTATCACCGATAATGGCTGGATTTTCTCGGATATTATTGAGAAAGACATATTTTAGGCCGGGGAGGAAGTGGTTTTAGTTCAATTGAGGGTCGTGGTGGCACCTCGGTTGTATCTAATTCAATAGGCTCTGCCAATTCTTCCTCTTCTTCGATGAAGTGTTCAACATCAAAGACCGGTTCACCATGTTTTCTAGAGATTCCATTAAAACATCTTCAATTGGGTCTTTCTTGGGCTTGGGTTCTACTATCGCATTATGTGATCGTGCAAGAGAGATGGTGATAGGAGAATTTCCTAACTTTAAATTCAAAAGACCACGATTTGGTCATTCTTGAATTAGTGTTCCTATGGGTACACCAATCAAGATCGACATATCTGAAATGTCATAGATGTGAAAGTCTAGAAAATACTTTCGGATCCTCCTATGCTTAACTTAATAGTCCTTATGACCCCATAGCTTTCAAGAATAACTCCGAGGAAGGAATTTTAAGAAGCTTGCGAGATGGGATCCAAGACTTCGTTGGGGCATAGTTCTTGAGCTAAAGCCCATGAAATGATATTCATCCCAACGGTCGGACTATAATGAGCCTCGATGGTGGTCCCTTCAATTTTGCAAAATATAGTCTCTAGGGGGAAAATGATTCGGGCTACCTCGGTTGGACAGCTCCATTTCTACCAACCACTCATGGCTCATGATGGATGATAGTCCTTTGATGGGTTCCATTAAGAATGGATCATTGTTTGGATCATCCTTAACGGTGTAGAGTGCACAAGAGGTTTTGCTTGTATTGGAAAATTTGAGGCATTGCCAAAATCTTCAAACAGATTGACCTCGATTTCTGATAAGAATGTGCAAGGATGGGGTTCATCACTCTCTAGAGTTTTGTCTAGAGTGTGTTGTGTTCCCACAGTGGAACTATTGCAACCAAATCATTAGAGGGTTTTATAGGAATTTCAGATTCGGTTGCGTTTGTCTCTTCTTGTTGTTCGGGGCTTGGCTCGATTTCTTCTTCTTCAGAAACTCATCAAAAATACCAGTGTAGGGAGTGTTTCCAAGTATTTTCTCAAGTATGGCTTTTCCCTCACTAGCAATTTTATGTGAGAATGAACCTCCTGAAGCAATGTCGAGATGCGGAGAGCGACTTCCTTGTTAAGACCGCGATAAAAGTGAATGTATAGGACATGGTCGGGCAAGGAAAGGTTTGGACCGAATTGGTAAGGCTTATGAATCTAGCCCAAGCTGCTCCTAGAGTCTCCTTCTCTTTTTGTCTAAATGTAAGTACTTCGATTCTAAGGTCAGCAATTTTTTATAAAGAGGGAAGAAAGCAAGACAAAACTTGTCTCGAAGTTCATTCAATTTCCATTTACACTTCTTCTGGAATGAGCATACCATTTTTTTGCTCTTCCCTCAAGAGAGAAGCGAAATAATTTCCATTTAATGGTGTCTTGTGTCATACCAGGAATACTCCTGGTAGAACACAAATGCTCAAATTCATTAAGGTGGTTGTATGGATCTTCATCTGCTAACCCAGAGAAGGATTGCTCCCGAACCATGGCTATAAGAGCAGGGCAAAGCTCATAGCCATCTGTAAGAATGGGATGTGATGATGGTGGAGGCTCCAACAAGTCGCCCTTTGGAGCAAAGAATTTATAAATTGGAGTGAAATCCATGTGGTAAGAGTAGTGGTAAAAGATAAAATTGGTAAAAGGGCGAACTTGGTTCTAAACTAGCACGACTACCGTTTCCCGACAACGGCGCCGAAAGCTTGTTGGTATAAATTAACATAAACAGAAAAATCCGCAAGGGCACGGGATACCGATGTAGCTTTCACCTAGGAGTATTCCAAGGTATCGATTTCCATAGGGAACGTGAAGTGTACTAGAAGACTTAGAATCGATCCTAGGAAAGATTGATAATTTGGGTAGAGAGGATTTTGAGTTTTCTAAGTGGATTTATCTAATTAAAGGCTCACTATACTTTATCTACTTGAACAGCAGATCCTTTCCAACTCTCGAAAAGACCGGGAAGAAGGTAGTTGGGAGAAAGGCTGAAAGCTCTCTGAAAACACCAACCCACACGTGGTGGCTTACACCGCGAGCCCTAACGGGGCTGTCACCCCCCGGGCTACCACAACTAACCGTAGGATTGGGCGCAACCTCAGGTAAACTATAGTTTAGACACCACGTCTACACTACCGTTTACTACTCTAATCCAGATCTAAAGACTAGAGCACTCAATACGAGCAAAGATCCAGTAAATAATGTAAAAGTAAGAACTAAAATTAAATACTTAGAAATAATAAATAAAGAACACGGAGATTCTTGAAGACGAACTAGTTCTTTGCAAGAATACAAAGTTGATGAAGATCCGACAGTCCCGGCTCTTCGACTCTCTCCTCTACCCTCTCCCCACGATCTAGTTACAACTAGATGAACTAGATGAACTAGATCAACTAGACAACTAGACAACTAGAGGGATCTCTTTCTTCTAATTGAAACCCTAACTTTTGCTCTGTAGAATGATAATGAAATAATAATGAGAGATAATCCTTGGGGTCGACCACGGGCTGCTTATATAGTCCTTGGTGATGAGCGATAGCCCTTGGATCAAACCGACCTTGGCAGCGGCATAGATACAACCTCAAAGTCGGTTTGTAAACCGACCTAGAAGAAGAGGGGTGACATGTTGGCCCCACCTGGCGGCCGGCCTAGTTGGCACCGCGGCGGCCGCGGTGGCATGCCACCTCGACCTCTGGCTCCTTCGGTGTCCTCTAGTACCTTCTAGAATGTTTTAGTTCACTTTTTCGGGTTGAGTTGCTTCACGGTCAAGTCTTGTCATCATATGTCTTGTATATTCGAACTTTCTCCATCTTTCTCTGCATTTATCTGTTAAGTCCCTGAAAAGTCACAGAATACCAAAACTCATGGAAATATATTAGTTAAACCCCTAGACTTATGTTGATCTTTAACTTGAGCCCTTATTTCATGTTAATTGACTAGTGATATTATGCTATAACAAGTGTCAACGGGGGGTGTCAACAATGATCTCGGTCAGTGCGAACTTTCTTCACCACTGTCCTCCATCTCAACAATTGCCATTGAGTCACTTTTAGTAACATCGGGCATCACTTCATCCACATTGTCGACTTGAGGCATCACCTCATCCTCATTGTCATCATCCGGGAGGGTCGGAGTCCGGCTTTGCCCGGTGCTTCATCTCCAAACTATGGGTTAAAAATCCGGGCAAGATGAATAAGGAGATGGTTGTTAGAGAAATATGCAGGAATAATATAGTATTGCTTTGATAAGAAGTATCTTAAGTTTCTGAAAAAGGATGGTGACAGATGGGGGAG
>JADLZK010007524.1:0-14056 GCA_015847255.1 Hyparrhenia diplandra | reverse complement strand
AGGAAACACTTGACCTCCTCGGTGGACAAGTCCAAGATCCGCCTCAGAGGGCCGGGCCTCAACGGGCGGCCGCCCCCGGCAGCAACCGAAGCCCCTCGGGCGATCAACCTACCGGTCCGGCTGTCGGACCCTCGAACTTCAGTGCAAGAGACTTCACCTTGAGATCCTTGGAGTCCGGTACATACCACGCACTCCTAGCGGCCTTGCTATGCCAAATTCATGGTTGTCCCGAACTATACCTACCTCAAGCTCAAGATGCCAGGCTCAAGGGTGTCATCACATACAGCCCTTCAGCACCCTCACGCATAAGGAGTGCGACGTGGAGAGCGCGGAGTACGCCGAGGCACTCGCCATTGCCGCAGGCACCTCATTGCCGACGCCGAAGAGAAGCTTTGACGAGATCGCAATCGAGCACGCAGGCCAAGCCGGGCTGGAGCTCAGAGCCCTCCTCGCACCAAGAAGATCCCCTCGATCCCAAGCAACCAAGGAGAAGCCGCCGACCATAAGCTCGAGTCGATCCGAAGCAGGGAAGCAAGTGTTTCGCCGCACTCTCCTCCGTGCGAACGCCAAAAACATTTGCATGGGGACCCTCGACATGCCACGCATACCGGAGGGATGTCGCCGCAGCACTCTTGTGACATCCGACCGGCTCAAAGCCGGGCCATGCAGCCATGGCGCCTGCTTTGATGACGCTGCTTAAGATCATCTGGGCGAGGAGATCCACAAGCTACGGAGGCCTGATTCATAAAGGAAGTATTCCACCACCCAGTGGTTAGCTAATCCTCGTGATAGTAGAGAAAAGAATGGGAAATGGAGGATGTGGACTACACTAGTCTCAACAAAAGCATGTCCAAAAGTTCCTTTGCCCTCGGACCGACCAAATTGTCGACTCACCATGATGCAAACTTTGTCCTTTCGGGATGCATACCCCGCTACCATCGATCAAAATGAAAGAGTCCGACCAACTCTTCGCGTCTTCTCATAACACCCTTTCGATGTATTGCTACCTCGGCAATGCCTTTCGGTCGAGGGAACGCCGGCAAATATACTCAGCGCTGCATGCAAATCATTCGAGAACTCATCGGGAGGATTGTGGAAGCCTGCGTCGACGCATACATAGTGGGTAAAACCAAGAAAATTCCGCCGACCTCGCGGAGAGACCCTCGAAACCTTCGAAGTGCCTAAACAAGAAGGGAGTCAAACTCAACCTCGCGCCGCGCATTTGGGGTCCCCCGCAGGATGCCGCCTGGTTTCACTCGCCTCTCAACGAGGCATCGGCAAATCCAAACCGCTGACGCTGATCACGCAAGATGGGGCCAATCCGGTGACCTCAAAGGAGTTCGGGAAGGTCATGGGCTCGCCTCGGGCTTCACTGCGGTGTTCATCTCCCGCCGGTAGACAGTGGGGCCTTCCCTCTATCGGCTCCTTCCGCAAGAGACTCGGCACTTTGCCCGCCCTCGACCCCCGAGGCTCGAAGAAGCCTCCTCGGCAACCTCAAGAAGCTTCCCCGACTAGTCCACCAACCCGGTGCCACCAAACCCGAGAGACACCTTGCTCCTCTATGTCACAGCCCACTACCCAGTAGTCGGGCCGTGTGGTTGTAGTAGAGCCGGAAGAGGGGCACACGCTGCCGCTCAACGCCCCATTTACTTCATCGCTGAAGTACTTTTCCGACACCAAGACTCGACACTCGCAGATGCAAAAACCGGCCAGACGCTCATCGCATCGACGCGAAGAAAACTCGCCACTCATTTCCGCGCACCCGCCGTCGCGGGTATCCCTCATTCTCGCGAGATCATCCGTGAACCGAGAAGCCACGTGAAGAGTGCGGCTAAGTGGGCGGGTGGAGTTCATGGGCGACGATATCGCTCGCCCGCCGCAAGGCAATAAAGTCTCAAGTCTTGGCCGATTTTGTGGCCGAATGGATCGACACACACTACCCCGCGCCCATCCAAGCCGAAAGTGTTGGACCATGTACTCTCGACGGTCCATGATGAAGACAAAAGAGGGTGCTGCTTGTTTTTCATCTCACCCCTTGGGTTCACACAAGGTATGCCATCTGCTGTTGCATTTCCCGCCCAACAACGCCGCGTATCACGAGGCGCCGGGACAACCGCCCTCGTGATCACGGTTAGCCTCGGATCCGACTGGGTTGGAAACCGTGGGGATTCTCAACCGGTTACTGACTGTCAGTGAAGGCCTCTACCCGCCACGTTCACCCCAAGATGGAAAGCATACCGCCGAAGTGCGCAAAACCGGAGGAAAGGTTCCACCGGCTTGAGCACAAGCACACTCTAAGGCATGCTATAATGAAGCCGCTGACGACCTCGCCAAGGTCGCGGGCGACCCGAGGTCACCGCTCTCCGAACGCTTTCACCCAAGATACCCTAATGAGCCCTCGTCAGTACACTACCTTGGAAATACCCTCGGGGCTCCCTCGGAGATCGACTCAACAAGCCGTGTGCTCCGGCTCATGGCGGCTCCACCAAGTCCCCGACTAGAGAGAGCCTCTATGGGAATACCTATCCCAAGGAGAATTACCCGAGGATAAGACCGAGGTCGTCGATTGGTCCGAAGGGAAAAATCCTTCGCGGCTTATTGGAGACAAAAAGAACTCCACTTAAAGAAAGGAGCCTCGAGTATACACTGCTGATGCATACCCTCATGAAGGCGTAGATTTGCGTCAAGACATCCACAAAGGGGAGTGTGGCCATCATGCCGCACTCGGTGACTCTTCTGCCTGCAAAAGCCTTCGTCATGCAAGGCTTCTACTCGCCCCGACGTACGCGACGCCGAATGAAGTTGTGCGCATCCGCTAGGGATGTCAATTTTACGCACGCAAGACACATCTTTCCAAAGACAAGCCCCCTGCATCATACCTCCGACATGGCCATTTGCAGCATGGGGGCTCGACATGATCGGTCGAAAAGGGCACCTCGAGGACACACACTCACGCCCTAGTCGCCATCGCATGTCCTCCCAATGGATCGGGCCCCAGCCGTGGTGAACCCTCGCACAGATAGGAAACGTGAAGTTCTTTACGAACATCATTTCCTCGCTTTGGAGTCCCGACCCATCATCACGTATAATCCGAACCAACTCTCGCTGGGGAAGAAAATTCCTCGACTTCTGTGACGACTACGGCATCCGGTCGGCACCTCACCAGTAGCCCACCCAAAGACCAACAAATAAGTGGAGCGTGCCAATGGCATGATCTCTGCAAGGCCTCAAAACCAAGGATCTTCAATCGGGCTGAACCAGTAGGGGAAGAGGTGGTATCACCAAGAGCTACCGCCGGTTCTATGGAGCCTTCAACAACAAAAAGCTTCAAGGCCAAGGCGGGCTTCAAATTCTATTCTTTTCTAGTCTATGGAGAGCCGAGCTTATCTTGCCCACGGATATTGAATATGGGTCCCCAGCCGCGAAGCCTACCCAGCATGGCAACCAGCATGCAAGGCAAGATTCCATCGACCAAGTTGACGAGGCCCGGTGACGCCGCGACTTCAATTCGCGAGATACCAACAAGCTCTTCGAAGTATCACGCCGTTTAATCGGCCTCGGAGTTCCAAGTCAATGACTCGCATCAGCGCGTGCTAAAGATAACAAAGGGCGCCACAAGCTCACGCCACATTGGGGAAGGGCCATATTTCATCGCCGAAATACTAAGGTCTGGAACCCAAGCCGAAAAAAAAAGAAGGGTGAAGTCTACTCCAACGCCGAACATAGAAACAACTACGCCGCTTCTACCCCTAACCTCAAGCACTGTAAGATTAAAACACTTACGCTTTTCAAGAAAAGATCTACATCTTTTTATGAAGAGAAACTTTGTGTATACCTTAAGGGAGTCTTAGTCTCGCCCCGCAAAGACAAGACTAAAACTCCTCATACACGGGGATCTCCCCTGGGACCCTCCTCTTTCAAACTTTCTTCAAAGAAAAGTTCTCCACAAGACACCGATCGACGCTTAAGCTGGCGGGGCGGGTCGCGACACCACGTATCCTAAGTGAGGTAGCCGAAAGCCGGATCGCCCCTAGTGACACCCGCATCGGACCGCCCCCGCTGGCATCCATGCTCACTATCTCGCTGAAATGAGAAAGCAAGCCACCGCCACACAATAAACGGAAATTCGAGAGACGCAAAACACAATCATAAACGCACCTGCCCAAGACACAAGGCCCCCGCAGCACCATTTGTTTATGTACATATTCCTTTACCCATTTAACTTTTCATACAAGGAGATCGGGGCCGCGAGCCTCGGCCCACTGCACGCACTCTCACGATCGGGCCGCCGAGGCAACATCTCGCGGAGGCAACATCCTCGGCAAATGCGATCCCCTCGAGCAGGGTACGCCGTGCCCGCCGGGACAGATTCCTGAGATGTGCATCCCGCATCTCCGCGGTCCGCCTCATAGCTTGATTCTATGGGGAATACGGAGGGCATACTGCCTCTCAAAGCGGAGGCCAATCAAGGCCGCAAAGATCGGCCCACGGTTATACAACTCCCCGTCTTGGCGGCATCGGCGCGCATCCTTCCCCGGGCCCGGCTCGCCACGCCGCTATCTCGAGCCGAGGAAGAAGCCCCCGCGACGCTGCTCGGAACCACGGGTTGCATCGGGAAGTGCGAGCGTAACACCGCCATGCACGCCCAGACGCTGCACCGAAGGCATTCCCGAGCTCGCACCTACGCGAGCCACCCACGGCGCCAGCGGGCAGTAGCCGAGGGTCCAACTCCTCTAGGTTGCCCCAAAGTAGGATGAAGTCGTGACAGGCCTCCTCCGCCTTCCCTCGGTATGACTTCGCCTTGTTCCAAACTGTTTAGCCGTAGGCCGGTGGGTCTCCACTGCGTCGTCCGATCTTTCTCATCAAGCATGTGCACCAAAAGCAACGCCGCCATGAAACAAAGGATCAGCATGAAAAGACTCCAACAAGGAAAGAACGTGGCAGCCCTGGGCATTTCACCGCCTCAAAGATCACGCTGCTCATCCGGGCTGTTTACTTGCGAGCTGCTCCTTCTCTCTTCTCGAGGGCCCCCTCGACACCACCCTCATACGGTGTTCGTGGCGTCGCGACATCTCCGCCGGGCTGCTGACGGGTAAATCAACGAGACGACTAAATATCACAACACAACACCAAAACAACCTAGAAATAGGAATTTAACTAACATATTCCAAAGTTTTGCGTTTATTTAGACTTGCGTACAAACTCATGGATGATCACTTTTAAATGTAAAAAGATGTAAAGAAAAAAGAAAATAAAATCAACAAATAGAAGAAGGCCCAAGGGAGCAAATGGCAAGCCCAAAACAAACGCAACAAAACGCCGAAAACGTGCCCTGCCAAGTCCACCTTACAAACTTTCAGAAAAGGAAGCCCCTCGCCGGGCCCCGGCAAAGCCGCCGCCCCCGTGGGTGCAGCGCGCACCAGGCACAAGGCCGCACTCTACTGAGGCTGCCGAGCCCAAATCGGGAGGCGTGTTTGTTACCTTCCAGTAACCTGTGAAACCGACCGGCTGGCTTCCAGCTTTGGCGTACATGGAAGGTTTTTCTAGGCCCGCTTTGGGTGTTTTTTAGCACTTAGGTCCTCCCCTTGTGTATAAATAGACCCCCTCTCCCTCTCAAAAGCAATACAAATTCAAAAAGGAGAAAAACCAAATTCATTTGTGCAAGAGAAAGAATTAGATCTTCTTTTCTTCTACTACTTTCTATTCTATCTCCCACTCCTAGAGAGTGAGAGAGGGAAAGGCTAGAAAGAAGTTTGATTCTTTCTCGCCTCGAGTTGCCGTTCGGCCCGGTGTTCCTTCCGTTCCTTGGGAGGACGAGTGCCGACTTGCCTTTTGCATCTAAAGTAATTGTACCTACCTTCGCAAGCCGCCACGCTTTGGTAAAGCGAGTCTTGTGATTATCTTGCAGCTACTTAATTTCCCTTCGCATATTTCTAAAGGCTGTTGTAGACTGCGATTGGTGATCGCTTTACGCTAGTTCTTGGTGGAGGAACTTTTTGACCGGGAACCTTGGCCAACATCAAGAATCGGTGACCAATAGTGCAAACGCGGGTGTTTGGACTAGCGCTCACCTACCTTTTGTGGCGATCCCACTGCTGAGGGGTAGGGCGCTTTGGTCGTGACAAGCCTTGTCCGCCCCTTGAAATCCCCCACGCTCGGTGCGCAGCATAAGCTAATTGCCTGACATCGTTTCTTGAGCGTGGGCCGGTGCCCGAAGTGAGTAGACAAATGCACTTTTAGGAATCACTGGCTCGAAAAACTTAGCCTATAGATACCTCGCTACTCTTAGAAAACAAACCCTTGCCTTAGGGTTGACATAGACCTGAAAAGCCACCGCTACGACCGCCCTCGTGGAAAAAATACGATACCCCGCTACCACCGCGTGAAGTGCTACAACGGGATTTCGCGCGCTATGCGATTTCTCTGCAGCGTAAGAAACACCAACAAGTATTCTCGCGCCGCTGTCGGACGGTTGTCGTAAGTATATATCGAGCCGAGCCAACCCACGTGATCGGTAGTATCCTTTAAACAAAAAAATACCAAAAAGAGTTCCCGCTACCCATGGAGCAACCCACTATTCAAATCCCGCCTCGCTCCCAAGGGTGAGCTCGTAGAACCATCGGCCAATCTCGCAGGGCCAATCACAGCCTTCCGAATATGAGCTCCGCCCCAAAGCTTTTTAGCCATGAAGTCAGCCCGAGCCTTTTCGTGCTCGAATATGAAAACCCCTATCATCACTTACGGAGTTTGTTACTGCGGGCTACCCGACAATTGCGCATGACACATGACACGCTGAGGTGGAAGTTGTTTCCGCTTCTCTTACCGAGAGGGCGCACTCAATGGTACTCCATAACGTAGGGGTTGGTAAACGGAGAATGGGAAGAACTGCTGCTGTATTCCCCGTAGCGTTTCTACCCGACATCCGTAATCGCGCCCCCGCGACAAGAGATACTCAACTTCCTCGTGGACAAATAGATAGTGGTGAAATCCCCAGTAGCCTCGGGACCGCTTGCACACGCTACACGACCGCCTGCACTGCCCATACCAAACCACGTGCTTTTACAAAGATTTTTGGTTAGGATTGACAGGTGACCGCCTGGGCCGCTGATTTAGCTGCCGGAGGGTCATTTTGCACATAAAACCACACAAAGGAGAAGCTCTCCTAAAACCAGATTCTGAGAATACTCCTCCGCTAGAACCCATCCGAGTAGAACCCAAGCGTAAAACCAGGGAAGTCTCTTTCTAAGAAAAGCCTAACCGGCAACCCATAAAGAGCCCTCATCAACTGTAACACAAGGAGACCGCAGGATCTCCCCGCTCTTCAGGTTGACCTTACCGACAATTCGGGTGATACCGGCAATTTAACAATGGAAGAAACCACCGCCCCGCAGCCCCAACAGCCCCTCTCGATAAACTTTCTCCCGAGCGCCCATTATTAAGGAGCCACGCGAGTAATGAGCACCAATGGTTATGCAGAGGAAGCACCCCTTCAAGAAATTCGATAAGTGGGCCCCTCTACACCAATCCATTGCATATCGTGGAAGCTCTTGTGGAAGTCATGTATAACCCTACCGCGGGGATAAACATAATGTCCAAAACCTTTTGCACAAGCCCCGTCGAGAAGCCATTAGGGGACCCACAAAGACGGACTCGCCAAGAGATAGCACCTCGCACTACCATTGAAAGCCGAGGTTATACATGAACAAATCTTTCCTCGCATGCGATGTCAAGTTGTCTTTTGACTTTCACGCTTTTTGATATCCGCTAAGACTTCACATCCTAATCGGCATCCCCGAAAGATTCTTGACCTACCAACATCCGGATTTAGATGTCAAACTCGAAGAAAGTTTTCTTTATCCCAGCTAATCGAGCTAAAAACTTGCAAATGTAACCCTTCCTTGAGTACCCATTACCAGGAGGAGGTCATGGAGTTATGCTATATGAGAAACCCGTAAAAACGTATTCCTTGAAAAAGCACCAATTTTTATTGAAGAAGAGGACGTGATCTCCATCTGGGAACTCATAGAACTTCCCAAAGAAGAAGAGCTAACTCCTACCTCCAGCTGAGCTTAAAACCCCTACCCCCAGGCCTACGCTTATAGTCTTCCTAAACGGCGCATTCACAAGCACCTGGCCATCATGTTTATAAACTTAGTGACCAGAGACTACCTTGTGCCATAGCCGCTTTTAGAGAAACACAGACGGTCTTCGGTATTCCTTCAAGATCTCAAAGGGTAAGCCTGGATTATGCACACACATCGCATACCTATTGGACTCGACAGCATTCCCCATCATGGCGTAACCCCAAATAAGCGCTCAATAATGCGAGCGCGTGAAGTCGAAGAAGGAAGTTCTCAAACTTTCACGCCGGATTATCTATCCCATACCACTACGCGATTGCTAGCCTACCCAAGTGGTCCCTAAAAAAGGGAGGAATGACAAATGCTGAGAACGCTAAAAACTAACTCATTCCACAAAGACAAGTCAGCTGTGGTGGAGAATGTGTATTGATTACGAGAAAACTTAACAAGGCAACAAAGAAAGATCACTTCCGCTGCCCTTATTGATGAAATGCTGGTTTGTTAGCTTAAACACTCTTTTCTTTCTGCTTCTCGACGCGTATTCGCTACCACCGTGATCCCGATCCACCCCATGACCGTGAGTAAGACCATCGCCTACATGCCCATAATGAACCTATGCCTATCGAGAATGTCATTTTTGGCCGGTAATGCCCGCTTTTTCTTTGGGCATGATGTCTATCTTCTCGCATATGATCGAAGAAATCATGGAGTGTCTTCATGGACGACTCCGGGTTTGGTAAGACCTTCAAAAGCCGTCAAGAACCTAGACCGGTCTTTGCAACATGCCGCCAGAAAAGGACCGGGTACTTAACTGAAAAAGTGCCATCACTTTATGGTCCGGAGAAGGCATCGCTCTTGGGCACCTTGTGTCCGAGGAGGGGATAGAGGTAGACAAAGCTAAGATAGAAGTTATCGGTGCTACCACCCCCAAAGCGAACGCCTTTGGTATCCGTGAAGTTTCCTAGGCCACGCAGGTTTTATAGAAGATTCATAAAAGATTTTTTGCAAATCGCCAGACCTCTTAATGCCCCTCGCTAGCCAAGGATGTACCTTCGACTTCACAGATGAGTGCTTGCACGCCAAAACCCTAAAGAAAAGCACTCATCTCGCCCCATCATCCAACCCCCGCATTGGTCGCTAGCATTTGAAATCATTGTGCGGCGTTAGCGAATACGCCTTGGTGCGCGTCCTAGGCCAAACTAAGGACAAAAAGCATGCCATCGCGATATGCTAGCAAAACTCGGCTGTGAGCCCAAATTTTAATTACGCCTACCTACGTAAAAGAGCTCCCCGGCAGAGTCTTTGCTATCGAGAAGTTTCATCCTACTTAGTGGGCGAAAAATAATCGCTATACGTAATTATGCCGCCTTTTAAGTACCTTTCCTCACCAAAAGGATGCAAAACCTCGGGCCTCGGGACTACTGGATTCTTTCTACTCCAAGAATTTGATATAGAAATAAAAGATAAAAAGGGAGTAGAAAAATATAGTTGCGTATCATTTGTCGCTGCATGTGTAACTAACATGCAGGAAACCACCACTAACGATTACCTCGACGACATGCTACCAAGGTGTCGACTTCAACCCATGGTACGCAAACATTGTGAATTACATGGTTGCAGGATACGTGCTCCACCCGGGAGAAATGTTTTAAGCTCAAATAGAGAGCAGCGGCAATCTATGGGATGACCCATATCTCTGCATGGTGGTGTGCGACGTTTGCCGGAAAGATGCGCATCTGTGGAGGAAAAGGAATGCAGATCATCGAAAATGCCATGCATCTCCCTTTACGCATCTAGGAGTATTTCGCGCATTAATAAGCCAAAATTTTGGCGCGGATTCTTCGGGGCGACGCATGCACGCATTACCAAAAGAGTTCATCGAAGATGCTACAAATCGCCGTAAGACGTGTGAACATCACGTAAAGTTGCGGATGCAAATGCCCCTACACTACAACCTTCAAATAGAAATATTTTTGATGTGGGGCATTGACTACATGGGGCCATTCCGCAGATCCCATGATTGGCGCAGTATATCCTCGTGGCGAGACTACGCGGTCAAAGTGGGTAGAGGCACTACCATGTAGAGCCGCCGATGGCAAGCATGCACGCTAAAGATGTTCCATGAAATCATCTTCCCCTCGCTTTGAATGCCACGCATGGTGATCGCTGACGAGGATCGCGATTTCAAGGACAAATCATTCAAGACATTCTTTGAAAGAGCTTGGCACTCCAAGACAACATTGCTACCCCTTATCATCCGCGAAACCACCGGGCAAGCCAAAACCTCCGCAACAAACAAATCAAGAACATCCCGCGTAAGACGTCAACGAGATGGGGAAAGGTCGGAAGAACAAGCTACCCGGATGCCTTCGGCATATCGGACAAAGATACAAAAGCCCCATCTAAGATAAATACCTTACCAGCCGGTTATGGCAAAACTTGCCATTTACCAACTTGAGCCGAGCATCGAGCCTATGGGCCATCAAGAAGTGAATATGGACGCCGACTACGAGTAAAAACCGTCGAGACAAATCTCCGAATCCAGAAGAATGGCGAGAAGGCGCACTTCACAGTGCAAAGCTCTACAAAGAGCGACAAAAAGATGGCATGATCACCGATCAAATTCAAAAGAATTTCGGCCACGGAGACAAAGTACTCCTATTCAATTCCCCGGTGAAATTATTCTGCCAAGGGAAGCCGAGAAGCAAATGGAAAGGACCGCACACCGCCATCAATACATTGCCACACCCAAAGAATCGTACAATTCAAGATGACGCTAGTGAAATACAAAAGGTAAACCCACAACGCCTTTTAAGCTTTTCTTCGAAATGCACTTCTATCTTAACCAAGAGCTGATAGAATAGATTTATATGCTTTTGAGAATTAATTTGTATGATCGCAAGATAAAAAAATTTAATAATAATAAAATGTATTAAAAATTATCACAATTAAAAAATAAAATATATATAATAATAAATATATATATATATATATAAATAGTAAAAACATAAAAAGTTATCTATATATAGTTTTACTTTGTTTTTAATTAAGTATTTGCCTTTTTTATTTTCCTTTTTATTCTATTAAATTTATGCTGGTCATTTTACAAGCATAAAAGAATTTTAACTTTCAAATTAAATCAAAGCATAAACTATTTTCAAAATTCAAATTTGAGGATCAATTAGAGATCGGGAAGAAAGGAAATGTTTCTCGCCACGGCAAAACCCCGGGCTCAAAAACTTTCGCAGAAGGAAAACTAATGTGATCCAAAGCTGACTGTGGGGACGCCGATGGTGCTGCTGCTATCACCCCGGGTGCCTCAAGACCAAGGCCGGCCCGCTCGGCCGATTTCCCATCACCTTCCCTCTTTTTCACAACCCCTAAAGAGGTGAGGTGTGCTCCTCATGAGATTTCGACCGCTAAAAATGGGAATTTGTCCTATAAAATCCACCCCTCCCTCTCCATTCTTCACGGCACCTCCTTCTTGCTCTTCCTCCCTCTCAAATTTCTCTTCTTTGAGCCAAGAATGTACCGCAAATGGCGTACTTATGCCCCTTACCTCTCACAACTCTCTCTCGCTCACTTTGCTCTCCTCAATGTAGAGGACTTAATCTTCCCTAGTGACGCAGGTGGAACCATCCTCTCGCCGCCTCTTCTTGCCGCGTTCCCTCCCCCTACGCGCTCATCCAAAGGGAGTGGGAACAGCCATGTGTCCACGCGCATCCGCGGACACGCTAGTTAGGTCATCCTTTTGGCGCCACCTCGCCCGCGGGCACCCCGTCGCATCAAGAGGAAGGAAACCCGGCGCCGGGCGCTCGCATTTCTTTCTTTCAGAGACGCCCTCCCTTTCCACACCTCCGGACTACAAAGCACTGCATAATCAGCAGCCTGCGGCTCTACATGCCCACGTGAGGACGTGGAAAGGGCTTACGGTAGAAGCCAACCCCCGCCTCCAAATGACGCCCCCAAGTGCTCCACTACGTGATCAGCCAATCCTAGAAAGGCCCCTCGGTTGTTGAGAGTCGCCGAGTAGCTTAAGGCCCTTGAGAGGGTACCCCGCTGCGGCTGCACCTGTGAAGCTCCTAATGTTTTCGGAGCCGCCCGAGGGTACCTCCGTCACTAAACAAATTTCCTCTAGTAGCACCTGCCTTGGTCCCTTCGCTAGCAACCTTTAAACGCTAGAGTTAAATCTCTAAACAAGCTAGCTTAAAACCTTAAGCCGCCAGAGGTAGAAGGGGCGATTTCTTAGAGAACGCTGAGCATCGTGAAAAGGAACTAGACTCTTCGGCTTCTTAAACTTCAAGACTAAGCTAGCTAGGTCGCTAGAGCTAAGCACGTGCAGAGAGCTCTACGCAAAGCCAAATTTCTTAGCTACTTCTACCTCTTTTATCAATAATTAGGCGCCAAGACTCAGTTTAATTTTCTTCAAAGATTTTCCTTCCAATCATTTTGTAATTTCTTCAAGTGTGTACCGCTTTGAATTATTTATAAAATTCAATAAAAGTTTTATTATTATCTATATTATTGCCTATGTTCCACTTGTTTTGTCCTTGAGAAAATATAGGTACAAAAACAAGTGTGAGGTTCGCGAAGTCAAAGGTACGCTAATTTATTAAGTACTAAATTTTGACCTGTGATCTTCTTTTAAGTGCTAAAACTCAAATCAAGCTAGCAAAAACTCCATCTCTACATCTACCAATTGATACATGGCATGCGCATATTTTATTCCTCACGTAATCACTCAAGCTTCGTAAGTAAAACAACTACTCATCCCCAAAACGCGACTCAAGTGGGTTGCATATGCCTCTAGGTCGGTAGCTCCAAGTTGTTGCCAAATATGATATGGTATAAATGGATTTTCGCATATGCCTTCGCCCGTAAGAGAAACTCAACATCCGAAATCTATGGCCTTTGAGAGAGAGAAATAAGTCTCGGCTATGCTATGAGATGAAAAATGGACAAGTGTCCGAGAGCTCAGTAGAGCCCACATCTCAAAAAAGAGAGAGAAAAGAAGAAGAAATGAGATGAAAATGGGCAAGTGTCCAAGGACGAGTAGGGCCTACATCTCTCAAAAAAGAGAGAAAAAGAAAAGAGAGGAAATAAAGACAAAGTCTAGGGCGAAAGCAAGTATTCCACCTCTCCAAAAAAAAAATTATAGCAATAAAGCTCCATGCTTTCTAAAAAATAAAATTTTATCTAAATAAAACCTCGATAAAAAAGTTGATCAAAAAAAGGATGAAATTGATAAGCAATCTCTATTATGTAAATCTGCTCTATCTCGCAACCACTAAGGCTTGGCGGAAAAGCTAAAGCCCCACTAATGCATGAAAGGTACAAAGGGTGGGAAAATGTCACAAGGCGTGTAAGGCTTGGGAAATAACATGTATGCAAGCTTACATCTTGGAGATTGAACCACTTTTAAGTCCTCGCGGCCTTCACTGGGACGAGTAAAGGGCTAAGGGGAAAGTTTGTTGACGGTAACCACGACAAATTAAATACCGCAACACAACACCAAAACAACCTAGAAATAGGGATTTCAACTAACATATTTCCAAAGTTTTGGTGTTTATTTGGACTCTGCGTACAAACTCATGGATGATCACTGGGCCAAAAGACAAAGAAAAAAGAAATAAAATCAACAAATAGAAGAAGGCCTAAGGAGCAAATGGCAAGCCCAAACGTAAATCGCAGAATAGAAAAACGGCCTAAAACCGCCAGCTCTGCCAAGTCCACCTTTACAACTTTTCTCGTGAGCGGGCAAGCTTCAGCTCGCCGGGGCCGCCAGTCGCTTCCTCGCATGGTGCGCCGCTGGCATCACTCTGCGCGCGTCAGCACCTCGGGCCGAGGCGTTCGAGCCTGTGCCTGGGAGTAAGCGGGTTTGTTACCTTCCAACTCCGTGAAACCCACGGGGATGGTCGGGTTTGGCTGCATATGGAAGGTTTTCTCCTAGGCTCGCGTTTTGGGTGTTTTTAGCA